>CP092863.1:188602961-188770962 GCA_030710605.1 Cordylochernes scorpioides | reverse complement strand
AGCTTTTAATGCAATAAATACCGTTGTTGTGGTCATGTCGACGTTTTTTACGTTGACATGTCTAGGAAACCACCGCTGGCTCTAGCAGAACAACCGTTGCATTAAATGCTTTGTCCAAATTGATATATTTAACTTTTTATTCTTATTCTTGTTAGTATATATTTTTCATTGTAAATATTCAATATTACATTAATAAAATTTAATTTGAAATTTAAAATCTTTTTTTAATTTGAATTAAAAAAAAATAATTTGAAATAAAAATTTTTAATTCAAAGTTATAAACCTATATAAACGCAATAACTTTTAAGAGAGAGTTCCCTTTTTCTAAAAAAATCAATAATTTAAGTAAATATTTTAAAGATTTTTTTTTTCTCAAACAATCAACTACACTGTTTAGGTTTACTTTACGTTGTACGTCAAAGGCGGTAAATTTGTTTCAATTTGTCCTAAAGATCAATTATTGTTTCTAAGTAACTTATTTATTAGGAAGCAATTATTTAGTTTACCCAAATTTAGAATATTAAAATGGTTTCAAAGAGCAAAAATATTTTAAAATCCTCAAAAGCATGTGGTAAATGTACCTTTTGTAGTTGCCCGAATGACAATTCACTTAGTTAATATAGGTACAGTTCTTAAAATAAAAAAACACTTCGGCCAGAAAAGGTTCTATATTTAAGATATGAGAAAATAAAACCTTTTTGGCCCAAGTGTCTCTTATATTTAAGGACTATGAATGCCGGCCAGTCCGTAAATTCGATCCGTAAAGTAAATATACATATTAATTTATTGAAGTTTAATATTGAATAGCATTCCTACAATTATAAATTCTACTGTTAAATTTTGCCACTCAAATTACCTAAATTGTATAACATGAAAAGGACATCTGATTAAACATCAATTTATTTTAAATAAATTTAGCCAGATATTTTTTCTTCCTTGTTAAAAAAAAAAAGCAAGAAAAAAATTGAAAAATGGTCAGGTGTTGATATTAAAAACAAAATGCTCATGTGAAGGTCAGGAAATGCCAATTTTGTTTTTAATATATATATATATTGCAAATATATCACCATCATTAATTGAACCAAAAATTAAATCGAGGATGGGAATTTAATAGAAAATTGTGAGCTAAACTAATAATACTTGCCTCCCCCAGTACTTTAGCGTTCCTTGTTAAGTCCTTTGCAAAATCATCGCCAATTCAAATTTAACTATCGATTCTTTTTATGTATTTAAAAAAAAAAAAATCAAAGAACATTTTCTTTATACATGCAAGGTAATAAAAGACCAATACATATAAATAAAAAAATATATACCTTGTGCTTATAATCTACTAGCCGAATGACCCGGGCAACGCCCGGGGTTTACCCAATTAAATGCTTTTATTCAAATACTATTCGTTACAATTATAAATTGGCGCCGTGGATGTCATTCTTGTATAATATATAAATGAGTTTTAAAAATTGTAAAAAAAAAAATGCATCGGCCGGGAATCGAACCCGGGGCGCCTGCGTGGCAGGCGAGCATTCTACCACTGAACCAAAAGCAAACGGTGACAGAATTAAGAACGCATGAAGCTGATAACTGTATATATTATAATTTTAATAATATAAATGAGTTTTAAAAATTGTAAAAAAAAAAAATGCATCGGCCGGGAATCGAACCCGGGGCGCCCGCGTGGCAGGCGAGCATTCTACCACTGAACCAAAAGCAAATGGTGACAGAATTAAGAAAGAATTGTGCATGACGCTGATAACTGTATATATTATATATCCAAATTGTACCTTATCATTGAATTTGGTCTTATTACCTTGTTTTTATAATCTCTTATATATAATCTCCTTTATACATAGACAGGAAAAGCACATATATTTTAATAATATAAATGAGTTTTAAAAATTGTAAAAAAAAAATGCATCGGCCGGGCTAATACAAGCATTCTACCACTGAACCAAAAGCAAACGGTGACAGAATTAAGAACGCATGACGCTGATAACTGTATATAGAATATTTCAATTTGTGCCTTATCATTTTCTTTATACATTAAAGATACCAAAACTATGCATAAAATTGCAGTCTATTTAAAAAAAAAAAATGCATGTCTTTCTTCCCCCCCTCTGAAATGTCATTTAAAGGTATCTACTGCTCCTGCAGGTGTTATTGATTTTGTGTTTAAATCTTAAATAATAACACGGAAAAGGAATATTGGAATGGAATATAATAGAATATAAAATGTTATTAATCATTGTGGCTCCATTTTATAAAGATTTAGTTATTTAAAATGAAATTATTTGTAAATTAAATATAACTAAAATATATTCAATGCAGAAAATTGAAAAGAAAATAATATTATTAATTAGCACACAATGCCTAAATTCTGGCGTAAAAAAAAAACAAAAAAAAACAATAACACTCGTGACATTGTGCAATGGCATTGCAAAGTGAAACTTAAACTAACAGAAACCAAAAGTGCGCAGGCATGATCCTATCGGCGCTCGCCAATGTAAAAAAAAAAAATTGTTGCATCATGGGCCCATTTATTTGGGCTTTTTTTTGTTTTTTTTGGGTCTAACATGTATGATCGCTGCAAAAGTTGAAGTTGATTCCTCTTTTAATAACAATTTTTAATATCCTTCTATTTTATTTCTTATAATAGAAATTTTCTTATTTTAACATGTTCTGAAATTTTGCTGTTTTTTCACTTTAAAAAAGTTTTGAAAAGGGCTTTTTTTTTTAGTAACGAGTTTTTGTTTTCAGAATGCCTTTGTTTTCTTTATTTTGGAAGCCATTTGCATTTTTTCTTTTTCAAATTTGATGGTTGCACATACAGTCGAACCTCTTTAATTCAACACCCCAAGAGATCAGAGCTTTCGGTTGAATTAAAGGAAGTGTTGAATTAAAGTTATTCAGATGATTAGCTAATCATCTAACTAGCTAAAATAATATTAAAAAAAAAAAAAAGCTTTGTAATATAAATTGATCATATTAATTAAAACCATTGTGTGTGTACTTTTTTGTATTATTTTTTATTTTCTTGGTTAACTTTAACATCAGGGACAAAATGGCAATAATACATACAGTAAAACCCCTCTATAGTGAACCCCAATGGGACAGAGCTTTTGGTTCACTATAGCCACGGTTCGGCCATTTTTTTTCAACTTTTCTAAATTTTTAGACTGTATAATTAAAAAACAGCCATACAAACAGGAAAAGGCAGCCACTTAATAATGGTCACTTTGTTTTAATTCCCTAAATTGACCTATTTCTTTACAGTAATGCTGAATATCAAAAGATAATAGGTTCTTCTTATCATTAGCATACATGTTTTTATATAAACCTATGTATTATTTAAAAATTAAGCCAAATCCCCTAGACAAAACATTATTAATTATATATTTGAAAGGTATAAGAGTATTTTAGAACATCTTTTTCAAATAATATAATACTATATTTATTTGAAAAAATGCCTCTAATACCTTGTTGTTTGAAAGTGAAAAGTGAAATTTGAAAATCAGAATTGTCTTAAACTATCGTTATTCCCATCAAAGGAATAAAGCTCCGTGTATTCTGAATCAATTGAAGATGAATCAAAAGTATCCAATTCAGAAAAATCGGATGCCAAACATGTTGATACGATAGTGTGATCGGTAAAATTGTGAATAAAAAAACGCCAATTTGCAAACACAAAATCGGTGGTAAAACGGCCAGCCGGGGGAATATCTGCGAACCCTGAATGAGTCATATGCCTAAAAGGCTTCCGTTCTAAAAATAGAACTGTAGTGGTAGTTTTTGAGAATTTCTAAGTCGATTTGTTTGTGGCCCATGAGACACGAGGCATTGTTTTTTTTTCAATTCCAGTTTCCACATATTCTTCTGAAGTATAGATTAAAATTTGTTTTTAACCTGTTATTCGAACCAATTCTGGCTTTAAAATTATTTGGAATTATTTTTTATCCTAGGTTAAACTTGATATAGAACGCTTCTAAAAGGGCATGCTGCCACTGTTTTTTTTTTAGAACGCCATTCTTTGTTTCTTTTCTTTATTTTGGAAGCCATTTGTATTTTTTTTTTTTTTCTATTTCAAAATTGTAGAATGCAAAGATATTTTATTAAATAAAAGTATAATGTGTAAAAATTTATACAACCTATAGCAAAAATAGAATGGAAATGAAAACAAACAATGCCGTTAATTTTTTGTTTTGAAATCGTGATCCGTGAGCTGAAACATGCTTAAAATTTTGTTGTTTTAAATTTTTTCAAAATCACAATTTCAAGTTTGTTATAAGCCTAGTATTTTTAATAGATTTTATCATTTTGGGACCGAAAATAGGTTTGTTATAGGAGTAGTTCGTTATTTTAAAAATCGCAAAGTTCATTATAACGATGGTATTTTCAATGGAATGGAATTGGAAATCGCCGTGGGTTCATTATAAGGGAAGGTTCGTTATATCCAGGGTTCGTATTAGCGGGGTTTTACTGTATATTCATATATGGTATTTTGTTTTGCACCACGATGGAAGCTTTTCAAATATGTGTGAGTATTTGAATGATTCTGTACAAACTTGCTCTCTATTGGATATTTTCTCTCCAGAAGTAAGATATGCATGCACGTGGAATTCAATTTAGTAGCCACCACTTCTAGGGATACTATTCCACATTGGGCTCTTAGTATGAATCCAGGTGTATATTTTAGTAATTTCAGGAACCATAGCTTTAAATAATTTTGGATTTGATCCACTATCTTCATTTGGTTAATTGCCCAAATTGTGGTTCCGCATATAGAAGAGAGGATATTGAGTCCAATAGTTTCATTGCTGTTCTTATAGGTAGTCTTTGATTTAATCAGATACTGCTCTTTCTGCTATTATTGATTTATTTTTGTAATATTGCACAGTGTGGCAGGTTGAGTTTTGTGTAGTTATGAACAACCTAAATGCATATATTTATTTGGTATAGTCAGAGATTCTTTTCCCAAAACCATCTTTTATTTTGGCCTATACAGCCTCCATTTCGAAACACCATTGTTTTAGATTTGCCTCAAGTCTCAAGGTAAGATGGTTATCTTCAAAATATTTCTTTAGCAAGTTGATTCTTTTGTCAAATTAATTTTGGATTCACCTAATATTACCATATCACTGTGTATAGAAGAATTTGAACAAGAAAATTCAAGGTATCTTTAGATGATTAAATACAGAAATCAAATCCTTCAAAAATAATATGAAGAGATAGGGAGACGTATCTTAATTTGATCGGTGAGCGCTCCGTTCCATCTAACAGCGACTCTCATCTGGTTGTAATAATTTTGTAAGATACTAGTAAATTTGCTGCCTATTCCTAAGTTTGATAATTTCTACCACAGTAAATAATGTGGGACAGAATAAAAAGCTTTTTTTAGGTCGACAAAAAAAAAACACATAAAGCTTTCTTCTTTTATGGCTCGAGTCATGTAAATAATTGAAGAAAGTAAAAATATGGTCACGCCAAGAATATCCTTTTCTAAAACCAGCTTGATTTTCAGGCATGATTTTTCTACATAGTGTGATCAACAATTTCCAGGAATGCTAAATATTTAAAGAAATACAAAAGTATAATAAAGTTTTATTTAAAATTTCTCAAAATAATCACCATCACTATACACTTGTTCTATCTTTTTTTCCAGATATCAAAACACCTCTGAAAATCCTCATCTTTCAGGCTTTTCAAAATATTTTTTGTATTCTTTATTTCAGGTATTGAGTCAAATTGACGTCCTTTTAAGACTTTTTTAATTTTAGGGTAAAGGAAAAAGTTATTGGGAGCATGGTCAGGAGAATAGGGTGGCTGGGGTAGTAAAGCAATTCCGTGTTCAGCCAAATAGAGTTGTACAATGACGGCCGTGCGTTGTCATGTGCAAGAGCCAATTTTTCTGATGCCATTTTTCAGGTCGTTTCTGACGCACAGCCTCACTTAAACGTTGCAATACATCAATATAGTAATGATAAGGCACAATTTGGATTATAGATTATAAACACAAGGTAATAAGACCAAATCCAAATAAATAAATAGTGTGACGATTCAGTACTTTTGTCTGAATGGTAACAACGCTGTTACCAAAATGTCACACACTATTTATTTATTTGGATTTGGTCTTAACACCTTGTGTTTATAATCAAGATAGTAATGTTGATTGATGGTCTGACCCTCGGGCACGAATTCATAGTGTACCAATCCCTTTACATCAAAGAAAGTGATAAGAAGACACTTGAGCTTCGATTTTATCATCCTTGCTGTCTTGAATCTTGGTTCTCCAGGCTCTAGCCACTGGCTTGATTGCCTCTTAGTCTCAGGATCATATCCGTTTCATCTCCTGTGATAACATTTTTGAGCCAATGGGGATCAGAATTAAATATTTCAACCATGTTTTGCATGTTATTTTTCGATGCTCTTTCTGCTCATTTGTTAAGAGATGTGGGACAAATTTAACAGGGAATCGTTTAAGAAGCAGATCATTCTTTATGATGGTTTGGCATGTTCCAAAAGAGATAGTTATTCTTGGGTTTTCTTTGATCGATGACTTGATTTTGAGTGCATTTTCGGGGTATCTTATCGATAAAGGTCTGCCAGTGTGTAGATCATCCTTGACCCTTGTTCGACCAGCTTTAATTAGTGCAAACCATTCAAATTTCCTCGATTGTGATAGGGCATCTTCTTTAAAAGCCTGCTTCAACATTTGAAATGATTCGGAAGCTGTTTTCTCTAATTTAAAGCAAAACTCTATGCAGACTCGCTGTTTTTCAATACATTCCATACTGAAGTTAGAAAATGTTCTGATATACTCGAGCTTATAAATTTATAAAAACGTGAGCGCGTGCGTCTGTGTGATAAATTTTTTTTTCTACGTGTTGATTAATGTTTTATCTATAAGGTCCTTATAAAATTATTTCATTATTTTGAATATTTTACGTGATCCAGTCTCATTCTGGGAAATTATTGATCACACGTATTTCGATCAAATTTTATAACCTCAACTTTAATATTGTCGTGAAAAGTTTAGATAGGTTATTTATTAGCGCATTTCCAATTAACAACATTGTAAATATTCTAGTGTTATTTTTCACTCGACAGTGAAGAATAATTGTTGTGAGGCATACAAGATGTTTGTCTACTATGCTGCACTCTGAGGGGCATTTCGAGCGTATTACTCTTTTTTCCCCCAAATACAAGTGGTATTTTGCCCTCGGCAGAGCTTACTATTACAGGGCGCGTCTCCAGGTAGCAGAGAGGGGAACCACCTTCAGGTATGAAGGCCAGCAGCAAAATATTTTAGTTTATTCATATGAAATAACTAGTAAAATAAAATTTGGAAACAAATATTTTTTTTTTTAAATGCCAGAAAGATTATTCATGACTGTAAAATTGTAACCAGGACTTGTAATATTTGCCATTTAAAAACAATGTGAAAGAGCTAGATTAGTCACTGACCTAAATGTTGCAGATCCACTGCCTCTTTTTTTTGTGTTTTCATTTTTATTTTATCTGGAGATATTGAGATAAGGCCTTGAAAATGTAAGAAAGCCATGAAAGAAGACACCATCGCTTACTCACGTGCCGTAAGCTGGCCACCAGCAATGCAGCAGTGATGTCATGCACATGACTAACTTTTGCCCCCTCTCTTTGTTCTCAAGTTTAGTTTTTGTCGTCATGTGGAAATGGCTCGCATCATGAGACTCTAAAAAACTATCTCTCTAATTTAAATCATTGTATTTAGTTTGATAGGCACAATTTTAGATTATAGATTATAAACACAAGAATAAGCCCAAATTCAAATAAATAAATTGTGTGTGTTGTTTCAACAACAGCGTTCTTACCATCTTCAGACAAAAATTGCAAAAGTCCATTCAGCACTTTTGTCTGAAACGTTACACACTATTTATTTGGATTTAGACTTATTACCTTGTGTTGTATTTAGTTTCTTTTATCTTGCTAAATTAAAATAATTGTTTTTTTGTAATTTCGTATTATCTTTCTTCCCAGCAAACAAAAGAGTTGCCATCGTTTTGTTTTTTTTTCTATGCTGCGTTGCGCCGTCCCGTGATTTGAATATTGTAGCACGACACTAAACAATACCGCTGGGCCAGATGGAATCAATGGCCAAATGATATCAAACTTGGGTAAAAATGGCAAAGAAAAACTTATTGATATTTTCAATAACGCCTGGAAAACTGCAATAATAAATCTTTTTTTTTTTTAAATCTGCCGATGACCCAAAAAACTACTGGCCCATTTCCCTCAGACTACTCACCTACCACTTCAACACATAAAATCTCTTCCCAAAAAAACAATATGGAATTAGGAATGGACATAAGACAATCGACTATTATTTTTCACACAAAAAGGAAAAGATGCACAAACAAAAAAACCAACTAACCACTCCATAGCTGCATGTTTATACATTCCACCAGCTTTTGACAAGGTATGGAAAAATAAGTTAATTAAAAAATTACACAAACATTTCAAAATTTATGGAAAGCTTCGATATAGATGATTTCCTCAAAAGTAGATACATTAGAATCAAATATAATGGCACTCTATCTAAAACTTTCAAATTGTACCAAGGATTACAAAAGATAGATAAGGAAGAGGGATAAGAAACAACACATGTGGTACAGGCCATGATAACCATGGTGGAGTATTAATGACTGACTTTACTGTATGTGCACTACATGTAGATAGCAGTTTGAATTTTGTATTTACCAGAGCCAAATGCCAAATGTGAATTTTAATCCCAGATTGTGCTTTTTAAAAATTGATGTGCACCTCTCCTACATCAACCCACCTGAATGTCTTACAAATGTGCAGCTAAAAAAAGCGTTGGAGTGGACTTCCACACCTTCAGTCCCAGTGAGGTGGCCCATGTCCGAGACAAACTTCTGGCTTGGTACTCTGCCTCCAACCGGGATCTTCCATGGCGGACCCTAGCCAGACAGGAACAAGACCCTCACAGGAGGACCTACCTTGTGTGGGTGTCAGAGGTGATGCTGCAACAGACTCAGGTGGCCACCGTCATCCCCTACTACAACACCTGGATACAGGTCAGTCACTTACTGGAGGCATATATATATACAAAAGATCTTGCCTATCTCAGAACTAAAATGTTGCTGCTTTTGTTATCAAGACTGGAAACACTTCTTGGTAGTAGGATGACTTTGTTCCAATATAAAATAGCCACTTCTGAAATGAGGAACAGACTCCATGTTCAACTGCTCTTAACTTGGAGTACAGATGCTTCTCATACTCTATCCCTGGTTCAGGAACCCTAACAAGGTACTCTTAGCCAGGCCAGCTGAACCCAGGATTTATAGCGAGCTTGTTACTGCTTCTCATCTTTTATTCCTTGCTTTGGTGGAGTTTTTATAAAGGTGTTTTCATTTTTGTTGCCAATAGTCTGCATTACCCTAGGTGTTCAGATGAATACCCTTGGAGGGTTTTGTACGGGATTAGTGGTCTTTGGAACAGATTAGATCATTTTTTCGTCTGTTAAGTGTATTTACACAAGTTCGGCCTTAAATACCCATTTCTTGGTTTTTCAAGAAGCCTCTGGGACCAAAAATATTTTTGGTCGCAGTGGTACAGCCTACTCCGGGCTGACGAGTGTGAAATGCGTTCGTGGATGGCTTTCCTTGATTTATCAAGAAATTGGGTTGGCCAAATATCAGGGAACAGGCTAAATCAATGTTTAGTTGATTTCTGTTCCACTAGATGGCGCTCTGCCTTCTGTAAAGCACATGTGCTCCTGGTCAGGATATGCCATTTTTATTTTTACATATTTATATATTAGATAGTAAAAAGGCATATATTGGCTTGAATAAAAGATTTATTTGCCAATATTTCGGCTGGCTTAACGCCAATCTTTATCGAGGCATTACATTATTGTATACACAAACTCAGCGCCGCATAGTGTTATAATATCACAATTAAAATCATTTAAAATACGTGCATGAAATTTGTGTAATTGCGTGTAATTTGTGCATGAAAAAATTATTATAAAAATTACAATCAAAATAAGTTAAATATCTTAAAATATTAAAGGAAAAAAAAATAATGAGGTCTATCCTATATTTTAAAATATTTGTATTAAGTACATAAAATATAATTCATCAATAATACATTAAGAGATAAATGTAAAAATATATGTACAGTATAACCTCGTTAATTCGACACACAAATTCGACACTCTACCTTAATTCGACCATATTCTGATGTCTCGACCTCCAGCCTATCTAATAACAAACCGTAATTCGACAGTATCGATAATACGACAGTTCTGATAGTTCGACCATTTTAAAATTTGAATTTCGACAGTTGAATGTTTTTTTTACATACAACTTTACCACTAAAAAGGTATTACAGCGGTGGCGACGATCATCGAGCGCCGATAGAATCGCGCCTGTGCACTTTTGGTTTCTGTTAGTTTCACAAGTTTCACCTTGCACTCCCGTTGCACAATGTTGCGAATTATTATTATTATTTTTTTTTTACGCGGGATTTAGGCTTTGTGCGCTAATTAACCCTTAAGTACTCGCGCTGGGTCTGATAGACCCCAGACAGACTTATTTCATTAAATATCTTGAATTTTATAAAACATTTGGAGATTAAAACTTTAGTAGCTTAATTTTATATGACAATGAATATGCAAACTTATACAGAAATCCCTCGTTATCACGAACTCGGATTATACGAACTCTCGGTTTGCGCGAACCGTTTCTTTTCCCCCGTTAAAATTCAATGCTTTCCAAAGAGATTTTGCCGGTTAAGACGAAATATTCGGTTATGACGAAATACGAATTAAATTTAGCCCCCAGCAGAACTAATCAATCGGTTAAAACGAATTCTAATATGTTTTTAAAGGCGAGTTATAAGTAAAACAATAAACTATTAAAACAATAAAAACGCCGTTGATATCAAGTATTGGCTCTCTTTGTCTTTTGTGTAAACATTCGTCCTTTGTTTGTTATGATGACTCATTTTCTATGAAACCATCCCCTTGGGGTCGTTCCATGTACTCAATCAGTGGAAAATTTCGACTATATTGTGCCAGTATTGCTGTTTTCTAAAAAACAAAGAAAAAATAGATGCGGGTGTTGCCTCAGGGTCTTCGAGCTCTTCAAAACGACTTCGAAAAGCATCCCATCAAGACGTGGAAGATGAGCTTTTAAAATGGTTTAAAAAAAGTAGACAAAATAATATTCCTGTATCCGGCGCACTTGTCAAAGAAAAGGCTAAAGAAATAAGTGTCTCATTGGGTGTGGAAAAAACAGCTGATTCGTTTTCACTTCCAGAAACAATGCTTGATGAGCCTGAAGAATGGATCAAACTCCTTTCAGCTACAAACCCAGCTGAGACTTTGACTTTCCTGGAGTATGTTGCCCTGGATGAAGGGTTGGAAATTTGCGGTTCACCCGAATTAGAAGAAAAGAAGAAGAAGAAACAGAAGACGATGAGGTGAAAGAAGAGATAATGATGCCTACTAGAGGGGAAGTAATCGCGGCCCTCGAAACCCTCCAGAAGCTGTCCAAAACCTCTGCGGATATTGATGTTCATTTTGAAGATGACCTGGATAAAATAAGAAGGGAGTGTCTGAAACAGTGCCCAATCAAATACCACCAAAAAACTATAACAGACTTTCTGAAGCCTGCAGAGAAAACCCAGATATAGGATACTCTATGCATACTGCATATGCTGCATACACATAAACATTGTATGTGCCAAGTATATTATGTAAGTTGTTTCTTTTGTTGTTCTTTTTTATTTGTGTTTTAAAATAAACTTATATTCTCATGTTATTGCCTTACATTGTGATTATATTATCCATATTGTCTTTTTAAAATAAAATACTTTATGTACATACATATACATAATTGTTGTTCCTTAAAATTATAAAATATTTTCATTAATATTGTTTTCAAATAAATTTATTCGTTATTCCTCAGAAATGTAGTTTTCTTACTCATCAGTAGTACATAAGTACAACCCCCGGATACCACGAATTCAATTCGTCTAATACGAATTCGGTTTATACGAATTCGGTATATATTCTTTTAAGACGAAAAGGGTATTTCGTTCTCCCGTTGAGTTCGTCTTAACGAGGGATTACTGTATTAACTTAATTTTGTTGCCCTATAATATACAATACAAGCGAGTAATAACGTAACTTTAATTTTCAAGCATGGGGAAATAGATTAGCTACCTTATAGCTCTGCAATAATTTATATCCTTTATCTATGACTTAGTTTTCAGGAACATTAAATAAAAATAAAATGAAATTTCCACCATTTTTTTGGTACAAAAGCAACGTTCAACCCACACTTTCATTTTTGGAGTCAAGGAAAGAGAGAGTAGACTGGTTTCGTATGTACCACAAATAGGTCTAAAGCAGTTATTTTAATTTCAATAATAGACTCCACAAAACAAATGGATTCTGAATCTGGTGGAAAATATTGTAATGAAACAAAATAAGGTGTTAATGTAGTTGTGTGATCAATTGTGTAAAATTCCAAAGTTAGTAGGAAGACAACTGCTTTCCTCATCTTTTTCTTCCTTCCATACATCCCTCCATAAATATATTTATCCACACAGTTTCCAACAAGCCATCCAAACCTGCAGGTTATCCCTTTCTCAATTGTTTCCATTAGGCCATATTTTTCCTTGTAATTATAAAGATATCTTCATTGCTATCAGTCCATTGTGTTCTCCTCATTTGTCACCAGCATCGCCTAATGCAAGTCTGTAGCTCTAACAATTTATCTCTGTCTAAGAATCTAGGGAAATAAAAGGTAAGTGAACAACAAATGTACTAGCCACTCTGTGTCCAGCGGTGGCCTACAGTACAAGCTCTTTCAGAGGCGCCCCTGGAGGAGATCCATAAGACCTGGGCCGGCCTGGGATACTATTCCCGGGCAACGAGGCTCTTAGAGGGAGCACAGAAAGTAGTGAAGGATCTCAATGGACACTTCCCAGCAGATCTCTCCAAGTTGCCAGGGGTGGGCCATTACACCGCAGCAGCTGTGGCTTCCATTGCCATGGGCCAGTGCTGTGGTGTGGTGGACGGCAATGTCACCAGAGTTGTGACTCGGCTGCGTGGCCTAGGTGCTAGCACAGGTCTGCCTGCCACAACAGACCTGCTCTGGTGAGTTCTGATTTTGAGTAAGGATGGTTAGGAGCACTGTTTCTCAAATTATTTTTGACCTTTGGGCCTGGTGGAATTTGTGAAAAAATGTTGGGGAGATAGAAATTGAAACTACTTGATTCCATCATCCATATAAGATTATATAAAGGTGTAAATATATAGGAAGATTATATCATGATATATATGGTAACCAACAACCTCATATTGTATCCAATATAACAAGATTTTCATGTTGTCTAATAAACACTTCTGTAAATAATTATACGCATGATTGACAAGTGTCATTACATCATCATATGTGTCGAGCTATAAAACAAGATTCAAATCACTGAACGGCGTAACACAGCGTAGAACAAAATAAAACTATGGCAACTCTTGATTGTTGGGAAGAAATAAAAATTATTGTAATTAATACAAAAAATTATAGACCAAGAATTGTTCAAAAGAAAGAGATGGAGTTTTTAAAGTCTCAAGACCCAAGCACGCGACGACGACAACAACTTGAGAACAATGCAAGGGGGGGGGGGCGGTAGTTGCGTTATGAGCGTGACATCACCGCTGCATGGGTGGTGGATAGCTCGCGCCGCGTAGGGGAGGGAGGGGGTGGCGTCTTCTTCCACGGCTTTCTTACATTTTGAAGGCCCCATCTCAATATCTCCAAATAAAAATGTAAAAATCAAAACACACACAAAAAAAAGGCAGTGGATCTGCAACATATTCCCACCAATAATTATGGAGTAATTATTCTTAAGGATTCACTATGATTAATAATAGTCAGGCGGCTTAACAATTCTTCCTGATCTTGTTATAACAGGTGAATCTTTCCCTTGAATGCTCTGTTGCGATATACTTGGTGTGTCAAGATTTTTCTTCTTCTCTTTCTTCTTTTTTCTAGATTTGGTTCATTTTGTCTCCTCTCTAATTGTAAAGATGTTGCTGTATCACCTCATAAGCATAAATAAATTCTTCTCTTTCTCTAGATTATGTTATTTTCTGAAATCTTCTTTAGGATGGTTCTCGCTGGATTCAAGAAAGAACAATTGTTGAACCGGTTGCAAAAAATTTCCACGTTTAGTTTTTATCATAGCAACTCTAACGATGCCATCTTTTCCCGGGTAGGTCTTCTCAATAACTCCAATTGGCCATTCTGTTTGGTTTTTTTTATCGACCTCCATGAGTACAACATTACCTTCTTTAATTGAATTTGTCTTTTTTCTAGTATTTTGTCGGAGAAACCCTAAATACTCTTTTCTAAATCTTTGTCGAATTGTCTTGCACTTGTCCATGACTTTCTTTGAAGAACTTAGAGTCGACAATGTCCGCCTCAGGTACAAATAAGCTTGATGCGTTGTCACACATTAATTTGGCGGGTGTTATTGGTACCAAGCCAAATTCTTCGCTGATCGCGGTCAAAGGCCTCAAATTCATTGCCGACTCCACTTTACATATCACAGTCTGTAGTTCTTCATATGAGACTGTTTGTCTCCCAATACTTTTCGGATCAGTTGCTTCATGATACCCACAAGGCGTTCCCACCATCCTCCCCAAAATGCCGCTGTTGGGGGTTGAAATTCCACTCAATACGTTGTAGGGTGGCATAACGTAGGACATCATTCCAATTAATTTTCTTAAATAAGTTATTGCATCCGGCAAAATTAAGGCCGTTGTCAGAGTATACAATGCTCAGTCTACCACGTCTTGCAACAAATCTTCGAAAAGTGTCAAGAAATCCCTCAGAAGACACTGTTTTTGTGAGCTCCAAATGTACAGCTCTGTATACAGCACAGGTGTACAACACTACCCATATTTTCTTTCCATCGGTCTCAGTCAAAGGTCCAGCTAGATCCACACTGATCACTCCAAATGCTGGTGTTGATACAATCCTGGTTGCCGGAATCGGATTGCTCTCAGTCTGGACTCTCTTGGAATTGTAACAACGACACATAGCACATACAGAGATGATACTTCTTATGGTTCTTTTGCCTTTCAGAATCCAAAATCGGTGTCTCACTAGTTGTTAAGTTGTTTGAATCCTGGCATGCGACATCATCTTGTGCTCTTTTGGAATCAAAAGCTTTACTACTTGGTTTTCACCTAGAAAAACTATTGGGCATCTTGTATCATAGTCGTCCTTTCCAAAATACAGTTGACTCTTGATTCGATAGCCCATATTCATCTGTAAAAGCGTTGAGCTTGTTTATTCGCTTGTCATCTCTCCCAAAACTTATTAGTTGGATATGCCATAATACTACCTTTTCAGCTTCTTCGAATTCTTCTACAGAGATTTCTTTTGACATCTTATCATGTTGTCGGAATCGTGATTGATCCGAGATGGTCTTCTTCTTAAAACGCAGTAAATAAGCGACAATCCGTACTATACGATGATAATCTCCATACCTCTCAAGTTTGTCCATGAAATTATCTTTCGTGCTGTTGACGGCGATGTTTACTGTTGAAGAAGACATTCTTCAGTTCCTCATTGATTTCTTCTTCATCAAAAATCGGATCAAATTGATTCTAGCTTGCTTCTTCGCCCCAGAGAAAAGAGGGTTCCTTCCACCATTTATGCTCTATAAATTTCTTTACACTGCTCCCACGTGATGGAAGGTCAGCTGGATTGTTCACCCCTGACATATGATGCAAATTTTCTTTCTTTGAAATAGAACAGATTTCGTTGACTCTGTTTCTGACAAATGTTTCCCACGGTTTCTCATTTTGATTCCAACAAAGTGCAGTTGAGGAGTCCGTCCAAAACCAAATATTAGTCTCTGGTATTGCAATTGATTCCGATATAATCTTCATGACTTGCTTAGTCAATCTGGATCCAATGAGGCATGACATTAATTCTAATCTCGGAATAGTAAGTTTCTTTTTGGGCGCTACTCTTGCCTTTGATGCGACGAGTTGTACATTTACTTCTTTATTTTTCACTGTTCTCAAGTAAATGCAGGTTGCATAGGCATCTTAACTTGCATCACAGAACACATGCAGTGATGTCTGTTCAAACCCATCTCTCATCACCCACCTTGGAATCCTGACAGACAACAATTCGGGAATTTGACTCTGCCATTCCACAAACTTCTTCGCAATGTCCTCTGGGACCAGCTGATCCCATTTCAACTCAGACTTCCTACATTGTTGTAGGATGATCTTCGGCACTATGGTGAATTAAGAAAACAATCCGAGAGAGTCAAACACTGCATGGGCCTCCGATAACATGATTCTCTCGGTCAATTTATGAGTCTGATTTTCTATTTCGGCATCATTCTCTCAATCCAATGATTTGTATGTTGGAGTCATTATTAACTTATTCAAAATTGTTAAAGTATCTTCAGCTGTGTCCCATTTCATACCCAGCACGGAAATATTCTTACCGTTAACTATGCCGGGGCCTCCCATCTGCCACTCTCTTAGATTGAATCCTTCTGGGCTGAGTAGGTTAATAGACTGCTGTTGAAATACGTGCACCTCTTCCAACGAAGTAACACTATTGACACAGTTGTCCATGTACATACAATTTTAGCAATGGGATTACTTCTCTTTCATTTTCATATTGCTCCAAATGTAACTTCAATGTAGCAGCTAGGAGGAAAGGACTCGATGTTGCTCCGAACACCACTCTCTTGTGTTGATAAATCCGAAGATTCTCTTGCTTGCCGTCCTCCCACCATAGAAATCTCAAAAATTGTCTGACTTCTTTTGCCACTGATATTTGAAGGAAGGCCTTTTCTATGTCTGCTACTACGCCGATTTTATTGAATCGAAATCTTAGCATGATATCCGGAATGAGCTCCAATAAGTTGGGTCCCTTTGCCAAATAATCATTCGGAGACCATCCACCCTTTGTCATACAGGAAGCATCAAAAACCGGTCATACTGGTGTCATGTTGCTACCAGATTTCACTACTGCTCGGTGTGGTAGAAAGTATTCTAATGTATCATCTTGATCTGACTGGATTCTTTCAATGATTCCTTTTCCCCCCATCCCATCCCCCAAGTCTGAAACTTATCCATAACAGCCTGATCTGTCTCTTTCTTTGACTCTGCTTGCCCGTCATCCATGACTCCAATATTTTCCAGAGGCCATACATCGGAAACCTTTATTTGTGGTGTCATTAAAGATGTGATCAGCATACTGTTATGAACCTGGTTAGGATTTTTTCTCTGGATTTTCCTTCCATTTTGTTTTGAACTACCGAACCTAGCAATGTTTCTCGAGCAATAAGATCATCCGATAATCTTAACATATTGGCTGTAGCTATTTTTGGGTTAATGTCTGCACCGAGGAGAAGCTCTATCACATCACTTTCAGCTTTAAATGCTGAGAGCTGTATCTCCTTTGACGCAAGTTCAAGGGCCCATGAACAAAATGTAGGCTTTCTTATAGATCTTGCTATTTGATTAGTGGCCGATGCTGGACATGAAACGCATCTATTATTCCCAATACTCGATAGAGTCAGGCAGTAGATACGATACCGATCAGTATACCTGATCCCACCAAATATTTGATGATCAAGCTCTTCTTCTCTCATGATAGGAACACCCAAATCCTTTACAATGTGTCCCAAAATGTACGATTGGGATGATTCACTATTAATTACTGCCCGTACCACTTTGCTACCCTTAGGACCCCAAACTTTCACTAATAATGTCTCAAGGCATGCTTTGGTGCTTACACAGTCGGACATCTCGTTTACTGTAACCACATCACTCGAACCCAGAGTTGGCGTTGAATTTTGTGGTCGTTGTGGACTCTTATACCTATTTCTTTCAGAATCAGCATGATGTACATACACCTCTACACATGATGGCATAATGCCCATCCCTCTTGCAGAAATCACAGCACACTTTCCTTTTGCATTGCCTACATTATGATAACATTTTATTTCAATATTCCATTTTCGTGTTATTATTATTATTATTTTTTTTGCTTATCCCTAGTACACGTGGTACAGGCCATGATAATCATGGTGGGTAGTTAGCGACTGCTTTTTACTGTAAGCGCACCACATGTCTATACATGTGAAAGCAGTTCGACTTTGCACTTACAAATGTGCCAGAGCCCCGTTTGGTTACTTGCACTCGCTGGTGGGGTTGGACTTTTGCAAGAATCGGGGGGCCATTGGAGCATTTTTTTTTTTTTTTTTTTTTAAACAGAAAAAAAGTGTCCAATGCGGGTTCGAACCCGGGTCGTAGTGGTCGTAAACCAAACGGTTTAACCAGCCTTCCATATCAATAACACCTGCAGCAGCAGTGGATGCCTTTAATACAATAAAAACTCTATTATTTAAAAGACATTTCAAAGGAAGAAAGACAGCAGAACTTTTGAACAACCTTTTCCCCAATGATAGAGATAATGAAGACACAACCTTCCACAAAAACATAAGGAACTATACACTAGGATTTCATAATAAAGAAAATATAATAATAACGTCCAATGAAGTAAATGGAATAATTTATGAGCTAAACTCAAAGAGAAAACGCCTGGAATTGATAATATTTCTAACAATATGATAAAACATACTAAACAACTAATAGTTCCAATATTGGTGAAACTATTTCAAAAATGCTTAGATTTAAATTATTATCAGAATGAATGGAAAAAAGCAGAGGTAAGAATTATTCCCAAACCAGGTAAGACAGACATGAAAAGTTATAAAAGCTACAGACCCATTTGTCTCAACTCAAACATTTCCAAAATATTTGAAAAAATAATTAACAACAAACTAATAAAATTTTAGTAAGACTCGAATCTGCTTAGCAATCGTCAACATGGATTTAGATCAAGATCTACCATCTCTGCATTAAATGCAATTGTTAAAATAGCTCTAGAACATAAAAACAAAGAATATACAGCTATAATCTCAGTTGATATAAGTGGAGCGTTCGACAATGCATGATGGCCGATGGTGCTAAAAAGACTAGATGAGGACAACGTTCAAGCTTCAATAATAAAACTACTAGTCTTTCTTTGATAATAGAAGAGTGAGATTTAGATATTCATCAAATGAAACCCATAAAAAATTAAGCAAGGGATGCCCACAGGGTGGGCCTATATCCCCTATAATATGGAATATTATTCGAAACGATTTTGTGCCCCATATTGGTGAGATTATTACTAAAAAAGATATAGCTAGTGGATACCTAATTGGATTAACGGGGAAAGCATGGGGACTGGACAGTAAAAGAAGAATAGTACTTTATAAGACATTGTTTCGAAGTACACTAACTTATGGTTCTACGACCTGGTACAACTTTATACCCAAAAAAGTCCAAGATAAATTAAACTCTCTGCAGTACAAAATTTTGAAGCACAGTACACAGGTTATAATTCATCTTCAAACTGTACTCTTATTGTTGCTAGAACACCAAAGCTCACGGATTTTATTGAAACAAATATACTAAAAATAAATAGTGGATACAAAAAATCAGATCCAACTAAAAGAAAAATTATATCTAATTTTATAAACCAGAAATTTGAGGAATACTATGGAAGTGCTAATGACAATTTCAAGGGATTCTTTGGGACTTCAAGAATTCCTATGTTCAACCTAACTTCTATAACGTTCAATTTTTTACTGGACATGGTGACTTCAACACATATTTGTTTAGAATTAGTAAAATTGGTTCACCTGCGTGCACTTGTGGAAACGAAGAACAAAACGCTGAACACCTTCTAATAAACTGTCCGTCAACTTCTGATCTACGGGAAGAAAACCAACTTTACCTGACAAATACCAAACAAGCTATTTACAATAAAAACCAATACATCAAATCTGCAGGCTGTACATTTTAAGGTGAAAGTATTGACTGTTGACGATTAATTTACTTGGTCTACACGTTGTTCCAACTGTTGTAAATGGCAATCTTGTGTACATATTTCATGATTATACGGTGTACATATTACAAGCTACTATTTCTAATTACTCTATGCAAAATTTGACATCGAATGTGTAATTTGCGTGCTTCCCAATGTTTGACTATGTTAATTTTGCCATGATTTGATTTGTATATAATTTCAGATTTACACACAATTATCCTAATTGTGGATATGGCGTGTCTTTGCAACTATTAAATAAATAAATACATTCAAATGTTTAATAATTTTACTAAAAGAAAAAAAATATTTTTTAAATGTGTTCTTTAACTCATTTTTTTATTTGATCTTTTTTAATGTTTTCGTTTGTAAAATTTTCCTATTTTACATTTTATTATAAAAAGGAGGGGGACAGATCAAATAAACTATTGAATTTTAATCAGACATACAACTTTACTAAAAAATTATTTATAAAAAAAAAAGCTATTTGAATTTCACCATAACTCAATTACAGTTTTGATTATAATTAGTACTTTGTTTAAAGAAGATAAAATTATTACAGTACAAACAATTAATTCAAAATTTTTAATATATTTATTTCACTCTCTGGATAAACCCATGGTTGTCAAACTCATTAACAAAATTTGTACTGTATGGAGCCTTTTGAAAAAAAGGATTATCACATCCTAATAAGAAATTTATATATAACCAAACAGCTTACCCAACTATGTAGGAACAATAATTAATAAGAAACTTGCTCAAAATTTCGATGTTTTAAAACTATTAATTACAGTTTTGGTTCCTGGTTCAAATCACATTAATAGCTACCCCTTAGCAAGAGCAACCTAGTTCATGATAATTGAAACAGTGAATAATATGTGAAGGTTATTCACATATTAAACAAAATTTTATTGCGGGATTCAATCCCGGTTCATGACTGTCAGGAATCGAGGGGGTTACCCACTCGTCCACCGACTTTTTTTTTTTTTAATTATTTTTAATTACAGTTTTAAGTTGGTTATAAGCCTAGTATTTCAAATATAATTTATTATCTTGGGACTTAAAATTAGGTTCAATATAAGGGCAGTTTGTTATTTCAAAAATCACAGTTATAACAGTGATATTTTCAATAGAATGGAATTGGGAATTACCTAAGGTTCGTTATAAGGAAAGGTTCCCTATATTCTGAGTTCGTATTAGAGGGGATTTACTGTATATATAAATGGCATTCAGTTAACTTTTCTTTAATTGAACACTTTAAATATTGGGGGAAAATGTATTTGTTTATCAAAAATCAATTCAAGTATGTTTTGATTTTTTAAATTCCATCTTTTTCTCACAATTTATGCTTCCCCTACAGTAGAACCACCCTGTAATGACAAGACTACACCTAGTTGCAGAACCAAAGTGTCCCTTGGTAAGAAATTTCCTTTTTCCAGATAGCTGCTAGTTGGTTAAAATGGTGATTTTGTAAATGAAAAATGCCAATTTGTATAGAGGTTTTTGAGCATTTGGAAACTTTGTCCAAGTTAAATACCAAGGTGGTGCTGGCAGGAAGCTGGCAGATCAGCTAGTGTCTCCTGACAGACCAGGGGATTTCAACCAGGCCCTTATGGAACTGGGCGCCGTTGTGTGTACCCCCAAGTCTCCTGCTTGCACTGACTGCCCTCTCAACTCTCACTGCAGAGCATATCACCAGGTAGTGTACCTCTTATTTGCCTGCCGGTAAAATTTCTCTACTTCACTGAAAATGTCTTGTAAAGTAGCTGCCATTGATATATTTGTTAAAAGCCCAAAACATTATGCTATCGCAGAATAACAATAAAATATTGAAGAATAGTTGATTTATTTAGGTTTTTAAAGGAGGGTAAATTTTACCCACCGTGACCTTTCAAGGTATGGAAGAGGGCACGACTGCTGCCGTGTTAAGTACTTTCTAGAATTCATAGTTACCTATTTGCATCCATTATGCCAAACCAACAAGGAATGCCACAGGAACTGAAAAAAAAAAAAAAAAAAAACTTTTGGTGGGGCAAACTCTTGCCTTCAGAAAGAAAAATAAATTTGCACTCTGTTGGAAGGACAAACATGTGATTCATCTTGCCTCCTCATTTCACATAGATTCAACACAGCTAGTCACCAGGGGAAAAAAAGACATGGTTCAGAAGAAATTCAGAAGCCAACTGCCATTATAGACAGAACTTTGAATAAGGAAGCTGTGGATATTACTAGCTACTATTGTACAACCTACAACTAGAATGATGGAGAAATTTATTTTTCTGGGGCCTAGAAGTGGCTACTGTCTCAACACATTTACACCTAAAACATGAAATTATAATGGACTGAGCAAATCAGACACAAAAAATATTGCGAATACAGTAAAACCCCTCTATAGTGAACCCCAATGAGACAGAGCTTTTGGTTCACCATAGCCACGGTTTGGCTATTTTTTAAAACTTTTCTAAATTTTTAGACCGTATAATTAAAAACAGCCATACAAACAGGAAAAGGCAGCCACTTAATAATGGTCACTTTGTTTTAATTCTCTAAATTGAGTTATTTCTTTACAGTAATGCTGAATATCAAAAGAAGTCGTTTGATAATAGGTTCTTCTTATCATTAGCATACATGTATGTATTATTTAAAAATTAAGCCAAAAATTGTAGGCAAAACATTATTAATTATATATTTAAAAGGTATAAGAGTATTTTAGAACATCTTTCTCAAATAATATAATACTATATTTATTTGAAAAAATGCCTCTAATACCTTGTTGTTTAAAAGTGAAAAGAGAAATTTGGAAATCAGAATTGTCTTAAAATATTGTTATTTCCATCAGAGGAATAAAGCTCCATGTATTCTGAATCAATTGAGGATGAATCAAAAGTATCCAATTCAGAAAAATCGGACGCGAAACATGTTGATACGATAGCGCGATCGGTAAAATTGCGCATAAAAAACGCCAATTTGCAAACACCAAATCGGTAGGGAAACGACCGGCCAGGGGGAATATCCGCGAACCCTGAATGAATTATATATCTAACAAGAATTCCATTCTAAAAATAGAACTGTAGTGGTAGTTTTTGAGACTTTATTGTTAAACTTGATATAGAACGCTTCTAAAAGGGCATGCTGCCACTGTTTTTTTTAGAACGCCATTCTTTGTTTCTTTTCTTTATTTTGGAAGCCATTTGTTTTTTTCATCTATTTCAAAATTGTCGAATGCAAAGATATTCTATTAAATAAAAGTATAATGTGTAAAAATTGATACAACATACAGCAAAAATATCCTATAATATACTGAGATATATAAAGGAACTATTGTTCATTTTTATATATATTTATATATAGGTTTTTAACTTCAAATTAAAGTTTTTTTAAATTCAAATTAATTTTTTAAAATTCATATTAAAGATTTTTTATTTCAAATTAAATTTTTTTTTTTAAATTCAAATTAAAGATTTTTGATATCAAATTAAAGTTTATTAATGTAATATTGACTATTTACAATAAAAAATGAATACTAACAAGAATAAGTTGCCGCCATTGATATAGATATTGTGTACAGAGCCAACAGTACCAAAGAAGTCAACAGAGTACCCTATCTACCCCTGCCATTCTTGATGTTGAGGACATTGGTGAGTTTCTCTTCCAAGGATCCACCCTGTCATTTCTGACTGCCTGGCAGTGTGCAAGGTGGAGGACTGCTCCCTTTGTCTGCCTAAAGATATCTTGGAGGCTGGAAGGTGAGGATGGGATGAAATAAATACACCATTTTCATTTCATACAACCCCTTGTGTATATATATATTTTTTACAGGAAAAAAAAAGTACCTAAAATGTGAGGCTCCAGGGTTTTGGATGTTGAAAATCGACTCCTCTACTAATAAAATATATTTGGTATCCTTCAATGGTTTTGTTTACCAGTTTAGTTAAAAAAAAAAAAACAGTTTTGGAAGGAAATATTTTCTACTTCTAAAGTTTTGTAAGCTTCTTTTACAAATTTTCCAAAGTCAATGTACAAATAAGTTTGTGCGGTTTTGATAAAGATGGTGCTACTAGTTTATTATTCTACTGTTTCATCTGGCAACACTATTATTTTGAAGCATCATCATAAGGCTTCCTTTTTCAGTAACCGTCATTTCTCGAAGTATAAACACCTAGTTTCTGTTTGCTCCCAAAATGTCAACTTTTGTACCAAATAATATGTTTTTGCTGGGCGTTTTACTTCATTACTTCAATATGAAGAAAAAACTGCTGAGAGTCAACATGTTTTATGATGACCATGCTCTAGCTGAACAAATGTGTCAGAAGTGGTTTGCACGGTTTATTAGTGCCAATTTTGATTTTGAAGACGAAGATCCGGAGCGCCACTAAAGTTTGAGGGTGAATAATTAGAGGCAAGGCTCAATGAAGATCTAATACAAATGCAAAAGGAACTCGCAAAAACACTTGAGGTCACTCAACCATCCATTTTTCATCGCTTAAAAGAAATAGGAATGATCCGAAAGGTCAGAAATTGGGTGCCATATGAACTGAAGCCAAGAGATGTCTAACGCCATTTTTTTCACGTGAACAACTGCTCCAACGTTTAAAAAAGAAAGGTTTTTTTTAATCGAATTGTAACTGGTGATGAAAAGTGAGTCCATTATGATTATCCAAAACGTCAGGCAACATATGGATACCCCGGCCGTGCCTCATCATCGTTGGCCAAGCCGAATATTCATGGCGGGAAGATTATGCTGTGTATTTGGTGGGACCAGCTGGAAGTAGTATATTATGAGCTGCTACAACTAAACAAAAGTATCACAGGGGAGATCTACTGAAGACAATTGATGCTTTGAGGCGAGCATTGCAAAAAAAAAGGCTGCAATAGACACGACAAAGTTATTTTGCAACATGATAATGCTCGGCCACATGCTGCAATACCCGTTAAAACGTACTTAGAACCATTCAAATGGGAAGTCTCATCCCACCCGCTGTATAGCCCAAAAAATGCTCCCTTTAATTATTATCTCTTTCTATCAATTCAACATGGCCTGGCTGACCAGCACTTCTCCAACTACGCTGAAGTAAAAAAAAATGGATCGATGATTTTCCACGATGGGATCCGTCAATTTTCAAAAAGATGGGAAAAAGTAGTGGCTAGCGACAGACAATAATTTGAACAATGAAGGTCTAACCAATTTTTCATAATAAAGCTCCCAAGTTTTGGAAAAAAAAAACCGACAAACTTATTTATACTCTTATATCCATATTTTATAGAAATATAAATTAAAATATTTATATTTTTTATACTTTTTTATTATTATATACACTAATAAAATATATTTCCACTTGTAAAACATGATTTTTTTTTACATTTGATAATATTGGGATTAAAGGGAAGATGTGCGAGCGTGTGTGGACATGTGATGCACTCAGAGTAAAAGCATTTGCCAACTTCTTCCCTCCATGATTATCATGGCCTGTACCACATGTACTAGGGATAATTATAAAAATTTACTCCAATGTTTTCCTGGTCATATCATCCCAGCCGGGGCAGTATGTTGGATCTGATTGTTTATAAATTTCTTAATTCAAATTTTATTTATGCAAATTAATTCATAATCTTTAATTTGTGTCTTTACAAGAAGTCAGTAGGTATGTAAATGTATTGTTTATAATCTCTGATAGCTAAAACTTAATAAACATTCATTTAAAATCAAGTGGTAAAATACTTCTATATATTATTTGAACATTCAAGCCGCTACAGATGGAAAACCATTAATATGCTCTAAAGAGTCCATTAGTATGCTAACGATAAGAAGAATCTATCATCAAATAACTTCTAATGTAAAGAAAAAGGTCAATTTAAGGAATTATAACAAAGTTACCATTATTAAGAGGCAGCCTTTTTCTGTGTGAATGGATGTTCTTTAATTATACGGTCTAAAAATTTTGCAGAGTTAAAAAAATAGCCAAAACCGTGGCTATAGTGAACTAAAAGTTCAGTCCCATTAAATTTATATAATTTTATATTAGCAATTTAGATACGAGAAAATAAGACATAATCCAAATAAATTAATAGTGTGTGACGTATTTGAATTAGGTCTTATTTTCTTGTATCTATATTCCAAATTGTGTTGTTGTTGTTGTTGTTTCTTATCCCCTTGTGTAAAGATTACACGAATTCCATGAGTTCATGCTCCTCGAGCTGTTTTATGATGAGCAGCGGCCTCTCCCAAAGGTCCTGTTTAGTGCATCTAATGCAAGCCAAAATATGTTCTGGAGCTGCAGGTACCAAACTACATTTTGGGCAAGTGGGATAAATTTTGTTATTATTTTCTATCTTCAATGGCTTGAGATGGCCCGTTCTAAATCTTGTTAGTGTTGTTTGATGCTGTCTATTTCTGATCTTCAGAGCTCCTCCTGGGTTCACTCCACTGTACCAACTGTGCTTAGGTGGGATCCTCCAGTTCTTGTTTATTTTTGTTTTGGCTATTGTTTCTATTTCTTTAAAAGTAAGTTTATTTTTCTGTGGCAAGGGTTCTTTTGTGCCTTTTTTCGCTAGCACATCAGCAGCTTCATTGCCTTCAATGCCAACGTGTGAGGGTATCCATTGAAGGTGAATTTTTGAGGTTTTTGAGAGTTTTTGGAGATAACCAATTATGTTCCTGCTTACTTTGTCTCTGAGTTCCCCTGTGTGACTCAAGTGTTGTATGGCACTTCTACTATCAGTGAGAATCCAGATATCTTGATAATTAGTATTTCTGATGGATTTTAAGGCTTCATAGATGGCTATAAGTTCTGATCTGAAGACTGAGCAAAAATCTGGGTTTCTTCTGTTCATTTTCTCAATGCCATTTGTGGTTTTGATGAGACAGCCACTGCCAGTGTGTCCTAGCTCGTCTCTGCTACCATCGGTATAGATAGTTATTGCATTTTTAGGAATGTTATTAATTATTTCTAATGATAATTGTTTTAAGTATTCTGGATTTTGGTATTGTTTGTTGGTGGGCTCATTTAAAGTGGCATTAAAAATAACATTTTGTAGTGGTTTGCATGGAGAAATTTTTTCTGCTAAATAATTTTTTTCCACTTTATATTTTAAAAATTCATTTCTTTTGGCCAGGTGTAGAGGGCCTTCTTTTTTGAGTCTTAAATTGGATTCCCAATTAAGTATGTACTTGGAAGTTCTGTGTTTGTTTCCATAACTCTTGATTTTGTTTATATATTTTGGTAGATTGTAGCTTCTTCTATCCTTTAAGGGCATAATGTCGGCCTCGTAAAGTACAATATCATTAGGGCAGGTATTTCGAAGACCTGTAATAATTCTAGCTGCACTTAGTTGTATCCTTTCCAGTGATTTTAGATTTGTTTCAGATGCTGTACCATAGATTTGATATCCATATTCCAGGATAGGTCTAATTAGAGATGTGAGGTTAATTTTAGTGTGGTTGCATCGGCTCCCCACTCTCTTCCTGAAATTGTGCTTTATCATTATTAGCAATTTAGTATGTTGATCAACAGTTAAGGCATCTGAATATTCCTAGCAGGCTCTTTTTTTTTTAATGCTTGTAGCATTATCTTCCTTGACCCATTTATTACTCAGTTCTTTTGCCAGTCAGTACATGTGCTTACACCAGGCTAAATTCCTCAGCTCTCATCAATGATAAATCTTTTTATTAAAGCACTCATAAATCATCCTTGAAATTAGTAAAAATGAGTTTACCTCTTTTAGTGATCATTAAAAAATGAAGGAATGCTTATATTTATTTGTGACTAGATGCTGATTTATTTTTCATTCACTTTTTAAGCCTTTTGTCATTGGCTATTAAATATTTTGTGAAACTTGCCAATATATTAGAAGGGGGTCTGAAAAACGGCTTGAAAATGCCACAAAAATATGGAAATTGTGGTAGATGACAGCACTCATGAAGGTGAGAAGAGCTGCCATATGATGATGGATGAAATCTTGAAGGAGCAGCATTTTTAAATTTCATTTTTAAGTAATGGCGACAAAATCTACTGAAATTATAAGAATGAAAATTCACTATGATGATACATGCCTGTACTACACTCCAGCATATTAGACATATGGCGCACTTACAGTAAAAGCCAACTACTACCCACCATGATTATCATGGCCTGTACCACATATATACTTAGGGATTTATGTCTTTGAATATCGGAGAGGTTTTTGTTTTCTCTATCCAAAAATTAAATGATAGAGTGTGATTGTCTTTTGGCACATGTGTAAGAAGAATGACCATCTTTAGAATGCTGTCATCTCTGAATTTTGTGCTGTCAACACACAGCAACCTCCCTTACTATATTGTCTTCTTGGTTAAACTATAATCTCTCACCTGAGAGTGTATAGGGCAGAAGTCACCCTGTACCCCCGCAAGCCAGCCAAGAAAGCCCCCAGAACAGAACAAGTGGCTGTGCTGATCCTGCAACACCAAGATACAGATGGCACTGTCTGCTACCTAATGGGCAAGAGGACATCAGGACTGTTGTCCAATCTCTGGGAGTTTCCCAACTCTGTTCTGGAGAGCAGTGTAGCATCGGCTGAGAAAGTGGCCCAGGATCTCTCCCCGTCTCCTTGTTCCATCGTCTCCATTGGAGAGGCAAGTTGGATCTCCACATTGTAATGTTTGTTTGGTTGCACAATAACTGGAAATTTTAACAGGATATAGAGTTGAATTTGGAAAGAGTGACAGCCAGAGTTTTGACCCCAAAACATGCAAATTAGTCAAATTTGCATATTTTTAGGTTAGAAATGATGCTAGTGTAATAATGATCATCTATCATCATTATCACTAACTACTATTAAAAGATAGTTGTTCAAATAATAGTCATTTGGCAAACATTTACATGGTAAGAAGCATCTCATTCACCTAGTATTGTTAAATAGAAGCCCCATCTGTGCTAAGGTAAAATTGCTGCTGCTATCTCCTGCCACATGGTAGTTAAGAGCCATGTTCTGGCAGGTGCTCCATGTATTCTCTCACATCCGCACAACCTATCTGGTGAAACATGCCAAGACCACAGATCTCCGCACTGCTGATGGACAGAGGTGGATGACTGAAGAACACATTGTGACTGGAGCTGTGTCCACCGCTATGAAGAAGGTGTTCCATCTGTTTCAAACCCATAGCAACTCTAAGGTAATTTCTTTCATTATCCCTTTTATGTGGTGAACTGCTTTCTACATCTTGTTCTTGTTTCTTAATGGCTTGTGTAAAATTACACAAATTCCTTGAGTTGATGCTCCTCAAGCTGTTTTATGATAAGCAGCGGCCTCTCCCAAAGGTCCTGTTTAGTGCATCTAATGCAAGCTAAAATGTGTTCTGGAGCTGCAGGTGCCAAGCTTCTGGGGTAGATTTGGTTGTTATTTTCTATCTTCAATGACTTGAGATGGCCTTTTTAAAATCTTGTTAGTGTTGTTTGATGCTGTCTATTTCCGAGGTTCAGAGCTCCTCCTGGGTCCACTCCACTGTACCAGCTTTGCTTAGGTGGGATCCTCCAGTTCTTTTTATTTTTGTTTTGGCTACTGTCTCTATTTCTTTAAAAGTAAGATTATTTTTACATGGCAAGGGTTCTTTTGTGCCTTTTTACCTAGTGCATCAACAGCTTTATTGTCTTCAATGCCAATGTATGTTGGTATCCATTATAGATACATCTTTGACGTTTTTGAGATTTTTAGAGATAACCAATTATGTTCCTGCTTGTGTTGTATGGCACTTCTAATATCAGTGAGAATCCAGATATCTTGAAAATTAGTATTTCTGATGGTTTTTAAGGCCTCATAGATGGCTATAAGTTCTGATCTGTTGACTGAAAAAATTCTGTTTATTTTCTCAATGCCATTTGTAGTTTTAATGAGACAGCCACTGCCAGTGTGTCCTAGCTCGTCTCTGCTACCATCGGTATAAATAGTTATTGCCTTTTTAGGAATGTTATTAATTTTTCTAATGATAATTGTTTCAAGTATTCTGGATTTTGGCATTGTTTGTTGGTGGGTTCATTTAAAGTTGCAATAATAATAACATTTTGTAGTGGAGTAGAGACATTTTTTCTGCTAAATAATTTTTTTAAACTTTATATTTTAAAAATCCATTTTTTTTGGCCAGGTGGAGGGGGTCTTCTTTTTTTGTCTTAGATTGGATTGCCAATTAAGTATGTACTTGAAAGTTCTGTGCTTGTTTCCATAACTCTTGATCTTGTTTATATATTTTGACAGATTGTAGCATAGGTATTTCGAATACCTGTAATAATTCTTGCTGTGCTTAGTTGTATCTTTTCCAGTGATTTTAGACTTGTTTCAGATGCTGTACCATAGATATGATATCCATATTCCAGGATAGGTCTAATTTTCAGGCTTCTATCTCGAATATCCTTAAAAATATTAACAAATTTTCCCTATTTCACTCGCAACCAGCGCCTCACCGCGGTAACTTCAAGAAGTAAAGTTGAGGAAGGATGGATCACATGGGGCTATGGTGACCTTGAGTGATGTAATGACGACGTAGGGGCTAGAAATCATTTGCTATCATTTTATGTATATATCAAATTTGAAATATATTCATATAAAAATCAAAATAAAAGGTAAGGAAGAACAACTGGCTCCAACACCTCAGAGATGTAGCATTGGCTGTTTAAAGTATCGGCAATGCATACTAGAGGAGTGTGAGAGTTATATCCAATACCGCCCCATACCATAATACCCGGTGCAGGACCAGTCTGGCGGTGCATAAGGCAGCTGTTCAGCCTCCACTCTCCAAGGTGTCTCCAGACTCGATTCCGACCATCATGGTGTTGTAGACAGAAGCATGACTCGTCAGTAAAGACAATTTCATTCCATTCTGCCGTCCACATCCTTCATTGGCCACCATTGGCGGCGAAGACGTCTATGGTTCTGCGTCGAGGGTAGAGGAAGCAATGGACGTCTTGCCGACAGACCACTATGCTGTAAACTGCATTGAATGGTACGCGCAGACACTGGATGATGCGTTAGAGACTGAATGTGCTGTGCTATGGTTCCTAATGTGACAGCGATCTGTCACTGCCATGAGCACAATTTGCCTGTCAGCACGTGAAGTGGTGCACATCGGTCTGTCGTACCTTCTTGCATTCAACGATCACATATCCGCATTACAGATAATCCACAATCTCGGTAGGCCACTATCCTTCCTCTGTCGAACTCGGATACTTGATCAAAAGATGATCGCTGTTTTCTATGAGGCATAATTGATCGTTTTTTTTTTTTTTTTAATATTAACACAAGAAAAACACAATTGCCGAAATTAAAATCGTCAAAATCTCCAATCCTTAAATATTGCTTTGATGTGCGTCTGCGCTGAAATTATAATCATTTGCATATCTCACCTCCGCTAATGCGTGTTGTAAATTTCATGTTATTTGCATGCTTCTTTCAGGGTGTTGAATTTATGGTGGTCAGCAGTTTACCTTAAGTGTACTGGTTGATGCCTCCAACATTGCTGTTGGTGTTGTCTTCCAACAACTGAATGACACTGCATGGGAACCAATTTCTTTTTTTTTTTCAAAATCCCCAGCAGAAACTAAATACTCAGCATTCACTGAGAACTCTCAGCTGCATTCCTTTCTGTTAAGCATTTCTCATACTTTCTTGATGGAAAAACATTCATGCTTTTTACAGACCACAAGCCTCTAAAATATGCTTTACACCAAACTCTGAACGTTCACCTCGTCAAGAACGTCATCTCAACTATCTTTCCCAATTCTCCATGGACATACGCTATGTTAAAGGAAGTGAAAACATGGTTGCTGAAACCCTTTCAAGTATTGATATTTGAAACTTTATATCACACGAATGTTAACCTAGATCTTAATGCATACACTGAAGTTCAAGAAAATGACAAAAAGAACTAAAAACTCTCATTAATAATTCAAATTCTTCACAAACAATCAAATTAATAAAACAACAACGACGTTCTTGTCGAACACTTGCATCGTCAAATTAAAGTTGCAATCATGCCAAGCGGAAATACTATTAATTGGATAGATGCTTTGCCTCTAGTACTGCTAGGCATCAGAACATCCTACAAAGAAGACCTAAAATGCACAACTGCAGAAATGGTTTTCGGGACAACTTTAAATCTTTCAGCTGATTTACTAGATAATTCAGAATTTAAAAACCCCGATCCATCAAATTTTGCCACACAATTTTAAAAATATATGAGTAGGATTCGACCTCAACCAACAAATCAAAATAATATTTTTTTCTCATAAAGACTTAGACACCTGCTCACACGTCTTTGTAAGAAAAGATTTTGTAAAAAGTGCATTATCTCCTCCATACGAAGGTCCATTTTCAGTAGTATCAAGATCTTTGAAGGCATTTACAGTTAAAATCAATAACCAAGACAAAGTTATTTCTGTCAACAGACTAAAGCCTGCATTCATAGAAAACACCCCTCAAAGTTTCCACGATTCTTCAATTCTGCCACCTATGCCCGACAGTGCTGAGGAAACTACACCTAAAACAAGTAGCTACACCACTCGCACATTTATTAAATAGTTTGCATAACATAAGCTTTATTTTTGGTAAGCACATTTGATCATATTGTAACTTATGTTGTCTAATCCTGGAGCTTTTTTGACATCAGAATTAGAAATGATATTCTTTATTTCTTCTTCTTTGATAATAATTATACCTGAATTGTTCATTTGTGGCTTAAAATTTCTAATTATTTGTTGTTGAAAATTGTTCAAATTGGGATTGCCTTCAAGAATAATTGTCTATTAGTTTGGTCATTGTTTGCTCTTTTAGATATTCTGGTGATTTCTTAATTATGGGAATTCCATTCTGTACATTTGATTATCTTAATTTATTGAAGAACTTATTGGCATTATCAAATGGATTATCTGTGTCTTCTTCTTTCTTATCTCCACTCAATCATATTAGGGTATCAAGCTTGTAAAGCTTGAGGCTTTTGATGGTGTCTGCCGGGGAAGAGTAGAGCTCATCAATGGATGAGTCAATACAGTCAATAATATGTTTTGGGGTTGCAGGTTGAGAATTGCACTTAGTACATAGTGGGAAAACCTTGCAACCATTCTAGAAAGTCATTGTCCGTAGATGACCAGACTTAAGTATGGAAATCAAAGACTGTTGTTCTCTTGGGAGGACAGAACTGGTGCTTGTCCCTCCTGATCTGTACCAGTCATGTGTAGCATTAGATTTCCATTCCTGCAGGCATTGGGTTTTAATGGTACAGAGGAGGTCTCTTTCGTCTAGTTGGGTGGTAGATTCTCTGGTTTCAGGTAGGCCAAGAGCTTCAGCCTTTGCCAGAGAGTCTGCTAGCTCATTTCCAGGAATTCCAACGTGAGCTGGAAGCCATTGCACTGTGACAGAGCTGTTGGCTGGGAGTCGGTTTACAGACTTAGCAATGCTCTTGAGGAGAGGTTCTTGACTAGAGAAGCAGCTTTGAAGGGTATAAATGTCTGCTCTTGAGTCGGAGTAGATTATTAATTTGCTTGGCGAGTTGATGTTGAGGTCTTTTAGAGCCATATCTATGGCAGAGAGTTCCGATTTATAAACTGAAAGGTGTCTAGGGTGGGAGAGGGAGATTTTTTCCAGTGTAGATAGCAATTCCACTGCCAGACAGTCCAGTTTCAAGTTGGCTACCTCAGTGTAAATTGTGATGTCCAAGAGGGAGCTATTTTCCTCAATGATTTGGAGGCCAAGAGCTTTAAGTAATTCTGGCTGAGTTTCATGTTTGTGGGGATTGGCTGGTAGATGAGGGAAACAGATGAGTTTGTAGCGAGTTTTGTGTGGGGGATAGGAAGTTCTGTGTTTGGGATTAATTGGGATTTCTAAAAGATTAGAGTTGTGAGCCATAATGTATCGCCAGTTAGTTCATTTAGCATTTTTTGTTGCATTAGTGTATTTGTTTCTTGCCAACTTGAATGTATTGTAACTGATTGTTTTATGACGGTATTACAAGTTTCTAATATGATGAAAATGATTTATTATTATTTCCAGTTCATTAGTCCACCAGTTAATTCTGGAAACATGTTTATTATTGGGGGAATTACCTTAAAAGATTTATATGCTGCTTCTCAATAAATTTGTGAATGCGTTCACTATCCCATCAATGTCTGCTTCATCTTTCACTCTGCTTATATCAATTTCCAGTTTTTGTATCTTGTGATGATATGTTATTAGAAAAATTTGCCCAATTCGCATCTTTTTCAGAGAATTTCCACGTGGAAATTTGATTATTGAAGAAATAACCATTCTTTAACTTGATATCAAATTCAACAGCAACATGGTCGGAAATATTAGTCAAATCAGAGGTATGCCAGTTATTTATTAAACAAAGTGAGTGTTTATTCTAGATTGTGAGATCGATTATACTTACTCCGCGGCAGGTGGGTGTTTTCAGGTTATGTATAAAGAGATTACACTCTATATGGACAGTTGTTACAATTTTAAAATTTGAAAATAAGGCCAACAACATAAAGATCTCAAAAAAAATAGTGCAATAAACAATTTTATAAATTTATAACTCCTAGAAAGGGCCTGGATCTGCTGCCATTGCATGTATAATTTATTAATATTGTGTGAAAGAGAGATCTTTAGTTTTTAAATATTCAAAGGTTACAATAATTGTAAATAAATGGATCTATATAGGGTGAGCTGAGTAAACTAAGCAGCTAAACAAGCATCTGGAGAGCCTTATTATTATTTATTTGGGTAACCCAGGTTCCTGGAACCACGTACAGAAGTTGCCAACTACCCGGGCTGTCACCTAAGTCTTCTTGGTTTTATTTCCAACTAGCCGAATGACCCGGACAACGCCCGTGTTTTACCCGATTGAATGTTTTGATTCAAATACTATTTGTTACAATTATAAATTGGCGCCTTAAATAAATGCATATTTTAGTTAATAACTATAGCCTATGTGCTTTATCTGTCTATGTACTGTTGGCTTCCATAGGCGTCTCTTACTGGGAAAAAGAAAGAGAGGATTCCATTTGGTTATTAACTAATATATGAATTTATTTAAGGAGCGACCCGCTCCAACACAATAGTTACAGAAATGGGGGGGGGGGGGGGGGGGCAAAGGTGGCGTGATTGTAGCCGACCAATAGGAGGGCGCCATTCCAAAAAAAAAAGCAAACCGTGACAGAGGCCACGCATGACGCTCGTAACTGTATTATGATATGCCAGTGGAAAAGTTCAATTCATGAGGTGGCTCCAAGCAGATTTCTTTCTTAGGAGAGCCATTTATCCCAGATGAAACAACTAAAAAGATCAAATTATAAGTAGCAAAATTTGAAAGCGAAATAAAGACAAAGGACATAAAGCAGTTAAGTTTAGAGGATTCCGCTGCACTGCTCTTCAAAGAGCCATAAAGAGGTAATCTCAGTGCGGTCCATTGTTTCAGGAACAAAGTCTCCCACCAGAGCACTGGCCAACTGGATGGCAAGGTCCCTAATACTGGCAATATATATATATTTTTTGCTTATCCCTAGTACATGCCATGATAATCATGGTGGGGTAGAAGTAGGCGACTGCTTTTACTGTAAGTGCACCACATGTCTACAAATGTGAAAAGCATGGCAATATTTCGGATACAAAATTAGAAATAGACAATAATTGTTTAATATGGTTAGAAAAAATAAATTCAAAAAGAAAGATTTGTTGATCTCTTTTGATGTGAAATCTCATTTTAGGAATATTGACTGGACATTCACTCAAAAATAGTAAGAGTGCTATTTTGATGTGAAAAGATTTCATAGACAAGGGAATAGAAGTGATGATATTGTAAAAGAGTTTATGTTATGCATTAAAATGTCAATTTTTAAAATATGGGGTTAAATTTTATTGGAAAGAAAGAAAAATTAAATAGTAATGAGTTGCATAATTTTACCAAACGCCATTATGGCGTCAGTAGACAAAAGAGCAATCTCAATTGAAGGAATTAAAATTTTTAGGGAGATATAGATGAAGTTTTGGTAGAGGTAAAAAAAAAAACTAGTGTCTTGAACCAGATATTTATAAAGAAAGTTAGTTATAAAATTAATTATTTACATATTGTTTTGAATTTATATTTGTTGCTAAGCTTGTTACTCATGATATGAATGTTATGAAAAAAATTTCAAAGCTCTTTCTTCAAAATGCTGCTTTAGTTTTAAACTAGACGGGTGACCCGGGCTTCGCCCCGGGATTGACCCGTGTGCATATCTACCCGAGTGATATATATTTAGATAAGATTTTTTTATAATTGTTTGTTATTAGCATTATCTATTTGTTTGCATCAGCATAATTTAATCTAATCTTTGATAGAGGGCGCTGTTCGTGAGCTAAGTAGAATAATTTGAATATATAGTTTTAATAATTGATTTATATATTTTTAAAAATAGCCTATCGTCTTCCCCGTATTTTTTTTTACCTATGTATGGAAATTTTGGTTTGAATTAGTGAATTACTGCGAATTTGTATATCGGACATACAAACAAACATACAAACATTCATTTTTATATATATAGATTTTGTATGCTTTCTGCATGTTTAATTTGTATCACCTGATGAGGGTGAATAATATCCAATGAAATATTATGAAAATAGAATTTCATCTGGCAGAGCTGGTCTTTCAAGTACATAGGTGTTGGTCATTTGCATGCAAATTTTCCCTAGCTACACTCAGAGTGGTGGCCCTGAATATTAAAGTGACTGTGGCCAAGTGAAGAGTCAAGCCTTTTTTTTTTTTTCTAAAATGACTTTGTTTTCCAGAAAACCGAAGAAAAGAAACGATCAAAGAGGAAGAATGTGTCTAACCAACCCCAAATAAAAAAATTCTTCAAGAAAAAAGCTTGAAAATAATGTTTTTTTAAAAATAAGGATGTAAATATTTAAAATGTTTTATATGAAATAATAAACACATTTTTTAAAATAAAAAGATCAAATTTTGCTTAAAATAGCTCCCATATAAATAACTCAAGCTGTGGGACAATCTATCACCCCAATTCCTACTGAATTAATAGAACTACAAGGTAATAAGAACAAATCCAAATAATGTGGGACATTATGGTAACAACATTGTTGCCATAATCACACAAAGAATAGGTGAGGCAAAATTATATTATACAGCATGTTTTTAAATAGTACTGTTATTGAGAGAGAGAGAGAGTATGTGTAAACAAGATAGCAGATGAGAAAAAAGTTTTCTAAGACAGTTCTAAGTTTTGTCGATTAGCTCTTCTATTTCTTTCTTATGAATATTGCATGAGTTGGAGTTTGTAAAATTCGGTGTATAGTTCCTTATTGATGTATGGTGAGCAGTATCCGATATAGTTGTATCATCAGGAATTCATTAACCAGATCTTTTATTAGAGTTTCTTTAGAATCTACTGGTGCATGTTCAAAAATATTATTTTTAGAATATTAGAAATGAAAAAACTATTAATTATAAATTACTAGCCGAATGACCCGGGCACGCCCGTGTTTTACCCGACTGTAGATGTTACAACGGTGATCCTTAGGTCGCTGGTTCAAATCCGGCTCGAGGGAGCCGGCGAGCACGTGACCTCCCTGTGCGCGCGCATCCGTGACAGAGGCCGATGAGGAAAGACGGTCGTGACTATATATAGGGATTTTTATTATTACATAATTAATACACTAATAATTTTTATTTGGATTTGGTCGTATTTACCTTGTAGTTCTAATTTATAATCTAAATTGTACCCTTTTGTGAATTAATAAAACTAACACACACAGGTTTACAAAGATACATATAAAATCACATAGATATACATAGGATACAGAAATTCAATGGGACTAACAGGATTACATATATATACATAGGATACTCAGAATTAATAGAACTAACTGGATTACATAGATGTACATAGACAATGATAATTTAAACAACTTTATTGAATTGTAGCGGTTCTCAAATATTAAATAAAAATATTCATCTTATAAATATATAATGCTTTCTCATAAAATATACTTTATATAAATTATCATTAATATCACATTACTAGCGAATGTACCCGGCTTCGCCCGGTTTTTACCCGAGTAAAGGTTTGTCCAATGAACATTTGTTAAAACAATTCTAGCAAACATCCAATCCCTACTGATTCTATACTTGGCAAGATAACTCTATGTTTGATTATAAAAACAAGGTAATAAGACCAAATCCAAATAAATAAATAGTGTGTGACGTTTCGGTAACAGCGTTGTTACCATCTTCAGACAAAAGTACTGAATGAGAAATTTTATCACAGCATGTTTTTAAATAGTTCCTGTTATCAAGTGTGTAAAGAAGAGATAACAGATAAGAATATATTCAAAAAGTATGAAAAAATAAACATTGCATGGAAACCATGTAACCCTATCTCTCAATTTATCAACAACCATAAGAACACTCACATACCAAAAAGAGCAGGTTTAATTTATGAAGTGAAATGTGACCAATGTTATGTAGGACAAACATCCAGAACTTTAAAAGAAAGAATGAAAAACCATGAATATGCTCTGAAATGGGATAAAATTGAGAATTCTGCACTTGTAGAACATAGAAAAATCACAGGACATAATAATTTTAACCTAAAAGAAACAAAGGTAGATTATGAGAAAAATTATTTTAAGAGACAATTTAAAGAAGCATTTTTCATTCAAAAGAAATGTGCTACAATTAACAGAATGGAAGAAAGAGGAAATATAAATGATATTTATAGATATGCTTTTAATTATACTTGAAAAAAAATTAATTCTAAGAATAATATTCATCATGTGTTTATCAGATAAATATCTTCTTATCTGTTATCTTGTTTACACACTTGAGATAACAGGAACTATTTAAAAACATGCTGTGGTAAAATTTCTCATTCAGTATTTTTGTCTGAAGATGGTAACAACACTATTACTGAAACGTCACACACTATTTATTTATTTGGATTTGGCCTTATTACCTTGTGTTTATCTATATATATATAAATGAATGTCTGTCTGTGTGTGTGTGTACTCTATAGATTCAAAAACCGTACATCCAATCGCCGTGAAATTTTGGGATACTATTAGGCATATCCCCGGAAAGGTTTTTGAAAAATAATTTCTTGAATATCTTTAATATCCTCAGAGTTATTTGCAGATTTGTAGCTTTAACTCGCAAGCAGCGCAACCTTGCGACGGAGATAGGCTTAGGTCTGCCCCCCTCTGTCGAGAAAATGTAATCGTCCGGCCGCCGGCCGGTTGGACAGTCCAAGTTCCCACCGACCAATCAGAGGGATCAAGAGGTCCTGGCGCGCGGGGGCAGAGTTGGTGACACAGCTGTGCCAAGTAGACAAGAAAAAAGCCTCGTGGGTGACCTCTGGGAACTACGTCCATCTTCCATAAACGACCATGATTTTATTCAACTTATCGAGTATTTTTCAAGGGACCGGGAAAAAATGTTCACTAGATAAAACGATGATTTTGTAATGTAGAAAATTAGGAAAGACAAAATTCAGGATGACACGGCACACAGGGACCGGGAAAAAATGATCACTTTATCGAGAGATTCAAATTTACGAGTTTCAAATTATCAAAATATATCTATTATTTTTTTTATATGTTTATAGAGAATTGTTTAACAAATGTTCGTTATACAAACCTTTACTCGGGTAAAACCCGGGCGAAGCCGGGTACATCCGCTAGTAATCTATAATCCAAATTGTGCCTTATCAATCTATGTTTGATTATCTGTTCCACCTAGCTGTATCCGTTCACACGTTGCTGTCTTTGAACAAAAAGGCAGTTTTGATACCTAAAACATAATTTATTAATGATCAAATGTATACAATACATCAAAATAAAAATTAACAATAAAATTATACCTACATATATGTCATTTGAATATAACATATGTACAAAATAATAGATATTTTGATAATTTGAAACTCGTAAATTTGAATCTCTCGATAACTTGAAAATTTTTCCCGGTCCCTTGAAAAATACTCAATAAGTTGAATAAAATCAATATTAATTGGTCCCCTCGGTAATTGGAAGTTGAAGGAATAGTATCTTGCCACAACGAACATTTGTGAATAGCTGTATTTAAAAAAACCCGCAACAAACTCATCTGTTTCCCTCATCTACCAGACAATCCCCACAAACATGAAATTCAGCCAGAATTACTTAAATCTCTTGGCCTCCAAATCATTGAGGAAAATAGCTCCCTCTTCGACATCACAATTTACACTGACGGTAGCCAACTTGAAACTGGACTCTCTGGCAGTGGAATAGCTATCTACAAAGATAAGATCCTGGAAAAAATCTCCCTCTCCCACCCTAGACATCTTTCAGTTTATAGATCAGAACTCTCTGCTATAGATATGGCTCTAAAAGACATCAACTCGCCAAGCAAAATAATAATCTACTCCGACTCAAGAGCAGCCATTTATACCCTTCAAAGCTGCTTCTCCAGTCAAGAACCTCTCCTCAAGAGCATTGCTAAGTCTGTAAACCGACTCCCAGCCAACAGCTCACGTTGGAATTCCTGGTAATGAGCTGGCAGACTCTCTGGCAAAGGCTGGAGCTCTTGGCCTACCTGAAGCAAGAGAATCCACCACCCAACTAGACGAAAGAGACCTCCTCCGTACCATCAAAACCCAATGCCTGCAGGAATGGAAATCTGATGCTGCACATGACTGGTACAGAGCAGGAGGGACAAGCACTGGTTCTGTCCTCCCAAGAGAACAACAGTCTTTGATTTCCAGACTTAAGTCTGGTCATCTACGGACAATGACTTTCCAGAATGGTTGCAAAGTTTTCCCACTATGTACTAAGTGCAATTCTCAGCCTGCAACCCCAAGACATATTATTGACTGTATTGACTCATCCATTGATGAGCTCTACCCTTCCCCGGCAGACACCATCAAAAATCTCAAGCTTTACAAGCTTGATACCTTAGTGTGATTGAGTGGAGATAAGAAAGAAGAAGAAGAGAAAAAAATAAATTACAAATTATGTGATGAAACTCTTCTTTACTTGATTTTATTAATATGTAAGATGCTATCTGAAAATTAAGATATGAGGGGAAATGTTGACGACGACTTTCTCAAGCCAGGCCAGCCCACGAATAAACCAAACAAAGTAAGATATCAAATTCCCATGCCCAATGGGAGGAGATGAGAGCTTGGTTAAATGAATTTGTCAGTGTAGAGGACAAAACGTTCCGTCGGCGGTTTCATGTTGAAGTCTTTTGCGCAGTCTCTTGGAATTAAAGATTTGCAGCAGGCGAGGGGTGACTCTTAAATTAAAAAATGAATAAATAAAATTAAAAAAAAAAACAACAACATGGGATATCATTTTAAAAATCTTCTGAGAGAGCTCCAGCGTGGATATTTCAATTTGTTCGCAAAGGATTGACGACCTAAACCAACTTTTGAATGGCTATGACCTATGGTTATCAACTGATTTCTACTAATTTCAAAATTAATAGAGGTTCGTATCAAGCAATATCAAAGGGAAAACAGGAAACTTTTATCAACTTGGTATGCTTACAGGACAAAACCATGCAAAAGCTTCTATATAAGTTATTGAACATCAATTATAATTCTACTAATTAAAATTATAAAAAAAGAAGGCTAATTAAAAAATTAAGAAGGAAAGGAGGATTTAGACAGAAAAATTTTCATTAACCCTTAAGTACTCGCGCAGGGTCTGATAGACCCCAGACACTTATTTCATTAAATATCTAGAATTCTATAAAATAATTAGATATCAAAACTTTAGTAGCTTAATTTTATATGACAATGAATCTGTAAACATATATGTGATATCTTGGGACCTCTGGGACCAGTGTTACCTGATGCTAGACGAACCTCGATGTCAACTCTACCGTGCCGTCGTGGTGGAAGGCGACACAGCTGGGCCAAAGGTGAAATAAGCGAACAGAGATTCCACTAAGAAGCGCCTGAACGTCAAGAAGGAATGGGACGAGGAGATTTCTGCCAGGAAAGGGTTTAGTTACCTCTATAGAAGCGGACTGAGGCTGAAACAAAGACTAACTAAGGACTGACTAACTGAGGCTCTGGGCCTCCTTTTTATAGCTTCAGGGTCCAGGCAGGTCACTGCCCTTTTCTGACGTAAACAGGGGGGGAAAGTTACATCATCCAGGAGGGCACGACCTCGTAAAAATTGGACTGGGCTTGCTAGGCCTACTCTCCTATTCTCACCTAAGCCTGATTAGTTTTAACCTTAATTTTCTCCTGTTATTATCCATTCCTTCTATCTGTACAGTTGCTATACTTTATTAGAGTCTTACGCGGTACAGAATGATATTATGTGATGCTTTCTATTTGCAGTAAATAACAAGTTATATACAGTCACGTGGTGGAACATGTGGTAGTAGATATCTGGATTATTTACAACAATATCATGGTCTTAAATCATCACATATATTAAATTAATTTTGTTACCCTCTAATAGACAATATAATGGAGTTTGGGTCCATTGGACCCCGCGCGAGTAATAGTAACTTTAATTTTCAAGCACGATGAAATAGGTAAGCTGCCTTATATCTCGGCAATACTTTATATTCTTTATCTATGACTTTGACTTAGTTTTTTACGAACAATAAATAAAAATAAAATAGAATTCCCCTCAATATTTTGCTACAAAAGCTACATTCATCTCACTCTTCCATTTTTGGATTCAAGAAAAGAGCAAACTTTTTTCATATGTGCCAAAAAAAGTCCAAAGCATTTATTTTAATTTCGATCATGGACTCCACAAAACAAATAGATTGTGAATCTTGTGGGGAAAATCTGAATAAGAGATAATTTGTAATGATACAAAATCAGATGTAGTTGATCAATTGTGTAAAAATTACACAGTAAGTAGGAGGACAAGGAGATGGCCATTGTGCCTCTTTTTATTTCATAAATATTTCAACAAAAGTTATATATAAAAGGAACAACATCACAGGGAACAACAATTAACAATTCAAAATAAAAGAGTTTAAAATATCTCTGAAAAAGTCATCTATTGAGTTAATTAACATAAAATCAGATGAAACTAAGTGAAAAAGAAAATGAGAGTTTTAAAAATGCAAAATATATATATATATAATATAAGCAGATCGACATTTTAAACCATATTTAAACTTCAATGGCAGCAGGAGAGTGTGAAAAAAAATTGTCGGCGTGCCTCAAAAGCGCGTCGCGAGTGCTGACATAACACTTTTGGTTACGGTTTCACTTTGCTGCCTGGCCTCTCGTCACTGGTACGTTTTTGTGGAATCCTTTAAAAGTTGAACCTCCGCAGAAGACAAAGATAGTATAAATAGAAAAATTGAACTACCAGAGATATATTCGCAATTTAGATCGTCATTAAATATTTACAGTTTAATTTTTCATTTTAATACTTCAAATTCACGATATTTTAGTTCTATATTTTAATTAATTTTATAGGGAGAGGTACACATTTAGAAGCACGTAAAAATGTTTTAATGCTTAAAACGCATTTTTCCTTTTATATATTCTTTAAAAAACACAAATTGCAAAGTTTTAAGATGCAAATTTAAGAAAGAGTAAAAGAAAAATTTAAGAAGCTATGTTTTATTATGAATATATATATTGCATATATATGTTGTTATAAAAGAAAATGGCTAGTCACCAATTTAAAGAATATAATGAGGAAAGTGAAACTTTTGAAATGTTTTATGAACGATTGGAACAGTTTCTCCTTTTGGAGGAGGCAGGGGATGAAAAGAAAAAGGCTTATCTCCTAACCCTCATGGGAAGTAAAACATGGTGTTTTGAAGAATTTGTGCAGTCCTATTCTACCTAAATATAAAACCTTTGATAACCTAATAGATATCTTGAAAAGGCACTTCTCTCCAAAGCGTTCAATTGTAGTAGAGAGGTTCATTTTTTTTAAAGAATGCAATTAAAGGAAGAAAGCATCTCGGATTACTTGGCGGAAATTAAGCGTTTGGCTTCCTCGTGCAACTTTGGAAATTTTCTGGAGGATTCTTTCACAGACGGATCCCAATCATCAGAAGGAGTTGGGGCTGGAGTCATCCTACCACCTCCTCTACAAACCATACAACTTAAACTCCACCAGGAGTGCTCAGCGTTCAAAGCTGAACTGCTTGCCATTCTCTACGCAACAAAATTCACCATGAATTTCCCGAAAGAACACTTTAGCATTGCCTCAGACTGCCAATCAGCTCTATCAGCCATATGTAGGTCTTGGCCCCCAAGAACACAACTAATTGCGGAAATAATCTACAACCTGCATTTTTCACCAAATGTGCAACTCTGCTGGATCAAAGGCCACAGCGGTATTCCAGGAAATGAACTGGCGGATCAGGCGGCAAAGGCTGCAGCACACTCTAATCTGCCACTATCCTTTACCACCCTCCCAAAGAGCGTCGCGCGCGGTAAAAAAGAACAGATAGCCCTCAAAATGTGGACAGACCTCTACATCCAAGATTACTCCACCAGAAATCTACGAAGATTTGCTGCTACCCCGAAACTACTCCTCCAAATGCTTCGAAACATCAAGCATGGATCTACCTCCACAACAATCCTGACCGGCCATGGCTAAATTCAGGCAGACCTTGCAACGGTATCGAAAGAAGACCCAACTTGCCCCCACTGCCAAGATGAAGACCAAACCGTAGACCACCTCCTCTTCACTTGCCCAACCTTCCAATACCAAAGATTCCAGACAGCCACTCTCCTAGGTATCACCAACATATGTCCAGCATCCCTAGAAAATCTCCCAAGAAAGAAATCTGCCTGGTAACACTTCATTAATTGGACTTCCACTGGCATTGTACATAAATCCAAGAAGACTTAGGTCAGAAGGACATCCCGGGTAGTTGGCGACTTCTGTATGCTCCAGGAACCTGGGTTACTTAAATAAATAATTCTCTAGCTGTAAATAGTTTAGTTGACCTGTTAATAATTGTCGACTCGTCGCTGTGACGTCATCAATAAATACTTTTACACCTTAGGATATTTCAAGGCTTGATTTCTACGCTACAACTGGTGAAGAAGCTGGATCGATACCCATTCAGAAAAAAAAACGGAAAATTGACTCAGTTGAGCAAGAAGAAAAAACCATGAACATCAAGAAAGAAGCAACTACTCAGGTAGGTTCATTTTTTGTCCAACATATACCTAGAAACCCCTCAATGTTCTCTGGTGAGGGTGTTGAAGATCCCCGTAGCTGGTTAAAAGGGTATGAACGTGTGGCGAAGCACAACCAATGGGATGAAACCCTTTGTCTCGCTAGCATTCATTTCTATCTAACTGGCACTGCTCTCAAATGGTTTGAAAACAACGAGGAAAGCATCCAGACATGGACGGAGTTCATGTCACAATTAGAAAATGTATTTGGAAAAAATGAAAGCTCAAGACTGCGAGCTGAGAAAATACTCAAAACTCGCGCACAATTAAAAGGAGAAAGCACCGAATATTACATCCAAGACGTCCTGCGCCTTTGCAAAGAGGTAGATCCACAAATGAATGAGGAAGATAAAATATCCCATCTGATGAAAGGGATAGCTGAGGAGCTCTACCAGGCACTTCTCCCAAGGGATGTGCATAAAACTGAGCAATTCGTCACCGTATGTCGGCGCATTGAAAGCCTACACTGTAAGCGAGTGACCCCAACCAAATACGAGCGACTACCAAATGTGGCGTCTCTCAGTGATCATGATGACAGGGCAGATCTGTCATCTATGATCAGGCAAATTGTTCGTGAGGAGGTACAGCGGGCATTAGGCTCTACTCGAGAGGAACCAAAAATTTCTACCATCGAAGATATGGTAAAGGAGGAGATTGGAAGAACCCCGGCGCCAATCTCAAAGCCTAGGAGAAGTTCCCCACAGAAGGAAAGACCCCGAGAGTTTTATAATAATAGATATATGGCCTAAACGATAAGACCGCACCCTGAACCTCGGTACCCAAAACAAGGAGGAAGACGCGATACCAACGAATGGCGAACCACGGAAGGTAAGTCAATCTGTTTCCACTGCGGACGCCCTGGCCACGTCGTGCGCTACTGCCGTGACAGCAAGAGAAAATATGAAGAAGGACAAAATTGGTATTACAAACATAGAGATAGGCAAGAGCCTAGAACATTCTATAATTCTCGGAGCAGCCAAGAGCCCAACGACGACCTGCCAAGAGAAAATAGACGCCGCTACCGAAGCCCCTCTCCTTACACTGGCCGAAAAGGACAATATTCGTCTCCTGATAGAAGACCCAGCCAGTCGCCTCGCCGTTCCCGTCAGGAAAACTAGAAGATGCGTCCTATTTTGGAGGTAAGGCCGCAAAATTTATAAATCCTCCCTTATCGACCACATTAGAATTAAAAGAAAATTACATAGACATTAAAATAGAAGGAAAAATGACGCGTGCCCCAGTCGATTCAGGAGCCTCATATTCTGTCATTTCTGAGAGGTTCAGACTCAAACTAAGAAAAATAACGTTTGCCGAAACTGACGTCACATTACGAGTAGCCAACGGTAAAATTGTAAGACCAAAAGGACGCTGCACACTGAAACTGGACTTGAATGGACTACAGGAAAGCTTTGAATTTGTCGTTATGGAAGACTGTAGTCACGAAGTTATTCTTGGTTGGAACTTTTTGAAGTTATCTAGGGCGATAATTGATTCAGCTGACGACACACTCTTCTTAGAAAATGTCTTTTTGAGGATACCCCTAAGAACAGCTCGCCTCTCTACTCGGAATTGGAATATAGAATCGAACCCGCCTCTATTCAGTTAATAGAAGTAGCAAGTCATGACATTCCTAATGATGCAATTATGGTTGCAGAATGTCGAAAAGAGCTATTGCTGGAAAGAGAACTAACGGCTCCCTCCTCTGTCATTTCACTTACCAATAACCGAGGTAAACTTTAGGTGGTGAATTGGAGTCCATATCCGAAACTAATCCCACAGGGGATGCATGTAGCCGATAGTGCTGTCATCGAAGATAGTTAATTATGTACTCTAGCTGATTGTAACCAAGTTGAAACAGAGGCTGAACATTCTGAAGACCCAAAAATCTCGGAATTTTTTATAGATGATTCACTTGATGAATCTCAAAAAGAAAAATTAAGAAATTTGTTTAAAAACTATACGGATATTTTCGAATTTAGTAAAAGAAAACAATTCAAGGACGTCAATGTTAAACACCGAATTAACACTGGAGACCACCTACCGACCAAACAAAGACCTTACCGAGTTGCACCAAGAGAACGCCAAATTATTCAGGATGAGAGAGAGAGAGGTAAACAAGATGGAAAAACTTGACATCATTCAGCCCTCTGAAAGTCCGTGGGCCTCACCTGTAGTATTGATAAGAAAAAAGGATGGAAGCTGGAGATTCTGCGTCGATTACCGCCGCCTTAAAAAAATAACAAAAAAGGATGTCTACCCTCTCCCAAGGATCGACGACACTTTAGACTGCTTACGGGGAGCTAGATTTTATTCTTCCATGGACCTCCAATCAGGGTACTGGCAAATCGACGTAGAAGAATCGGACCGTGAGAAGACAGCATTTATAACTCCAGATGGACTGTACGAGTTCAAAGTAATGCCATTTGGGTTATGTAATGCTCCAGCTACCTTCGAACGAATGATAGATAATCTTCTGAAGGGTCTTAAGTGGACCATTTGCTTGTGTTACCTCGACGACATCATCGTTTTTTCAGATGGCTTTGAAGAACATCTAAGACGCCTTCAACTTGTATTAAATTGCCTTAAGAAAGCCGGATTATGTCTCAATTCCAAGAAATGCAAGTTTGGTGCAAAAACTATCACGGTTCTTGGACATGAGGTGAGTGAAAATGGAATTCGTCCCGACCAAGAAAAGATTCGAGCAGTCCGCGACTTCGCTACGCCAAGGTCATTGAAGGAAGTTAGAAGTTTTCTTGGCCTTTCATCCTACTACCGCCGCTTCATATCCAATTATGCCCACGTAGCCCAACCCTTGAATGACCTTTTGAAGAAAGACTCAGCATTTAATTGGAACCAGGAAGAGCAAAATTCATTTGAAGCTCTCAAGTCAGCGTTAATTTCCGAACCCGCTCTTGGACATTTTGATTACTCATCCGAAATACACACTGACGCAAGCAACTACGGAATAGGAGCAGTATTAGTGCAGATACAAAAGGGAAAGGAAAGAGCCATTGCTTATGCATCCAGAACCTTAAATAAGGCAGAAAAAAATTATTCAACCACAGAAAGGGAATGCATTGCCATTATTTGGGCTATCAATAAATTCCGACCATATGTCTTTGGACAGCCGTTCACTATTGTTACAGACCACCCCTCTTTGTGCTGGCTTACCAACCTCAAAGACCCATGTGGGAGGTTAGCAAGATGGGCACTTCGGCTGCAAGAGTTTGACGTCACTGTCGTGTATAAGAGCGGAAGGAAACATCAGGACGCAGACTGCTTATCAAGAAGTCCATTAGAATACAGTGAAGATATGGAGGAAGATATTCCAAGCATAGTGACTTTGCAGAACTTTAGCGAAGAGCAGATAAATGATCAAGCTATTAGAAAAATCGCTGACAAATTACAAAGTTCTCCTAATAATTCCTTTGTAAAAATCGATAACATGCTCTACAGAAAAAAAATTATGATCCAATGGGGAAACCATGGCTTTTGGTGGTTCCACGCCATTTAAGGCAGGAATTACTGAAAAATTTCCATGATTCACCCACGGCTGGTCACCTCGGATTTACTAAAACCTATGACCGAATAAGGAAAAAGTATTACTGGCCCGGAATGTATAGAACGGTTAGAAGGTATGTGGCACACTGTTCAGATTGTCAGAGGCGTAAACATCAGCCCCAACTCCCCTCAGGGCACTTACAGACAATACCTGTTCCTGAAGTTGCCTTTGAAAAGGTAGGAATGGATCTCCTGGGGAGATTTCCAACATCAGAAGGTGGCAACCGTTGGATTATTGTATGTACGGACTACCTAACGAAATTTGCGATAACTAAAGCTCTACCCACAAGTGAATCCATGGAAGTCGCCAAATTCTTCATTGAAGATGTCATCTTAAAGCACGGCGCGCCGGGGAATTAATCACGGATAGAGGAAGGAACTTCACATCTTCAATGATAAGTGATCTGAACAACCAGTGCAGAATAACCCATCGGAAGACAACCGCCTATCACCCCCAGACAAACGGACTCACGGAGAGGTTGAATGAGACCATAGCAGACATGCTGTCCATGTATGTAGATGTCAACCAGAAAGATTGGGACAGGATTCTTCCATTCGTTACATTTGCATGCAACACAGCAAAACAAGAGTCTACTGGGTTCACCCCATTTTTCCTTGTACACGGGCGTGAAGCCGAGACTCCACTTGACGTGTTATTCCCCAAGTTATTGCCGGAAGACGACGATTTCATCCAAACTCTAGGGGCAAGAGCCGAAGAAGCACGAAAACTGGCACGTATCCACTCCATGAGATCTCAAGATAGCAATAAACATCGCTATGACGCCCATCACAGAAATATAATTTATCAGCCTGGAGATCTTGTATGGATCTTTATTCCTGTGCGTAAAGTGGGATATTCGGAAAAACTAATGAGACGTTACTTTGGCCCATACAAAGTAACCCGAAAAATATCTGATGTGACCTATGAAGTTGAAACATTCGGAAACCAGCAAGGTCGTCGTAAAACAAAAGATTTAGTTCACATTTGTAGAATGAAACCTTATTTAAACCCAGAGGACCAGGAGGACCAGTAGAAGAGGACCCAGAAGATGACTCGACAAACTTCCAGGAAGAAGACATCCCCACTGAACGAACGCAACAACCACAGACCCGCGAAGAGATCTCAGGCCCTATCACCCATTCTCGAGCCTTGAGACTGAGGATGTAAGTCTCCTTCTGAGCATCGGGTCGATGCTCTTTATAGGAGGAGGCTATGTGGCGAAGAAATATTTTATTATTTTATTTAATATTATTCAATGAAAATATATTCAACAGATTATAAAAATATATATTAATCTGTATTTGTGAAATCATCTTTGAAATATTTCTTTGCTTGCTTGCTTAAGATTCTCTAGCTGTAAATACAAGGTATGTCCCATAAGTTCCCGGACTGGGTCCATAAAAAAATAAATAAATGAAAAATGTAAATGAATTTGACTGTTTATTATAGAAAAAATATCTGGCTACACGGTGGTACCAATATCGAGGCGGTACTTGCGCGCGCGCCAAAGTTATTCTAATTTATTTAAAGGTCACACCTAGCGCTGCGGCGATTTTACGATGGAACAAAAATTGAAGCAGAGGATTTGCATAGAATTTTGTGTGAAACTTCAAATATCAGCAACCGAAACTTTTGAAATGCTTAATAAAGCATTCCCCAATGACTCCCCAAAGAGAACAACTGTTTTTGAATGGCATTCTAGATTTAAAGCTGGCAGAATTTCCATTGAAGATGATCCTCGTCAAGGACGCCCAAAATTTCAAAGGACTGATGAAAATGTGCAAAAATTCGCCGATTTGATAAAAGAAAATCCTCGAACCACTTTGCTGGAGCTAGAGCAAGACACAGGCATCTCTAAAACAACGATTGGAAGGATCGTAACCGAAGATTTGAAGCTCAAAAAGACTCCTGCAAAATTCATCCCAAGATTCCTCACCAAATGAGCAAAAACTGTGTCGGCTTGCAACCTGTGAGGACATGATGGAAATGACAAGAACGAATCCAGAATGGAAAGACAAGATAATCACAGGCGACGAGACATGGGTCTTTGGCTATGACCCTGAAACCAAACCTCTAACTGCCGAGTGGAGAGGTTAGGGTGAGCCTAGACCCAAAAAATCCAGAAACAAGGTGTTGCTGGTCGCTTTTTCGAAATAACAAGGGCATTGTTCATCACGAGTATCTTCCTGCAGGTCAAACAGTTATTAAGGAAATGTATTTGGGCATTCTTCGCCGTCTAAGGGAAGCGATTCGAAAAAAACGGCCAGAAAAATGGACTAATGGTGGCTGGATCCTACACCATGACAATGCTCGCCCTCACACAGCGCACTTGATGACTAGCTTTTTGGCGAAAAACGGGACACAAATCCTACTTCAACCACCCTATTTCCCAGACATCGCACCAAATGACTTTTTCCTGTTCCCCAAACTTAAAGCAGTTCTAAAAGGAAGACATTTTGACACCAGGGATGACATAATAGAAAAATCGCCGTTAGCATTGAAGAGCATTCCAAAAGAGGCTTATAAAAACTGTTTCGACAATTGGGAGAAACGATGGCGCTAGTGCGTTGAAGCAAGAGGGGATTACTTTGAAAAGTTTTAATAAAAAAATTTTTAAAAAATCTTACCTTTTTTTTTTATGGACCCAGTCCGGGAACTTATGGGACATACCTTGTAGTTTTGTTGACCTGTTAATAATTGTCGACTCGTCGCTGTGACGTCATCAATAAATACTTTTACACCTTAGGATATTTAAAGGCCTGATTTCAACGCTACAATATATATATTAATTTTGTTCCATTAAAAAAAAAAGAAATTATCAATGTTCAATAAAAAAAATGGAAAGAGCAAAAGATAATTTCATGCCTGATGTCTTTATGGGTGATGGGTTCTGGGCCTTCATCTCAGTTGAAGGTTGAGGCTGTTGGTGGTGGTTATTGTGATGGGGGTTCAGGCCTTTCTATTGCCTGGTCATCTCCAGGCTGTCGAGCTCCACTGGTCTGCCTCCATCACTGAGGGGCTCTTGGCGTTGGGGTGTAGCAGGTCACATGGGGTGTGTAGTCCATAGGACGGCCAGGGAAGTCTATAGGCCATTTTTAAACAATTCTTCCTGCCACACTTTCCAGCTCCCACACCAGGCTTGGTGTAGTCCCTCACACACACTTCCTGGTCAGTGGTGAGCTCCTGAAGCATGCCATATCCTTGAAGATTTCAATGGGGTTTTGGACCTGGAGTAGGGTTGCCTTGTAGTCCAGGCTGCATGCTACAGTAGTCAATTGGCTGTAAGAATTGGTCCTCAGGGACTCATGCCTCCCCTGCCACAACACTCTCACATACAAGTGAGCTCTTTTTTTTGAAATTATTATTATCATTGTTCCCCCTACAGCAGACATCCATTCATTCCATTAAAATTTATTTAGGCCATCAGCTAGCTATTTACACTCAATTACGTTATATTTGTCTTCCGCATCCTCAACAAATATAATGTAAAAATATTATCGTCTTATTTCTACTAATTTTAAAATGAATAGAGGCTCGTATGAAGCAATATCAAAAGGAAAACAGAAACTTTAATCAAGTTGGTATGCTTACAAGACAAAACTATGCAAAAGTTTCTAAGTTATTGAACATCAATTATAGTTGTGAAGAAATGTCCGGTAAATCGTTTCACAAAACACTGATGCGAAAGTCGGTAGAAGAATTCGCAGTGATGATTCTTTTGTGGGCTGCTGCAAGGATTTAAATCAGATCACTAAATAGCAGAAAGGAGAGGGTAAAAGTCTCCTTCAAATCTAACTTTATTCAAAACATTTCGAAAGGACAGAGGAAAACACCCAACTGGGTCAGCGTCAGGCCAGGCCGGATGCTCCCCTCCCTCTTTTTATGGAGCAGCTGGGGCTTGTTTGTTGACAGTCACCCGAGCCGTCGCTGTCCGACGCCCTGAAGTGGACTGCATTATTCCACATACTCCCACCTGTTTTCTTCTAGTCACACAGGAAAACAATAATAATCATCCAATCGGTTGGGTATGCAAACGGTTCTTCCCGATCTAGTCTGTATTTTTGCAGTTTTCTCTTTATCGTTCAGCAAACGGAAGAAGCTGCTGTTGATGATATTTCCAAGGGATATATTTTCTGAATAGGTCTTAGGAAGGTTCCTACTGCGGTTTTCACCTTCACTAATCTATTCACTCCATCTCTTCCAAATAATATCTCCTCGATCACTGCTAATGGCCAGAAGTTATGCTTTTTATTGTCCATACCAACAAAGACAACATCCCCAGTCTGGAGTTTTGGATTGTAAATGCGTCTGTTTTTCTGGACCAGGAGGGACAATATTCCTTCCTGAATCGTGATTTCAACTCCTCCCTCAGCTTGTTCAAATAGCGCAGTTTCTGGGTCGTTGGATTAGATCCCATATTCTGGCACTCGGGAAATTCGACACCTGTCTTTTCTTGTAGAAACATGGAAGGTGATATTGTCACAAGATCATTCGGATCGTCGCTGACATAAGTCATGGGCCTTCCATTCATCACTGCCTCTGCATGACACAGCAGGATCATGAATTGTTGATATGTCAATGTTGATGTTCCGAGCATTCTTTTTAGTATATCTTTGAGGGAACGAATCAATCTCTCCCACCATCCACCCCACCAGGCAGCAGTGGGCGGGATGAATTTCCATTCAATACACTTCACTTTCCCGTCGTTAGAAACGCGTTCCCAGTCAATATGTTTAAAGAAGTTATTGGCTCCTACAAAATTTGTTCCGTTGTCTCTGAAGATGGTGGATGGACGTCCTCGTCTCTTGACGTATCTCTCCAGGGCCATTAGGAAATCTTCTGTGCTGAGAGATATTACCAGTTCCAAATGTACACAGCGGTACACTGCACAGGTGAAGAGAACAACCTACATTTTGCCTCCAATTCTCCCATCTCCCACAAAATAACAGTTATACGTACCTTGACGAAAAGAGCCTTCACCCACTGTTCATCAAAAATAGAATACAATAAAGAACTTAATTTTATCGAAAACCATCTTCTTAAATCTGGATACCCGCTTCCTTTCATTAAAAGAAATAGATATAAACCAGGGACCCCCAGAAATAACTTAAATCATTACATCTCCACCTGTTGCTTACCATATAAAGAATCTACAATTACAATAGCCCGCAAACTTAAAAGTTTTGGCATGAAAACCATCTTTAGAGGTTCACCTTCCATGGCCTCGATTCTAAGAAACCCAATCACCAAAAGCACCGACCAGAAACAGAAAAAAGATTTAGTTTACCAAATTCCCTGCCTCAACTGCAATGGTGTCTTCATCGGCGAAACATCAAGAGATCTTTCAATCAGAATCAAAGAACACCAAAGAAACATTTCTAAACTAAACCCAAACTCTTTAATAGTCGACCACGTCAGAGAAACTGGACATACTCCAGACTTCAATAATACCAGAATCCTCCATAAAAATGCCAAAACTAAAACCCAAAGACTCATTCTTGAAGCAATCGAAACCATGAAGCACCCTAAACCATTAAACAAAAGTATACAGTTGCCATCACAGTACGTTCCCCTTCTATCTTAAAAATCTTCAAAAGCCATATAAAACAATAGCCATTCCATTTTTCTCTCCACTAAATCCTTTGAACTGTTTATAGTTGATTCTTTATATTTATTCAATTATGTAAATTTCTTTAAGAGATATTTTTGTACTATATTTACATAGATTCCTCTTTAAAAACGATATATAATCTCTCTCTCGTTTGCCTTGTTTGTACACTATAGTTAGCTAAAGAAGGGCTTGCCCGAAATCTTCCTTTAATCGCGTTAATTAAAAAGAGTTGCGGCGATATATGATCCCCTCTTTCTAAATTGTCGAAATCCGCAATCCGTTTACCATGAACCCCAGTCTTGGTCCGATCTTTCAGATAGAGCGGGCCCGCCAGATCAATCCCTACCACCTCGAATACCTTTGCGTTATTTACTCGAGTGGCAGGTAATGGAGCGTCTTCCACCACAATGGGTTTAGCGGAGAAGCGGCGACATGTGACACATCTTCTCACTATTTTCTTAATGGTCTGTCTCGCTTTTACTATCCAATATTTTCCCCGAAGTTTGTTCGTCAAAAATTGTACACCAGCGTGGCAATTCTCAACGTGTGAATCACATATCATTTGTTCAATCAACGGATGAGTCCCATGTAATAGTAGTGGCAAACGGAAGCCAAATTCGTCGCTGCTGTAAATTAATTTTGTTTTCACACGCAGGATTCCTTCTACTTCACATACCTTCAGACCAGTTATAGAGTGGCTAGGAAAACACTCGGCCTGAACTAATTTCAAAAGCGCTAGCTCCGCTTCATCGATCTCCTTCACAGAAAGTTCGCCCTTTACTTTCATTGAAGATCGGAGGTTGTTGATGAATCTTCTAATCCACGCCATCATCCGCACATTTTTTATGAACGAGGATAAATATTTCATGTACCAATGATCGGTACTTTCAACTGTTGTCACAACAGCAATCTTCTTTCTTTACGCACAGATTTCTTCTTCATTCAAGTTTCTATACCTGGAAGGCCAATATTCTTCAGAGAGTTTTAACCAGGAAGGGCCCTCCCACCATCTAGACTGTAACAGTTGGGGGAGGCTGCATCCTCTGGGGGGTAAATCAGCTAGATTGCACTCGCTAGGAACATATCTCCAATCTCCAGGATCATTAAGGCTGCATATCTCTTTAACGCGATTCCCGACAAAGGTACCCCACTGGTCATCGCGCTTTATCCAAGCGAGGGCTGTTGTGGCATCAGACCAGAATACATTTTTGATATCTTTTAATCTACAACACAGGCTAAAAGTTCAAGTCTTGGAATCATAGGTCTCTTGGGAGGAGCGACTCGAGACTTAGCCTCCATCATATGCACTTCAACTTTGTCACCAACCTGTGTCTGAAGGAAGACCACAGCAGCATAAGCTTCACTACTAGCATCAACAAACCTGTGTATCTGCCAGTCCTTCTGCGGTACCATCAATGGATTGAAATTCCTAAGAATTGCCATGCCTCTGTGCAGCTGAAGGCCGTCGAACCATAGGCTCAGTTCATCCTAGTAGTGACGGTCCAATTCGTCGTCCCATGCCAACTTTAGAGTCCAAGATTTTTGCAATATAATTTTAGGCGTTATTAATATTGGACTCAGAAACCCAATAGGGTCATATATCTGAGCTAAGCAGAACAGGATACTCCTTTTGGTTATCTTGGGGGGTAAGGCTACGGAAATTTCACATGACAAACAATCTTTACCTTTATCCCAATATATACCAAGCACTTTAGATATATCTGCATTTTCATAGGGGTAAGTATCAGAGGCCCATCCGAGCATTTAGCATTTTGCATGATGGACGTAGCGGTCAATTTGAGATCTTGTAACTCTTCAAAAGAGTTCACGCTTGTGACTAAATTGTCCACATAAAGGGATTTTTGCAACCTCTGAGCTAACGGTTTATGTTCAGGTTGAACATTAGACAGGTGGTATTCGATTACTGCCCCCAAAATGAAAGAACTACAGTTAACACCGAAAACGACAGTTTATGTCTGAATACTTTTTTTCTCCATTTTGGGAATACCACAGAAAACGCAGGTAATCTCTGTCCCTTTCATTCACCTCAATCTGCAGAAACGCTTTCTAAATGTCTGCCACGACTCCAAACTTACCATTTCTAAACCTCAGCATAAGGTTGGGAATCATCTCTATGAGGTTAAGTCCTTTTTCAAGACAGTCATTCAAAGAAGGGGATCTATAGACCTTGCTAGAAGCATCAAAGACAGGCCTGATAGGCGTAGTCCCACTGAAGAGTTTCACCACCTTTCACCACCATCTTAAAATTCCCTGATGCATGACCCAAAGTGACTCTGTATTCTTGGTTGACACTCTCACTGGTATGGCCTCCAAATGTTGGGTTCCCGGTTTGGATAGATGAAAAGGGAGGATACACGATGTGACTTATTAAGATTTCCTTACTTAAGTATATATATATATGGCAATTTAGGCCAACAACCCCATGTATATAACCCGCAGCAAGACCTTAATGTTGTATAATAGAAGCACAGCTGTCAATGATACACTATCGACATATGTCTTTACATCATCACATGTAATGCAATTTGTGCAAACAGGATAAATAAAGAAAAAAAACGGGGGAAACTCTGTAATTGATTAAGAGTTTGAGTTAAAGCAGGGATCGAGCATATAATATTGTCAGGACAAAGGTCTAAAGATGGAAACAACCACGACACTAGTATACAATTTCATCAGACAACCCATGAAATCGTTATAATTTGTGAAATTAAGGTGTGGGGGGTAGTACCATAAAGCAAAAGGAATGAAATATGTATGAGAGGAAACAATAAAATTTCTCTAGATATTTATTTAAATAAATTAAAATTTGGGAACATGTCTATACTGACGAGATACGCTATTTACATAGTAAAATTTAGATAGAGGTGACCTGAAGTTACTTTATAGCCCTTTAGGGCCCATGCGAAATCTAGGTTGGTTACTACACAAAAAAGGGGGGGGGGGGGCGCTAAGTCATAATGACAAATGGCTTACCTTTTCTCGAAAGTGCCGGCAAAGGTCTGGTCTCCCGTCTGAAAACTGTCCTCTCACTGAGCGACCCCGATTGAATCTGCCTTTTGGCCAAGAAACCCTCTTTTATTCATGTCTCTCTCCGTTTTCATTCGCTGAAAGAAACACCAATCAAAATGGCCAACGGCTCCAGTATACAATTTCATCGACGCCCCAGGCCTCTCCCATCAAAATAGAACATATAGTATTACCAAAACAAAAAAAAAATCTAAAGAGAGAAACAGCTACGGCGATAGTGTAAAATTTCAGACGCCAGGCCCCCCCCCCCCCTCCACATGGATTGAAATACTATCCTCCCTTTTTCTCGGGACGGTATATATATATCGCCCCCCCTCCGTCTTAGCTAAAAATCGACACAGGCCCCTTTTCACTTGAACTGTAATATAACGCTTTCCTTTCTCGGGAAGGATATTTTATAAGGTTCAGTCTTTTAGAGATCTTCCTTCTCCATTTTTTTTTTCTGGTCACCTTTACCTAAATTTTTGGTGAGGGGAATATATTGTTACATCATGATTAATGGCGTATTTATTATATTATTTTTAATATATTTGAAATTTAAATTATATATTTATTTATTTTTATATTCTATGATATTTATTTAAAACAGATTATTTTTAGATTATCATCATTTGTATTTAGGTACACTGTGACTTCACTGCTCTCTTTGATGTGAGAAAATAAATAAATGATTCTGGTGGCTACATAAAGTAGACTTATCTCATTATTCCCTTTTATAAATTTGTAGGATGGTTGAAACACGCTCTGGTAAGATGCAGGACCCAGCACAGGAGAGAGTCAAGGCTGAAGAGTCTGCCAAGCCGCAACCTGGTGCAACAATTGGTGGAGATGCTAGTTCCGACCCAGTTGTCCTGAATCCCAACATCGACATCCCCAAGTATGATGGAACAGAAGACCCTCGCCCATGGATTGAATCTCTTGAAGAAATTGGCTTCCTGTACCATTGGGCAGACTACATTATCTCCCGTTATGCTGCCATGAATATGATTGGTAGCGCCAAAACCTGGCTGAACCTACACAAAGTAAGTTTCACCAGCTGGGAAAATTTCAAGAGCCGCCTAATTGAGGATTTTGCCTCAGACGCCAACAAAGAAGAAATGAGGATGAGATTAAACAGGATACAACAGTGGAATGAACCTGCAATCAGGTTCGCAGAGGATATCCTTGTACTGTGCAACAAGGTCGACCCCCAAATGGAAGAAGAGACTAAAATAAACTGGGTTATTGGAGGGTTAAAGAAAGAATACTCTTTTGCCCTTCACCTAAACCCTCCTAAAAATACCAATGAACTTCTAGAAATTTGTAAAAAGCTGGATTTGTTCGAAAAGAATTACCAAGAACGTGCAGAAAAATCAAAAGCTCTTTATAATGGACCACGCTCTCCTCGTCCCCATCATCAAGAGCAATGGAAGAATGCTACGTCGTTCAGAAGACCATATCAGAACACCTCCAAGCCCCAGGCCCCCACTCCGAGGTATCTGCCCCTAGACGATCTTACACTCCCAATCCTGAGCCAAAACCGGTCTACCCAAGTAAAACATACAATAAGAATCCAAATTCAAATAGGAATAGGACAGAAGACGGGAGACCAATATGTTTCAAGTGTAACAAGCCAGGACACGTAGCGCGGTATTGCAGAGTCAGGTTTGTAAGAATTGTGGAAGAGGACCCCATAGTTACACAAGACAAGGTCGAAGAAGAAATCCGAATGGATAATGGAACTCAGAAGTCGAGACCTCTGCTCTACTCTGACGTAAGTAATAGCCCGTACTCGAGTATCCCTACAAGGAATAGATATGCTGCATTAGAAGATTTAAACTAAACATCGCGCCTGAGTCCGCCAATCAAAGCAAGTCGACCATAAATGGAATTAAAAAGTTAGACCCCAAATATAAAATGAACATTAACGTGGATAGAATCGGTATCTGCGAAGCTTTGATTGATACAGGCGCCGATCTTTCAGTGGTCGACCTTAGTACAGCTCTTAACACAGGTCTTGAAATAATAAATCCTGATAAAATGTGCTCCGGACCCGATGGCAAAGAATCAGATATCGTAGGAAATATTATTTTAAATATAAAATTTGATGACAAAACAATTACACATCAATTTGTGATAATGAGAACACATTTGCGAATATTTATACTTGGACGTGATTTTCTTAAGAAAATGAACGCAAAAATTGATTGTCAGCGTGAAATAATCAAATATGACTTGACAGAAAATCGTGACGTAATCAAATATCAACAGAAGAAAATAAAAAGTGCAAAGGATGCCATTATACCAGAACTTTCTATTAAATTGATTAATGCATTTGTAGAAGCAGAGGATGGCGAATACATCATCGAGGAGAACCATAAAATGTTTCAAACAAATGGACTTCGACTAGCGAGAAGCTTAATAAATGTTGTGAATAAGGAAACATATATCTGGATAACAAACCCTTACCCTCGACCATTAAAAATATTAAAAAACCAAACATTGTGCTTTGGAAGCCAGCCAGCCGAAGTGAATCTTATGGAAGAAAGTGAACAAAAAGAGCATGAAGAACCCCAATTTCAGATAAACGAAAATTTAGCATATACGGAAAAGGAGCAATTGAAACAAGTTTTGGAAAGGTACGAGGATTTGTTTTCGTCGGGATTAGGAAGATCCAACTTAGCGAAACATCGGATCGATACAGAAGGCGCGAAACCGATCAAACACAAGCCGTATAGGGTGAGCGCGAAAGAGCGAGAAATCATAAAAGAACAAATTGATGAAATGCTCAGAGACGGCATAATTAGACCATCCTCGAGTCCATGGTCCTTCCCTGTAATCTTGGTCAAGAAGCGAGATGGTAAGTACAGATTTTGCGTTGACTACAGAAAATTGAATGATGTAACAGTGAAGGATGTTTACCCAATTCCCAGAATTGATGAAGTATTGGATACACTTCAAGGATCCAAATACTTTTCAGCAATTGACCTTAAATCAGGATATTGGCAAGTAGAGGTTGAGGAGAAAGATAAAGAAAAGACAGCCTTCACTACAGCACATGGCCTATATGAGTTCAACGTAATGCCCTTTGGTCTATGCAATGCCCCTGCTACATTTGAGAGGAACATGGAAAATATGCTTGGTAATCTTAGATGGCAAATTTGCTTATGTTATCTAGATGACGTAATCATTTATAGCTCGGATTTTTCAACACATCTCAAAAGAATAGAAGCTGTTTTAAAATGTTTTCGCGAGGCTAATTTAAAATTGAACAACAAAAAATGCCAATTTGCTTTCGAAGAACTGGAGATTCTTGGCCATATAACTAATCAACATGGTATAAAACCAGCGGAGCATAATATCAAGGCTATTAGAGATTTTCCTCGGCCCAAAAAGATAAAAGAAGTTCAATCATTTTTAGGAATGTGCTCATATTATAGAAAATTTATCAAAGGTTTTTCAAAAATTGCCGATCCATTAACCAGTCTTATAAAAAAGAATGTACCTTTTACCTGGACAGAAAATCAAGAAAAAGCATTTCAAACCCTTAAAGTAGCATTGATAAATCCTCCAATCTTAGGGCACTTTGACCCGAATGCAATTACTTATATTCATACTGACGCATCTAACATCGGCCTGGGTGCAACATTAGTCCAAAAGTTCGGCGATAAAGAAAAAGTTATCTCATATTTAAGTCGAACACTGAGCAAACCTGAGCAAAATTATTCGACTACCGAAAAAGAATGTCTAGCTGTTGTGTGGTCAATGTCCAAGTTACGACCCTACCTATATGGAAGGCACTTCAAAATCGTAACTGATCATCACGCACTATGCTGGCTTAAGAATCTGAAGGATCCGACCGGCCGATTAGCACGATGGGCACTGAAGATTCAGGAATATAATTTCGAAATCATACATAAATCGGGTAAAAAACATCTGGACGCTGATGGTCTATCTAGAGGACCCTTACCTGAAAACGAATGGGACGAAGATTATGAAAGACTATTTCTGAATCAAATAATAGACGAAAAGGATGATTTTATTGAGAATATTAAGAAGAACCTTAGTGGAAACAAGCGTTCAATTACACAGAACTTCAAAGAAGAAAATGGGTGTCTCTACAAGAAAAATCCAAATCCTGAAGGTAGGGCATGGTTGCTGGTAGTGCCAAAGAAGAGAAGGAAGGATGTCATGAGTGAATACCACAACCATATGCTGAATGGCCATCTGGGCGTCGCCAGAACCACTTACCGATTGAAGAATAAATACTATTGGCCTTCCATGTTGAAAGATGTTTCAGAATTTGTAAAGACGTGCCATCTTTGCCAAAGTCGGAAAGGTTCAAATCACTTGCCTTCTGGACTTCTACAACCTATTCCCCCAGCTAACTACCCTTTTGAAAGAATCGGAATTGACTTTGTTGGCCCCTTGCCATCAACGAAAAGAAGAAGGAAGTGGATAATTGTGTTGACTGATTATTATACCAAGTATGCTGAAACAAAGGCAGTATCAGAAGCAACTGTGAAAGAAGTCTCTACATTTTTAATCGAACATATTATTTTACGTCACGGGGCCCCAAGATTTCTTATTAGCGATAGAGGTTCACAATTCACTAGCAATTTGATGAAGGAGGTAATGAAAATGTGCAAAGTGAAACACTGCTTCACAACGAGCTACCACCCCCAGACTAACGGACTAACGGAACGGCTAAATAGAACTTTAATCAATATGATCAGCATGTATGTGAACACAGACCAAAAGAACTGGGATGAAATCCTCCCTTTTATCACCCACGCGTATAATACCACGATTCAAGAAACCACAGGCTACTCTCCATTTTTCCTGTTGTTTGGAAGGGAACCCATGTCCCTCTTAGACGACGAGAATATCCCAACGGACAGTAACATGGACGATTACGACGAATATATAGTAAACTACTTAGATAAAATAGCAAGGACGAGACAGGTAGTCATTAACAACACAGAGAAGACTCAGGAAAGAATGAAAAGAAACTATGACAAAAAACACAATGAGAAAATCTATGAACCAGGACATTTAGTGGCAGTTTGGACACCAGTCAGGAAAATCGGAAAATGCGAAAAACTATTGAGAAAATATTTTGGCCCATATCGAATATTAAAGAAGCTGTCTAACGTAAATTACTTAATTGAGCCGAAAGATAATCCTGGCCAAGACCCATTGATTGTCCATGTCTCAAGACTCAAACCCTATTTTGAGAGAATTGATGAGGTAACTCACGAGGACGTGACGACCTCTGGAAAGGGGGAAGTGTTACATCATGATTAATGGCGTATTTATTATATTATTTTTAATATATTTGAAATTTAAATTATATATTTATTTATTTTTATATTCTATGATATTTATTTAAAACAGATTATTTTTAGATTATCATCATTTGTATTTAGGTACACTGTGACTTCACTGCTCTCTTTGATGTGAGAAAATAAATAAATGATTCTGGTGGCTACATAAAGTAGACTTATCTCATTATTCCCTTTTATAAATTTGTAGGATGGTTGAAACACGCTCTGGTAAGATGCAGGACCCAGCACAGGAGAGAGTCAAGGCTGAAGAGTCTGCCAAGCCGCAACCTGGTGCAACAATATGTACATATGAAACAACAGCTTCCAGCGCGGATGTCTCTGGGTGTCACTGGTGTCTTCTTCACCAGGCATCAGCTTTCGGCATGGAAGTCTGGTGTCATCAATTGTCTAGGTTTCTGGGCAAAAAGTGGTCTGTAAGTCTATGTGGGAGGGAAGCCATGTATCCATTTGATTTGATTATACATACGCCTTCTGTTGGGGTATGGTTACAAAAACGTGCCCCAACAATCCTCCCCCTGCCAAGTAATGGACAAATGCGTTTGTGCTACTCATTATTCATCTGCCTTTCATCAGTTACTATGAAAGCAGGCCCATTTCTAGCAAAATGCATTTTCCATTACTAGGTGAAGCCAGATGTACCGAAACCTGTAGGGAAGATAAGGCTAGTCAAAATGATGGTATGCCATTCTAGATGTTTATTATTCCGAACATTAGTGGGCATTGCGCATCCTGGCAAAGGGGTTTTTATGTGTTATTATTCCGTCAGCACACTGTTATCAACATAGGTTATGGGGGACAGTCATATCATATGTATGGAAGTAAGCAAGGTCATCTGTCTTACCATTCATGGGTATATATACCACCCTTCCACTTTCTTCTTTGGCCTTGAGGAGTAGGCCTTCCTTGTGGTAAGTCCTCTCAACCCCATCCTTGCCTCTTGTGGTGCTGGATTCATTGCTACCTTCTTTCTGCTAACAATACAGTTAGAACATTTCCCTTATTGCGATTTCACCGCCACTCTGTGTTGTGACGACGATCTAAATTCTATAGAGGTAGTCACTCACCTCTATTCTTGGTCGGCGGGGTTGAAGGTTCAAAGTTAAGGCGTCGTTGTTTATAACACTTTTAAAATATACGACGAAAACAGGAGGGAAAATTATATTTATTACAATTTAAGAAAATAAGTAAAGTATTATTTAAACATTTACACTAAAAGAATCGGAGATCAGGGCAAATTCTAGCGTTCGAAAAAGTTGTTTACAAGTTCTTCCTGTATTGTTTCCTCATTTTTGCCGCTGCATCCCCGTAGCTGCCTCCGCCGGCCTCCCATTGGCTGCTTCGGACGTCTTCTTTTCCAACATTTCTCCCACCTTTGAGTTGGCGTCTCGACGACTCAAACATGGGAAGGAAAAGTTCAGTAGATCCAATCGGTTGGGTCTCTTGATGGGCCGTCCGTAACTTGACACAACATTCGGGGTATCAATGTGATGTTGCTCTTGTTGTGAAGTCAAAGGGTCCTCTTCAGTTGTCAATCGAACTTCTTGTGTGGGAGATCGCTCCGTTAGAGGGTCTCGACATCTTATCTCGGGCGTTATCTCTAAATTGTAGAGTTTTTGAATAGGTCGTATTTTATCACCTGATGAAGTTTTCACTTTCGCAACCCTCACAAGTCCGTCTTTTCCTGGATAGAGTTGGATTATTCTGGCTAACGGCCAGTGTAGTCTCTTTAAACTCTCTTGTCCAATGAGTACCATGTCTCCCACCTTGAGTGGTATGGTAGTCTTCAGGCGTCTCGTTTCTTGTCTCAGGAATCCAAAATATTCGATACGAAATCGTTCTCTAAGATCTTCTCGTACACGTTTGATATATTGATATTTGCGGGAGAGGGTCTGGTTATCAATCAAGTCCAGGTCTGGAACGCCAACCTCTCTGACCTCATGTAAGAACAACGAAGGTGTCAATGGAGCGAGATCCTCACTTTCTTCAGTTAGGTAGGTCAGTGGGCGTGTGTTCATCAAGCTTTCGACGTCACACATTACCGTGGAAAGTTCTTCATATCCCAAGGAGGTTTGACCGAAAATCCTAAAGAGCAATTGTTTCATCATTCCAATCAAACGCTCCCACCATCCACCCCACCAAGGAGCACCAGGCGGTATGAATTTCCAGGTGATGTTTTTCAATGTGGGATCACATTTTAATCTCGAAAAATCAATCTTCTTTAAAGCATTAGCTATACCTTTGAAATTAGTCCCATTATCCGAATACACAATCAATGGTCGGCCTCTTCGAGCAATAAATCGGCGGAAAGCTTGGAGGAAGGCTTCCATAGACAAAGATGTCACAAGTTCCAGATGAACTCCTCTATACACTGCACATGTGAAGATGACAATCCATGCTTTCTTCTTATTCTTTAAGATAAGATGTCCAGTTAGATCAACTCCTACTATTTCGAAAACTGCAGCATCTCGTACTCTGTCTTCTGGTAATGATGTTGACTCGACGGTAGCTGGTGTCGCGGTGAATCGTTTACAGCGAATGCATTGATTGATGATCTTCTTGACGGTTTTCCTGGATCTTAGTATCCAATAGTTTTCTCTCAGAATACCGAGGAGAGTTTGTAGACCGGCGTGCCCGTGGGTTTCATGGTTCCACCTGATGAGCAAAGAAACCAAAAAGTGATCTGAGGGCAATAAAATGGGCATTCTAAAATTAGCAAAATCTTCTCTTCTGCAAATTTTAGTTTTTATTATCAAAATCCCTGAAGAGTCTACTAGCAACTTAAAGCCTTGTAGTTTCTTATCTTCATGCCCTGAAAACGATTCTCTCTGGATAAGTCTTATCAGTATTATTTCTGACTTAGTGATTTCCTCTGTACTGAGATCTTCTGAAATTATCTTTCTTCTATCAATCTTGGCGTTGTTGAAGAATCTGTATATCCAGGCGGTGATTCGTACTATTCTCAAAAAATGGGAATAACGTCCAAATAAATTTTCATTTTCTCTTGTCGTACACAAGGTGTTCAGGATGGTCTTGCGCCTTTCAGAATAAACAATCTCCAAATCAGGGATAATGGTTGATTTGGGCCACTCTTCTTGGGATACCTTTAACCATGCAGGTCCCTCCCACCATCTTGTCTTCTTAAGTGATTCTGCTGAACATCCCCGAGATGGGAGGTCTGCCGGGTTTAATCGGCCTGGTGTGTGGCGCCAAGATTCGGGGGAGCTAAGATTATGAATTTCCTTAACACGGTTCATCACAAAGGCTGCCCAGTTGTCTTCCCTTTGGATCCAACAGAGAGCATTGGTCGAATCGGTCCAATAAAATCTTGGAATTTCCTCAAATTCCAGATCTTGTATGACGTTAGCTGCCAAACGAGCTCCAATCAGACAAGCCAAAAGCTCCAATCTTGGGATGGTGAGTTTCTTCAGTGGAGCTACTCGTGTTCGAGCCTGTATCAATTGGATGTCCACTCTATCTTCCTTTTCAATGAGGAGGAAAATACAGGTTGCATAGGCAAACTGACTGGCGTCGCAAAAGATGTGGAGAGTGGTTTTCTCTACATAGGAGTCCTTAAAACAAAGCCATTTAGGAATTTCTATGTTAGGCAAGTGTTTCAGTTTGCTAAACCACTTCCAAAATCTTTGTACTAAACATCCAGGTAGGACTTCGTCCCATGTCAACTTCTGTATCCAAGTTTCCTGTAATATCAGCTTGGGAATTAAAGTCACAGGACAAGCAACTCCTAATGGATCAAATATCTTGCTCGCTATTGAAAGTACTTTTCTCTTGGTGGTTGGTCCAATTAATTCAAAATCTTCCAAACCAATTGTCAGTGTGTCTCTATCAGTATTCCATGTTATTCCTAAAATGTTCACTTCCTTATTCAGTTGGTTCATAAGAGAAAAATCTGTAACGTTACTCACCCAATCTCGGAGATTGAAACAAGCTGTAGAGAGCAGTTCAGTAGATTCTTTCACGAATTTCTCCGTTTCTTCAACATTCTGAAAACTGGATAAACAATTGTCGACATAAAAGGATGATTTCAACTGTTCAGCTGTGATTTTTAAATGTTCAGGAGCCTTATCTAAGTGGAGAGATAAGGTAGCCTTTAAAAGATACGGACTAGTGGTAATTCCAAAAACAACCCTTTTATGTCGATACGTGATTAATCTTCCGTCTTCTGTGTGCCACAGGAATCGTAAATAATCTCGGTCTTCTTCTTTTATTCCAATTTGTAAAAATGCTTTCTCAATATCGGAAGAGACACCAACTTCATATTTCCGGAATTTATTTAAAAGTCTTGGTATAATTTCTATCAAATTGGGTCCCTTATCCAGACAGTCATTCAGGGAAAGTTTACCTCTCTTCCGGGCCGACGCATTGAATACTGGCCGTATTCTAGAAGTTTGACTGTTCCTTTTATACACTGGTCGATGTGGCAGGTAGTGTACACCATCTAGTTTATCCTCTCTGGCATACTCGATTATCCCCTGTTTCATCCATTCTTCAAAGATTTGTCCATACTCTTTCATGTCTCCAACTTCTTCAAGTTTTCTTCTTACAGACCTTAGTTGGTTTTCGGCTAGATCTTTATTCGAAGGAATCCTTTCCTTGTCTTGCACCCAGGGTAGAGCTACCTCATAGCGCCCCTCGATATCTCGCGTCGTGGTGTGGGCGAAATGTTCCTCCATTTCAGCTTGTAATGACTGAGTCTTCTTCTCAACCTCCGCGTCAGAGACTCCAATTGCATCTAATTTCCACAAGTTTTCTAGATCCAAAGATAGAAGTGTGGTCACGCAAAGGGAGCTGATGTCATCTCTCACCTCCGTTGGAGGAATCTTTCCCATCACAGTCCATCCTAGTTTGGTACGAATTGCCACCAGTCCAGATGAGATCCTTCTCTGATCATCAGTTAGCAATCTCCCGGCGATGTCCGCGCCTATAAGGACTTCTATACGGTCTCTCATCAAATCAGACACGTCGAGTTCTTCACTCCCTTCTAACAATGATCTTGGACACACCGGAGGTATGCTTCCACAGATAAGGGGTTGACCTAGTGCTTCAAACTCACAGCGATAGGAATTATTGATGTCAGATAAATGAATGGTATAGACCTCATGTTCAACTACGTCGGTACTCGTTCCTCCAAACAAGGAATGCCGGAAGAACTCTCTCCTAGATTGTTCGTATTCCATTTCCATTGCTGTGCTATGTAAAATATACGATCTTTGGGATCCGGTGTCTATTATAGCCCGTGCCGTCTTCTCCGTTCTGTTCCCTTTGAGGGTCACTCTCAAAGTAGGTAACAAGACGTCTGGGGAGGTTGATAAGTTGGCGAGAGTTTCATCTTGCACCGTTGGAGACTTGGAAGATCCACCTCTATCTAAAATCAGTTTTGTGCACATGACATCCAGGTGGGAAGACATGTTGCAGATCGAACAACGGACTACATTTCTGCAAAATTTACTTAAATGAGAAGGCCGAAGACATTTATAACAAACGCCTTTTTTCTTCATGAGTGATCTCTTTTCGTTTAAACTAATATTAGCTGCAAAGTCACACTTAGGGCTTCCATGGTTGTCTTTACCACAAAATACACATTCATTCGATTTGTGAACTGAATTCAAAAGTTCTGAAGCTGTCGCAATTGGTATTTCATTGTAGAATCTTGTCTTTGGATGTTTGTTTACCAAATTAGGTTTAGAAGTTGATTCATTCCCGGTACCGATTTCGTTTCTAAAACTCTTCTCCCGTGCAGTTAATTGTCTTTCCAGAAAGGTAATCAAGTCATTAATTACATAACCTGTCGGGAGTTCTTTGTTCAATTCCAAATTAAGGTCTGCAGGTAGAAGCTTTATTATTATCGGGCACAACAGTTGTCCGTAAACATCAATGGACACGTTTAGTGACTCGAGACTTCTTATATGAACAGAAAGGTTGTCAAAAAGTTCGCGGAAGGTTCTTACATCGCTTGATGTTTTGAGTGGTCTCATTGACAACAAATTGTTCATATGTCGGCTAATCAAAATGTCTTCTCGCCCAAATCTGTCTTTAAGCAATTTTATAGCTTTCTCATAATTGTCCGCAGATAAAGCGAAACCTTCGACTGTGTTTAGTGCAGTTCCGCCGAGATGTGACTTCAGATAGTTAAATTTATCGATCGGGTTCAGTGAGTTGTTCTGGTGTATAGCTGCATCAAAAGAATTCCAGAACGTCAGCCATTCACTAAAGTTTCCATAAAATTTCGATATCATCAATTTCGGAAGTTTCACAGTCGTGCAGGAAGGTACATAATGTCTCATTTCGTTTTCGTCTATTCGTGAGTTCGAATTCGGTATATTTTCGCCCTGAAAATCTGATTGGCGAATCTTTTTATTTGCCCTAAATCTCCAAGTAATATATTTCTCTCGATATTCCTCTACGCCCTGTAATTCCTTCTCTAAATCGTCAGTTTCAAGAAGCGTTTCTATTTCGTGATCCACTACTTTAAGTTCGTTAAATGATTCATTCAATTGTTCTAATAATTCTTCAAGTTCAATTCTCATTAGCGTGTCAAGTCCACTTTCAATCTTATTGCATGTTTTCGTTAAATATGATCTGTTAACAGCACGCTTCTTTTTTAAACGTAGAATTAATTCTTCCGCCATCTTGTAAACAAAGCGGCAAGTAGGGTTAGCTAGCGAGTTCCAAAATGGTCAGCTCAAAATGCTTCCTTTTTTTCTTCTAGAATTTACCTTCAACAGTCCCGGCTGGGATGCCAAAAATATTGCGATTTCACCGCCACTCTGTGTTGTGACGACGATCTAAATTCTATAGAGGTAGTCACTCACCTCTATTCTTGGTCGGCGGGGTTGAAGGTTCAAAGTTAAGGCGTCGTTGTTTATAACACTTTTAAAATATACGACGAAAACAGGAGGGAAAATTATATTTATTACAATTTAAGAAAATAAGTAAAGTATTATTTAAACATTTACACTAAAAGAATCGGAGATCAGGGCAAATTCTAGCGTTCGAAAAAGTTGTTTACAAGTTCTTCCTGTATTGTTTCCTCATTTTTGCCGCTGCATCCCCGTAGCTGCCTCCGCCGGCCTCCCATTGGCTGCTTCGGACGTCTTCTTTTCCAACATTTCTATTACATATTATATATAAAAAATTGGGCGCCAAGAAGTCGTTTAGAAATAACTGACTAGTCCAACTCCTAAAACATGCCAGCATCTTTATTTAAGTACCAATCAAGACATTCGTGTGGTATAGTTATACATATACAATCAAAGGAAAGGATAATTATAGTTAGCTGAAAGAAATATCTTGATACATAATAATTAGCCTATGACATGATGACTTTTGCTAAATTAAAAAAATTACAGAAACAAATTGTGAAAGTAATTATTAAATAAGGCACGAAATATGTAATGATAAAATGAATCCTTCCATGTTATATGATGAGTATAATATATATATTGAAGTAAACATATCATGTAGATAGTGATTAAATATGTTAAGATATAAGTGATAAAAAAATCATCCCATGATAGATGACAAAAGAAACTACTACAAGATTATATATGGTGACAAAATATATATAATTAAATATTTAATATAAATATTAATATCATGAATATCAAAATAAAATTGTTGAAATGAATAGTATACGACTATAATATAATATATATGACATAAAAATAATAACATATTGAATAAGAAAATGTAAACATAATATATATTTGTGCGCTGAGGGTTCAAGGTTTAGTATCTCAGTTAAGTTTTCAATCTTATCCAGTCTGGAATCACGAGTTGGTCACTGGGTAATATTCGTCTATCCCGATCCTATTGGAGGGTGTGTTCTCTCTTGTGTGTTAGATTCCTCAAATTACAATACTCTCTCAACCCAGATGGGTACGTCATTTAGAATCTTGGTCAAATGGAACATAGCCCAGACCTCTATTAAACTACACAGTCCATTTAAATCTAGGGTGACAACCGTATGAAGAGAAATTTTCTGTTTTGGCAGAGCGACTAATCAATTTCTACTATTTTGTTTGTGGCTCCGTTTACCTTGCCTCTGGGGTGTGTACAGTTCAGCTACCTCCCCCTTCCAAGAAATTCACATTACTTTCATCTACTAATATACCCTCTATTCATTGACCTGAATCCTATAAATCTACATCTTATAAGTTTGAATTTTATCAATCTGAAATTTTGGTTCCTTTTACAAATTCCTTCAGAATTCTACTCCCTGTATAACTGCTCTTAATTCTACTGTCCTCAATACAACACTTCTAAAACTTTGACTCACTGGCTTGTTCTGGCGTCTCGTTCGCGGTCATTATAGTTAACTAATACTTTAAAATCTTATCCTAACATGGAACGAGTCTAAATTCGTTGAAGGTCCTAATAATTACTTATTCTGCCTCTCGAATCGGTCTTATGCTCGAATTCATTCCAACAAAACGTATGGCAGGGCGAATCCTTTATTAGAAGAAACTTCCGCTAGCTATGGGGGATCAAACTGGTACCAAAAAAAAAAAATTCAATAGACGGAAACACTTCGTCTAGAATAACTGGGCAATCTCTGCCTACTTGCCAATCTTACAGGACCTCCCGTCTGGAACACCCCCGCTCCAGCCACGCTAAAAGCGTCGAAACTACGGTGTCAGATCGGTTACCCAAGGTCGCGCCGTTATACCCCAGGCTATACGGCATGGCTAAAACAAATCCCCCATCCTGCATAAAATTCAATCTATACCTCTTCGTTTCCTCTTGCGAGGAGGAGATGAGTGGGCTGTCGGCTTGATCCCTGCCTTCCACTATCTCCAAGTCTGAGGGTCGGGATAGGGATCATTTATCCACAATCCTTAGAATTCAAGCTAAACTAAGATAAAAGAAAATCAAAAGAAAATTATACCCCCTAACGAGGGACCTAACAAAAAGGGAGCGAATATTTTCTAACTAGATAGAGTTGTAGTTGTCCTGTTTGAGGCTTCTCGGTCCTAACAAAATTCGAAATAAAAAATAAAATAAAATAAAAATCGATCCTATTAAAGTCCTTTAACCCTATTCTAATGTATTTTGGGCTCACAATATAATAGTTTTTAACCTTTTTCTACATTCATTGCACCAATTCATTCATACACCCTCCCCCCTATCATTCGCGGTACGCATACAAACTAAGGTTGAAAGCTGCTACAAAGGCCAAAATACTCATTTATCTATATCAATAGATCCTAACAAATGATAACATCTTTCAGGACGCAATGTGAAATCAAATAAAATAATAAAATTAAAACAAGTTGGGAACTAAAGCCCTAGGTTACTCAAAAGAAAATGCCTCTGTACAAGCTCTATATATACTAATACTTTATACTCGATAAATGATTGTTAACAATAATTGTTAACAATTCTAAATAATCTGGAAGCTAACCTACTAAAAAAAAAATCAGTGTAACTTCAAAAACTGCCCTTGCCTTGACACCAAGCGACTTTTCACGACAATTCTATATAAAGACATACACAAATTATAATGGCGAATAAAGGACCATTAAGCGTGACACCTCATAAAAGCGGATTGAGTCACTCCCCTAGTCACCGTGGGTGAAGTCACTTTCTTCTTACTTCCTCGTGCGTCTGCCCCCTTTGCAGTAGTCCGACCTCAGCACTCTATTGAAAGATGGATTTATAGGGTTTACGATTCACTACCCAACACTAACATTCTCAAGTGCTTTCCAAGGATCGACTACAGTTTGGGCCTACTTAACTTCTACCCCTGACCTAGGGTCCCTATACTTCACAACTTCACTCTGAGAGATTGAACTTTTATGTCCTCATTAGACACCTATTTCAAAGCTACTACCTGAAGGCCAGGGATTATAGGGTTTCTGAATTACCCAACACAAGCCATAGGATGCCTATTAGGTTTGTGGTTTTAGACATAGCCTCCTTCTAAGTTGTGATTTCCTACACCTTCCTTCACCTATTACTCCTGATAATAACTAAAATTTCAGATTTACACTAAATAGTTAATTCACAATGGTATACATTATTCTCATTGGTCTTTGAAACTCGGGTTTTAACAAGAAATAGTTTGTATAGAAAAAAAAAGGAATCCTAATGAAGTTCTACTTAAAAAAAAAAAAAAGGTTTTTGAATGAAAAAAAAAAAGGTTGAAATCTCTAAACTTCTCATTCTATCGAGCTGATTCTCCGTACACACTCCAAAATCCTAGTTGGTGGCGACAGTCTAAGCAGAATTTACACTGTGTGGGCCTTTACACCCTTGTAGACCTGCGTAAAGTTAAACTGTTCACACTAACTCTGTCAACTTCCCCTCGTCTCATTACTTCTGAGTTCGCTCTGGTTGTCACCCCTTGTGGAACCACTACTTTAACGGACCTATTAGGGAGATAAGCTGGACCTGTAAGATGAATCCAATGATCTTCATCACTGGAACCTTGACTTGAATTACCATCACTAGTTTCCTCCTCCTCTGTGGGGAAAATCCTAATTGGTATATGGTATTGTTTTAACCTATCTATATGGTATTTATCCAAATTCCCAGTTTCTAGATTCTTCAAGAGATATACAGTATCACCAGCTCTTCTTAGTACCTCATATGGACCCCCATACCTTGGCTCAAATTTGTGACGCCCCTTCGTCTCATGCATTCTCTCCACTAGGACTAAGTCCCCGTTATTGAAAGTTCTCAGCCTTTTCTCTCAGTTCTCTCTCAGTCTGCTGTCTGAAATATTCCAGATTAGTAGTGGGGATTGGAGAAGAGAATCTCATGTATTAATGGGGGCAGGGAACCGAGGGGTGAAAGATGGGTTCATGGCCCAAAGGGGAAGGAAATGGGAGAGGTACATGTTCATCCATGTGGGTGGATAGTAATCTTAGATCAATGCTCTTTCTGGGTGTATTGAAACTAACTAGCCATGATGGTAGAGGCGCTGTTCTCACTGCCTCTACTGTACATCAGAATGAACTATAATTATTACTAGTGTATTATTATTCCAACAGCCTATGACCTTTAAACCTTTATACCTTCATATACACTCGACGGGGTAGTCACCTTGTTAAAAAAAATCTATAATGTCATAGATCAGCTAGAGGGAGAACATAACAAAATTGTGCGAATAGTCTGTTTCAACTACTGATTGTAAGCCTATTAAACTCGTTCTCTTTAGGTTGGCTCGCTCATTAATCTTCAATCTACGTTCAATAGTCATATTGAGTTCACATGGATGCTAGATGTAAACTGTATCAAAATAGTGTAGTTTTCTAGTTTCCGAATTATATGACAGTTAGAAAAAAAGAAACAAACATTCTGGAAATATCTCGCACTGGCTACTATAAAAAAAAATTGAATGGGGTACAGCTCTGATCTTACAGGATACCTCATGGCTCATAGAATTGAATCGCTCATTTCTCACTAAAATATTCACACAGGGTATGGAGGTCTCCAGCGGTTCTATAGCTATTGGTCAACTAAATTAATTAATGGCAGGAATTGAAGTTAGTTTAAATGCTCATGTGCTGTTTTGTCATGCGTCTTTATGTCATCTGCAAAGGAAAGTGTCGCCTCAAAGGACCTAATTCTGGGACTAACATCCGCTGCACATTTCAGGAAGGAGTGGTCGTCCATACAATAGCAAGATATCATTTTGCTGCCAATGTACAATGTTGAGCATTTTCCATGTCGTCATTTTGTCGATCCCCAATCTTCTAGGGTGTTTCTTTAAGCATTTCTTGATGTCATTTAATGCTTCATGCGATCCCGCCCGGCATTCAATAAGTAGTATTTGATCGTACCACCTCCAGGAGACCATCCCATTGCGGCCGAATCATTTCCACCCAACTTATAACGCCGTCCATATCGCGTAATTGAAATTAGTGTAAAACTCAAAGAATAAGACCTTAATCTCTTAATTCTTTACTAATTTCAGTTGGCTCAACATAAATCTTCTCAATTATTAATTTAGTACAGTGGCGTGACATGTCACACTTCTTCTAGTTCTTTCGCAAGCTCGATTAATCCCAGTGAAAGCCAGTTCAGGCGTCAATCCCGTGCTAACCCGTCATGCATGACTTCAAATTTGGAAATTATTAGACCTGAATATTTGCAGTGGCATCTGCTTCCACTGAAAGTATTTAAGACACAAGGCTGCCTCTTATCTTGTTTAAATCACTGTCTTTACTCCCATATGCCTGTGTAAACTTTAACCATGACCTTATCAATTCTCAAAATTCTGCCTATCGAATATCCTGAGAATCAATGTTCTTCTTGTCTACGGCGGATTAACACAATAATTGTTCCCTAGAGTTATCTGCGTCGAGTGGCCAGTCTGTACTATTAATTCTCCACTCTAACTCCAGGATTCCTTTATCTACTCAGGCTGTTCAAAAAATTTCAAGACAGTTGTTCAAATCCCCAATGATAATCTGCTAAATTTCGATAATTATTGAAATTCTCATTAAACAGACTAACTACACCTTCCTGACACAGAAGTGTCCAGCATCAAGATATGGCGTACTGCCCATTTCTTCATTTGATGACTGTGTCAAATTACAGCTGAAGAAACATACTAAGCATATAACTGGTTTAAATTTCATGTAATCTCATCATGCCTTCTGCTGGCAAATATTTACTGTAAAAATTCAATACTATCAAGATGGTTTTATTTGTCTTCATCCAAAAAAAAAAATGTTTCAGAAATAGAATCTTGGAAATCTCTACTAAAGACAAAAATTATACATTTGTCAATTCAGGATAACCTTCCCTTGTCAGAGTGTATACAGGATATTTAAGATCATATGCAGTTGGAGGCATCATGAGAAAAAAAAATCGGTTGCCTGACGCGTCTTTTTATGGTGATCAAACTTCTCTCTTCACGGGTACGCTAACTGGATCTTCAATTCTATTTTCACCTTAAGGCTCATATATCTGGATGCACAGGCTAGTATGATTTGATAGAAAGCGCTATTAAAATGAAGTTAAGATATTTGTATCCAGCAATAATTATCAGAACTCACCTCTGCTGTGAGAAAATTATATCAGAGCTATGATGAAAAAAAAAAATGCTAAGTCATTTCAGTAGACTACTGTAAAACACTGATCACCGTTCTAAATTTGAACCATGGGAAATCCAACCTCATTTCTCATACTGTATATAATAATTTGAGAAAGTAAAATAAAGAAATTGTAATCAATGGTGCTCGCAACAGAATTCAAAATGATTGAGACACAGAACATTATAAATAATGTCCAGCAAGCAGGATACCAAACCACCTTTATATTACAACATTTCCACAAAAGTATAACTATCAATAACCCAATAAACAAAACCACAAAATATCTATAGGGCGATATGTTACATTCCATACTCACAAACATCTATAACAATAGCCAACTACTTAAGAAACTCTGACATCCAAACATATTACTGTAATTCCCCTAACATAGGCTCCACCATAAAAGTCCACTATCTAAAAATAATCCTACTATCATAAAACCCACTAACCAAAACAGAGAATAAAAGGCAATATATTCCGTAGAGTGTAACAGCTGCCAAGCCAAATACGCAGGGGAGACAGGAAGGAGAGTCAGCAATAGAATATATGAACATAGACGCAACGTTATTAATCAAGATAATAGGTCTCTAATTTTCCAATACTGCAAAGGAACAGGTCACACTTTCGCATTAGGAGAACCTAGAATACATTACAAAAACATAAACAGCAAATATCAAGGCTTATAATTGATTCTCTATTATTCAGAAAACACAATAGCATTAATAGAAAATAGATTTGCCCGAAACATATAACACAATATATCCTAGTACCAGCTAATAATATCAACAATAATATAAATAACTTATATGTAATAGCCAATAACTATTATAAAACTACTTAAATAATAGAATTTCTAACCTATAAGATAATTCATAGAATATAGCAAACAATAGTAGAATATGTATAAATACCTTAACCAAAAAAAAATGTCTTAAGAAAACAAATAATATGCAAAACTTCCTAATGTATATATATATATATGTACATAGAATCATAATAGTTTTAGCATCAGGCGAAGTTATATTTTCTTGATATATTGTATATGTTTCTCCTGTAGAAGGGCGGACAAGCTCGAAAGCTTGAGAAGACCAGAATAAAAGATACTCATCCCCATAAACGTTTTACTTTGATATCAGAAATCAATGATAATATTAAGGTTTTGCCACAAACAATGTGAATCGTAAAAGACAGCGGCGAGAGATGCGGTATACACCGACTCAACATAACTTTCATTGCCTGATAAAATGCCAGTGAAACGGAAAGCATAAATTAAAAATTCACGATTTATAATAGACTGTTAATCTCAGGATGCGTGGACTACTTCACCAATACTTAAAAATAGTATGGCTTTTCATTAGGTATATATTTCTAAAGTATAGGGGATGAAACATATACTAAATTCGAGCCCCGCGGCGGGCGACATTGTTGGGTTCCCGGTTTGGATAGATGAAAAGGGAGGATACACGATGTGACTTATTAAAATTTCCTTACTTAAGTATATATATATATATGGCAATTTAGGCCAACAACCCCATGTATATAACCCGCAGCAAGACCTTAATGTTGTATAATAGAAGCACAGCTGTCAATGATACACTATCGACATATGTCTTTACATCATCACATGTAATGCAATTTGTGCAAACAGGATAAATAAAGAAAAAAAAACGGGGGAAACTCTGTAATTGATTAAGAGTTTGAGTTAAAGCAGGGATCGAGCATATAATATTGTCAGGACAAAGGTCTAAAGATGGAAACAACCACGACACTAGTATACAATTTCATCAGACAACCCATGAAATCGTTATAATTTGTGAAATTAAGGTGTGGGGGGTAGTACCATAAAGCAAAAGGAATGAAATATGTATGAGAGGAAACAAGAAAATTTCTCTAGATATTTATTTAAATAAATTAAAATTTGGGAACATGTCTATACTGACGAGATACGCTATTTACATAGTAAAATTTAGATAGAGGTGACCTGAAGTTACTTTATAGCCCTTTAGGGCCCATGCGAAATCTAGGTTGGTTACTACACAAAAAAGGGGGGGCGCTAAGTCATAATGACAAATGGCTTACCTTTTCTCGAAAGTGCCGGCAAAGGTCTGGTCTCCCGTCTGAAAACTGTCCTCTCACTGAGCGACCCCGATTGAATCTGCCTTTTGGCCAAGAAACCCTCTTTTATTCATGTCTCTCTCCGTTTTCATTCGCTGAAAGAAACACCAATCAAAATGGCCAACGGCTCCAGTATACAATTTCATCGACGCCCCAGGCCTCTCCCATCAAAATAGAACATATAGTATCACCAAAACAAAAAAAAAAATCTAAAGAGAGAAACAGCTACGGCGATAGTGTAAAATTTCAGACGCCAGGCCCCCCCCCCTCCACATGGATTGAAATACTATCCTCCCTTTTTCTCGGGACGGTATATATATATCGCCCCCCCTCCGTCTTAGCTAAAAATCGACACAGGCCCCTTTTCACTTGAACTGTAATATAACGCTTTCCTTTCTCGGGAAGGATATTTTATAAGGTTCAGTCTTTTAGAGATCTTCCTTCTCCATTTTTTTTTCTGGTCACCTTTACCTAAATTTTTGGTGAGGGGAATATATGTACATATGAAACAACAGCTTCCAGCGCGGATGTCTCTGGGTGTCACTGGTGTCTTCTTCACCAGGCATCAGCTTTCGGCATGGAAGTCTGGTGTCATCAATTGTCTAGGTTTCTGGGCAAAAAGTGGTCTGTAAGTCTATGTGGGAGGGAAGCCATGTATCCATTTGATTTGATTATACATACGCCTTCTGTTGGGGTATGGTTACAAAAACGTGCCCCAACACAAACACCACATGTTTAAGTGATTCCTGGCCAATGGAAGATAGTTCGAGATCCTGGGAAAAATTTTAATTCTATGGTGTGAGCTAGAAGCGAAGCTCACTTCACTGGTCGTTGAACTGTTGCGTTCCCGGTTTGGATAGATGAAAAGGGAGGATACACGATGTGACTTATTAAAGTTTCCTTACTTAAGTATATATATATATAGCAATTTAGGCCAACAACCCCATGTATATAACCCGCAGCAAGACCTTAATGTTGTATAATAGAAGCACAGCTGTCAATGATACACTATCGACATATGTCTTTACATCATCACATGTAATGCAATTTGTGCAAACAGGATAAATAAAGAAGAAAAAAAAAAACGGGGGAAACTCTGTAATTGATTAAGAGTTTGAGTTAAAGCAGGGATCGAGCATATAATATTGTCAGGACAAAGGTCTAAAGATGGAAACAACCACGACACTAGTATACAATTTCATCAGACAACCCATGAAATCGTTATAATCTGTGAAATTAAGGTGTGGGGGGTAGTACCATAAAGCAAAAGGAATGAAATATGTATGAGAGGAAACAAGAAAATTTCTCTAGATATTTATTTAAATAAATTAAAATTTGGGAACATGTCTATACTGACGAGATACGCTATTTACATAGTAAAATTTAGATAGAGGTGACCTGAAGTTACTTTATAGCCCTTTAGGGCCCATGTGAAATCTAGGTTGGTTACTACACAAAAAAAGGGGGGGGCGCTAAGTCATAATGACAAATGGCTTACCTTTTCTCGAAAGTGCCAGCAAAGGTCTGGTCTCCCGTCTGAAAACTGTCCTCTCACTGAGCGACCCCGATTCAATCCGCCTTTTGGCCAAGAAACCCTCTTTTATTCATGTCTCTCCCCGTTTTCCATTCGCTGCCGAGCCAAAGTTTCTATTGGCTGGCATTTTCATTCGCCGAAAGAAACACCAATCAAAATGGCCAACGGCTCCAGTATCAATTTCATAGACGCCCCAGGCCTCTCCCATCGAAATAGAACATATAGTATTACCAAAACAAAAAAATCTAAAGAGAGAAACAGCTACGGCGATAGTGTAAAATTTCAGACGCCAGGCCCCCCCCCCTTCCACATGGATTGAAATACCATCCTCCCTTTTTCTCGGGACGGTATATATATATCGCCCCCCTCTGTCTTAGCTAAAAATCGACACAGGCCCCTTTTCACTTGAACTGTAATATAACGCTTTCCTTTCTCGGGAAGGATATTTTATAAGGTTCAGTCCTTTAGAGATCTTCCTTCTCCATTTTTTTTTTCTGGTCACCTTTACCTAAATTTTTGGTGAGGGGAATATATGTACATATGGAACAACAGCTTCCAGCGCGGATGTCCCTGGATGTCACTGGTGTTTCCTTCACCAGGCATCAGCTTTCGGCATGGAAGTCTGGTGTCATCAATTGTCTAGGTTTCTGGGCAAAAAGATGGTCTGTAAGTCTATGTGGGAGGGAAGCCATGTATCCATTTGATTTGATTATACATACGCCTTCTGTTGGGGTATGGTTACAAAAACGTGCCCCAACAATCCTCCCCCTGCCAAGTAATGGACAAATGCGTTTGTGCTATTCATTATTCATCTGCCTTTCATCAGTTACTATGAAAGCAGGCCCATTTCTAGCAAAATGCATTTTCCATTACTAGGTGAAGCCAGGTGTACCGAAACCTATAGGGAAGATAAGGCTAATCAAAATGATGGTATGCTATTCTAGATGTTTATTATTCCGAACATTAGTGGGCATTGTGCGTCCTGGCAAAGGGTTTTTTTTATGTGTTATTATTCTGTCAGCACACTGTTATCAACATAGGTTATGGGGGACAGTCATATCATATGTATGGAAGTAAGCAAGGTCATCTGTCTTACCATTCATGGGTATATATACCACCCTTCCACTTTCTTCTTTGGTCTTGAGGAGTAGGCCTTCCTTGTGGTAGGTCCTCTCAACCCCATCCTTGCCTCTGGTGTGCTGGTTTCATTGCTACCTTCTTTCTGCTAACAATACAGTTAGGACATTTCCCTATTACATATTATATAAAAAAATTTGGGCGCCAAGAAGTCGTTTAGAAATAACTGACTAGTCCAACTCCTAAAACATGCCAGCATCTTTATTTAAGTACCAATCAAGACATTTGTGTGGTATAGTCATACATATACAATCAAAGGAAAGGATAATTATAGTTAGCTGAAAGAAATATCTTGGTATATAATGATTAGCCTATGACATGATGACTTTTGCTAAATAAAAAAAAAGATTACAGAAAACAAATTGTGAAAGTAATTATTAAATAAGGCACGAAATATGTAATGATAAAATGAATCCTTCCATGTTATATGATGGGTATAATATATATGTTGAAGAAAACACGTATCATGCAGATAGTGATTAAATATGATAAAAATCATCCCATGATAGATGATAAAGAAAACTACTACAAAATTATATATGATGACAAAATATATATACTTATACAAGTAAGGCGGATAAAAGACAATAAGGATAAAATAGATCATGCCTTGAGGGAGGAATAAGCCATGACAACATGTTAAAAAAAAATCGCAACATGGCAGGTAAATATTACTAATATCATGAATATCAAAGGAAATAAAATTGTTGAAATGAATAGCATATGATTATAATATAATATATATGATATAAAATAATAACATATTCAATAAGAAAATGAAAACACATTATATATATTTGTGCGCTGAAGGATCAAGGTTTAGTATCTCAATTAAGTTTTCAATCTTATTCAGTCTGGAATCACGAGTTGGTCACTGGGTAATATTCGTCTATCCCGATTTTACTGGAGGGTGTGTTTTCTCTTATGTGTTAGATTCCTCAAATTACAATACTCTCTCAACCCAGATAGGTACGTCATTTAGAATCTTGGTCAAATGGAACATAGCCCAGACCTCTATTAAACTACTCAGTCCATTTAAATCTAGGGTGACAACCGTATGAAGAAAGCTCTCTGTTTGACAGAGAAACTAATCAACTTCTCCCATTTTGTTTGTGACTCCGTTTACCTTGTCTCTGGGGTGTGTACAGTTCAGCTACCTCCCCCTTCCAAGAAATTCATATTACTTTCATCTACCAATATACTCCCTATTCATTGACCTGAACCCTATAAATCTACATCTTATAAATTTGAATTTTATCAATCTGAAATTTTGGTTCTTTTACAAATTCCTTCAGAATTCTACTCCCTGTATAACTGCTCTTAATTCTACTGTCCTCAATACAACACTTCTAAAACTTTGACTCACTGGCTTGTTCTGGCGTCTCGTTCGCGGTCATTATAGTTAACTAATACTTTAAAATCTTATCCTAACATGGAACGAGTCTAAACTCGTTGAAGGTCCTAATAATTACTTATTCTGTCTCTCGAATCGGTCTTATGCTCGAATTCATTCCAACAAAACGTATGGCAGGGCGAATCCTTTATTAGAAGAAACTTCCGCTAGCTATGGAGGATCAAACTGGTACCAAAAAAATTCAATAGACGGAAACACTTCGTCTAGAATAACTGGGCAATCTCTGCCTACTTGCCAATCTTACAGGACCTCCCGTCTGCATCACCCTCGCTCCAGCCACGCTAAAAGCGTCGAAACTACGGTGTCAGATCGGTTACCCAAGGTCGCGCCGTTATACCCCAGGCTATACGGCATGGCTAAAACAAATCCCCCATCCTGCATAAAATTCAATCTATACCTCTTCGTTTCCTCTTGCGAGGAGGAGTTGAGTGGGAAATTCGGCTTGATCCTCGCCTTCCACTGTCTCCAAGTCTGAGGGTCGGGATAGGGATCATTTATCCACAATCCTTAGAATTCAAGCTAAACTAAAATAAAAGAAAATCAAAGGAAAATTATATCCTCTAACGAGGGACCTAACAAAAGGGAGTGAATATTTCTAACTAGATAGAGTTGTAGTTGTCCTGTGAGGCTTCCGATCCTAACAAATAAAGAAATCAAAATTAAAAAAAAATCGAACCTATTAATTCCCTACACTATTCTAATATACCTTTGGTCTAACAGTATAATTGTTTTTAACCTTCTTACACATTCATTAAACCAATCCATTCATACACCCCCCCCCCCCCATCATTCACGGTTTGCATACAAACTAAAGTTAAAAGCTGCTACACAAGCCAAAGTACTATAAATATCATCATTGATAGATCCTAATAATAACAAATTTTTCAGGACAAATGTGAAATCAAATAAAGTTTCTAATTAAAACAAAGTGGGGACTAATGCCCTATTAACTTAAATTAATGCCTCATACAAACTCTATATATACTAATACTTTATACTCGATAAATGATTGTTAATAAAATGGTTAACAATTCTAAATAATCTGAAAGCTAACCTACCTAAAAAAAATGTAATTTCAAAAACTGCCCTTGCTTTGACACTAAGTGACTATTCACGACAATTCTATAAAGACACACACAAATTACAATGGCGAATAAAGGACCATTAAACGTGACACCTCATAAAAGCGGAATTGAGTCACTCCCCTAGCCACCGTGGATGAAGTCACTTTCTTCCTACTTCACCTTGCGTCTGTCCCCTTTGCAGTAGTCCGACCTCAACACTCTATTGAAAGATGGATTTATAGGGTTTACGATTCACTACCCAACACTAACATTCTCAAGTGCTTTCCGAGGATCGGCTACGGTCTGGGCCTACTTAACTTCTACCCCTGGCTTAGGGTCCCTATACTTCACAACTTTACTCTGAAAGATTGACCTTTCATGTCCTCATTAGAAACCTATTTCAAAGCTACTACCTGAAGGCCAGGGATTATAGGGTTTCTGAATTACCCAACACAAGCCATAGGATGCCTATTAGGTTCGTTGTTTTAGACATAGCCCCCCTCTAAGTTGTGATTTCCTACACCTTCCTTCACCTATTACTCCTGATAATAACTAAAATTTCAGATTTACACTAAATAGTTAATTCACAATGGTATACATTATTCTCATTGGTCTTTGAAACTTGGGTTTTAACAAGAAATAGTTTGTATAGAAAAAAAAAGGAATCCTAATGAAGTTCTACTTTAAAAAAAAAAAAAGGTTTTTAATTGAAAAAAAAAAAAGGTTGAAATCTCTAAACTTCTCATTCTATCGAGCTGATTCTCCGTACACACTCCAAAATCCTAGTTAGTGGCGACAGTCTAAGCAGAATTTACACTGTGTGGGCCTTTTCACCCTTGTAGACCTGCGTAAGGTTAAACTGTTCACACTAACTCTGTCAACTTCCCCTCGTCTCATTACTTCTGAGTTCGCTCTGGTTGTCACCCCTTGTGGAACCACTACATTAACGGACCTATTAGGGAGATAAGCTGGACCTGTAAGATGAATCCAATGATCTTCATCACTGGAACCTTGACTTGAATTACCATCACTAGTTTCCTCCTCCTCTGTGGGGAAAATCCTAATTGGTATATGGTATTGTTTTAACCTATCTATATGGTATTTATCCAAATTCCCAGTTTCTAGATTCTTCAAGAGATATACAGTATCACCAGCTCTTCTTAGTACCTCATATGGACCCCCATACCTTGGCTCAAATTTGTGACGCCCCTTCGTCTCATGCATTCTCTCCACTAGGACTAAGTCCCCGTTATTGAAAGTTCTCAGCCTTTTCTCTCAGTTCTCTCTCAGTCTGCTGTCTGAAATATTCCAGATTAGTAGTGGGGATTGGAGAAGAGAATCTCATGTATTAATGGGGGCAGGGAACCGAGGGGTGAAAGATGGGTTCATGGCCCAAAGGGGAAGGAAATGGGAGAGGTACATGTTCATCCATGTGGGTGGATAGTAATCTTAGATCAATGCTCTTTCTGGGTGTATTGAAACTAACTAGCCATGATGGTAGAGGCGCTGTTCTCACTGCCTCTACTGTACATCAGAATGAACTATAATTATTACTAGTGTATTATTATTCCAACAGCCTATGACCTTTAAACCTTTATACCTTCATATACACTCGACGGGGTAGTCACCTTGTTAAAAAAAATCTATAATGTCATAGATCAGCTAGAGGGAGAACATAACAAAATTGTGCGAATAGTCTGTTTCAACTACTGATTGTAAGCCTATTAAACTCGTTCTCTTTAGGTTGGCTCGCTCATTAATCTACAATCTACGTTCAATAGTCATATTGAGTTCACATGGATGCTAGATGTAAACTGTATCAAAATAGTGTAGTTTTCTAGTTTCCGAATTATATGACAGTTAGAAAAAGAAACAAACATTCTGGAAATATCTCGCACTGGCTACTATTAAAAAAAATTGAATGGGGTACAGCTCTGATCTTACAGGATACCTCATGGCTCATAGAATTGAATCGCTCATTTCTCACTAAAATATTCACACAGGGTATGGAGGTCTCCAGCGGTTCTATAGCTATTGGTCAACTAAATTAATTAATGGCAGGAATTGAAGTTAGTTTAAATGCTCATGTGCTGTTTTGTCATGCGTCTTTATGTCATCTGCAAAGGAAAGTGTCGCCTCAAAGGACCTAATTCTGGGACTAACATCCGCTGCACATTTCAGGAAGGAGTGGTCGTCCATACAATAGCAAGATATCATTTTGCTGCCAATGTACAATGTTGAGCATTTTCCATGTCGTCATTTTTGTCGATCCCCAATCTTCTAGGGTGTTTCTTTAAGCATTTCTTGATGTCATTTAATGCTTCATGCGATCCCGCCCGGCATTCAATAAGTAGTATTTGATCGTACCACCTCCAGGAGACCATCCCATTGCGACCGAATCATTTCCACCCAACTTATAACGCCGTCCATATCGCGTAATTGAAATTAGTGTAAAACTCAAAGAATAAGACCTTAATCTCTTAATTCTTTACTAATTTCAGTTGGCTCAACATAAATCTTCTCAATTATTAATTTAGTACAGTGGCGTGACATGTCACACTTCTTCTAGTTCTTTCGCAAGCTCGATTAATCCCAGTGAAAGCCAGTTCAGGCGTCAATCCCGTGCTAACCCGTCATGCATGACTTCAAATTTGGAAATTATTAGACCTGAATATTTGCAGTGGCATCTGCTTCCACTGAAAGTATTTAAGACACAAGGCTGCCTCTTATCTTGTTTAAATCACTGTCTTTACTCCCATATGCCTGTGTAAACTTTAACCATGACCTTATCAATTCTCAAAATTCTGCCTATCGAATATCCTGAGAATCAATGTTCTTCTTGTCTACGGCGGATTAACACAATAATTGTTCCCTAGAGTTATCTGCGTCGAGTGGCCAGTCTGTACTATTAATTCTCCACTCTAACTCCAGGATTCCTTTATCTACTCAGGCTGTTCAAAAAATTTCAAGACAGTTGTTCAAATCCCCAATGATAATCTGCTAAATTTCGATAATTATTGAAATTCTCATTAAACAGACTAACTACACCTTCCTGACACAGAAGTGTCCAGCATCAAGATATGGCGTACTGCCCATTTCTTCATTTGATGACTGTGTCAAATTACAGCTGAAGAAACATACTAAGCATATAACTGGTTTAAATTTCATGTAATCTCATCATGCCTTCTGCTGGCAAATATTTACTGTAAAAATTCAATACTATCAAGATGGTTTTATTTGTCTTCATCCAAAAAAAAAATGTTTCAGAAATAGAATCTTGGAAATCTCTACTAAAGACAAAAATTATACATTTGTCAATTCAGGATAACCTTCCCTTGTCAGAGTGTATACAGGATATTTAAGATCATATGCAGTTGGAGGCATCATGAGAAAAAAAAAATCGGTTGCCTGACGCGTCTTTTTATGGTGATCAAACTTCTCTCTTCACGGGTACGCTAACTGGATCTTCAATTCTATTTTCACCTTAAGGCTCATATATCTGGATGCACAGGCTAGTATGATTTGATAGAAAGCGCTATTAAAATGAAGTTAAGATATTTGTATCCAGCAATAATTATCAGAACTCACCTCTGCTGTGAGAAAATTATATCAGAGCTATGATGAAAAAAAAATGCTAAGTCATTTCAGTAGACTACTGTAAAACACTGATCACCGTTCTAAATTTGAACCATGGGAAATCCAACCTCATTTCTCATACTGTATATAATAATTTGAGAAAGTAAAATAAAGAAATTGTAATCAATGGTGCTCGCAACAGAATTCAAAATGATTGAGACACAGAACATTATAAATAATGTCCAGCAAGCAGGATACCAAACCACCTTTATATTACAACATTTCCACAAAAGTATAACTATCAATAACCCAATAAACAAAACCACAAAATATCTATAGGGCGATATGTTACATTCCATACTCACAAACATCTATAACAATAGCCAACTACTTAAGAAACTCTGACATCCAAACATATTACTGTAATTCCCCTAACATAGGCTCCACCATAAAAGTCCACTATCTAAAAATAATCCTACTATCATAAAACCCACTAACCAAAACAGAGAATAAAAGGCAATATATTCCGTAGAGTGTAACAGCTGCCAAGCCAAATACGCAGGGGAGACAGGAAGGAGAGTCAGCAATAGAATATATGAACATAGACGCAACGTTATTAATCAAGATAATAGGTCTCTAATTTTCCAATACTGCAAAGGAACAGGTCACACTTTCGCATTAGGAGAACCTAGAATACATTACAATAACATAAACAGCAAATATCAAGGCTTATAATTGATTCTCTATTATTCAGAAAACACAATAGCATTAATAGAAAATAGATTTGCCCGAAACATATAACACAATATATCCTAGTACCAGCTAATAATATCAACAATAATATAAATAACTTATATGTAATAGCCAATAACTATTATAAAACTACTTAAATAATAGAATTTCTAACCTATAAGATAATTCATAGAATATAGCAAACAATAGTAGAATATGTATAAATACCTTAACCAAAAAAAAATGTCTTAAGAAAACAAATAATATGCAAAACTTCCTAATATATATATATATGTACATAGAATCATAATAGTTTTAGCATCAGGCGAAGTTATATTTTCTTGATATATTGTATATGTTTCTCCTGTAGAAGGGCGGACAAGCTCGAAAGCTTGAGAAGACCAGAATAAAAGATACTCATCCCCATAAACGTTTTACTTTGATATCAGAAATCAATGATAATATTAAGGTTTTGCCACAAACAATGTGAATCGTAAAAGACAGCGGCGAGAGATGCGGTATACACCGACTCAACATAACTTTCATTGCCTGATAAAATGCCAGTGAAACGGAAAGCATAAATTAAAAATTCACGATTTATAATAGACTGTTAATCTCAGGATGCGTGGACTACTTCACCAATACTTAAAAATAGTATGGCTTTTCATTAGGTATATATTTCTAAAGTATAGGGGATGAAACATATACTAAATTCGAGCCCCGCGGCGGGCGACATTGTTGGGTTCCCGGTTTGGATAGATGAAAAGGGAGGATACACGATGTGACTTATTAAAATTTCCTTACTTAAGTATATATATATATATGGCAATTTAGGCCAACAACCCCATGTATATAACCCGCAGCAAGACCTTAATGTTGTATAATAGAAGCACAGCTGTCAATGATACACTATCGACATATGTCTTTACATCATCACATGTAATGCAATTTGTGCAAACAGGATAAATAAAGAAAAAAAACGGGGGAAACTCTGTAATTGATTAAGAGTTTGAGTTAAAGCAGGGATCGAGCATATAATATTGTCAGGACAAAGGTCTAAAGATGGAAACAACCACGACACTAGTATACAATTTCATCAGACAACCCATGAAATCGTTATAATTTGTGAAATTAAGGTGTGGGGGGTAGTACCATAAAGCAAAAGGAATGAAATATGTATGAGAGGAAACAAGAAAATTTCTCTAGATATTTATTTAAATAAATTAAAATTTGGGAACATGTCTATACTGACGAGATACGCTATTTACATAGTAAAATTTAGATAGAGGTGACCTGAAGTTACTTTATAGCCCTTTAGGGCCCATGCGAAATCTAGGTTGGTTACTACACAAAAAAGGGGGGGCGCTAAGTCATAATGACAAATGGCTTACCTTTTCTCGAAAGTGCCGGCAAAGGTCTGGTCTCCCGTCTGAAAACTGTCCTCTCACTGAGCGACCCCGATTGAATCTGCCTTTTGGCCAAGAAACCCTCTTTTATTCGTGTCTCTCTCCGTTTTCATTCGCTGAAAGAAACACCAATCAAAATGGCCAACGGCTCCAGTATACAATTTCATCGACGCCCCAGGCCTCTCCCATCAAAATAGAACATATAGTATTACCAAAACAAAAAAATCTAAAGAGAGAAACAGCTACGGCGATAGTGTAAAATTTCAGACGCCAGGCCCCCCCCCCTCCACATGGATTGAAATACTATCCTCCCTTTTTCTCGGGACGGTATATATATATCGCCCCCCCTCCGTCTTAGCTAAAAATCGACACAGGCCCCTTTTCACTTGAACTGTAATATAACGCTTTCCTTTCTCGGGAAGGATATTTTATAAGGTTCAGTCTTTTAGAGATCTTCCTTCTCCATTTTTTTTCTGGTCACCTTTACCTAAATTTTTGGTGAGGGGAATATATGTACATATGAAACAACAGCTTCCAGCGCGGATGTCTCTGGGTGTCACTGGTGTCTTCTTCACCAGGCATCAGCTTTCGGCATGGAAGTCTGGTGTCATCAATTGTCTAGGTTTCTGGGCAAAAAGTGGTCTGTAAGTCTATGTGGGAGGGAAGCCATGTATCCATTTGATTTGATTATACATACGCCTTCTGTTGGGGTATGGTTACAAAAACGTGCCCCAACACAAACACCACATGTTTAAGTGATTCCTGGCCAATGGAAGATAGTTCGAGATCCTGGGAAAAATTTTAATTCTATGGTGTGAGCTAGAAGCGAAGCTCACTTCACTGGTCGTTGAACTGTTGCGTTCCCGGTTTGGATAGATGAAAAGGGAGGATACACGATGTGACTTATTAAAGTTTCCTTACTTAAGTATATATATATATAGCAATTTAGGCCAACAACCCCATGTATATAACCCGCAGCAAGACCTTAATGTTGTATAATAGAAGCACAGCTGTCAATGATACACTATCGACATATGTCTTTACATCATCACATGTAATGCAATTTGTGCAAACAGGATAAATAAAGAAGAAAAAAAAAACGGGGGAAACTCTGTAATTGATTAAGAGTTTGAGTTAAAGCAGGGATCGAGCATATAATATTGTCAGGACAAAGGTCTAAAGATGGAAACAACCACGACACTAGTATACAATTTCATCAGACAACCCATGAAATCGTTATAATCTGTGAAATTAAGGTGTGGGGGGTAGTACCATAAAGCAAAAGGAATGAAATATGTATGAGAGGAAACAAGAAAATTTCTCTAGATATTTATTTAAATAAATTAAAATTTGGGAACATGTCTATACTGACGAGATACGCTATTTACATAGTAAAATTTAGATAGAGGTGACCTGAAGTTACTTTATAGCCCTTTAGGGCCCATGTGAAATCTAGGTTGGTTACTACACAAAAAAGGGGGGGGGCGCTAAGTCATAATGACAAATGGCTTACCTTTTCTCGAAAGTGCCAGCAAAGGTCTGGTCTCCCGTCTGAAAACTGTCCTCTCACTGAGCGACCCCGATTCAATCCGCCTTTTGGCCAAGAAACCCTCTTTTATTCATGTCTCTCCCCGTTTCCATTCGCTGCCGAGCCAAAGTTTCTATTGGCTGGCATTTTCATTCGCCGAAAGAAACACCAATCAAAATGGCCAACGGCTCCAGTATCAATTTCATAGACGCCCCAGGCCTCTCCCATCGAAATAGAACATATAGTATTACCAAAACAAAAAAATCTAAAGAGAGAAACAGCTACGGCGATAGTGTAAAATTTCAGACGCCAGGCCCCCCCCCCTTCCACATGGATTGAAATACCATCCTCCCTTTTTCTCGGGACGGTATATATATATCGCCCTCCTCCGTCTTAGCTAAAAATCGACACAGGCCCCTTTTCACTTGAACTGTAATATAACGCTTTCCTTTCTCGGGAAGGATATTTTATAAGGTTCAGTCCTTTAGAGATCTTCCTTCTCCATTTTTTTTTTCTGGTCACCTTTACCTAAATTTTTGGTGAGGGGAATATATGTACATATGGAACAACAGCTTCCAGCGCGGATGTCCCTGGATGTCATTGGTGTTTCCTTCACCAGGCATCAGCTTTCGGCATGGAAGTCTGGTGTCATCAATTGTCTAGGTTTCTGGGCAAAAAGATGGTCTGTAAGTCTATGTGGGAGGGAAGCCATGTATCCATTTGATTTGATTATACATACGCCTTCTGTTGGGGTATGGTTACAAAAACGTGCCCCAACAATCCTCCCCCTGCCAAGTAATGGACAAATGCGTTTGTGCTATTCATTATTCATCTGCCTTTCATCAGTTACTATGAAAGCAGGCCCATTTCTAGCAAAATGCATTTTCCATTACTAGGTGAAGCCAGGTGTACCGAAACCTATAGGGAAGATAAGGCTAATCAAAATGATGGTATGCTATTCTAGATGTTTATTATTCCGAACATTAGTGGGCATTGTGCGTCCTGGCAAAGGGTTTTTTTTTATGTGTTATTATTCTGTCAGCACACTGTTATCAACATAGGTTATGGGGGACAGTCATATCATATGTATGGAAGTAAGCAAGGTCATCTGTCTTACCATTCATGGGTATATATACCACCCTTCCACTTTCTTCTTTGGTCTTGAGGAGTAGGCCTTCCTTGTGGTAGGTCCTCTCAACCCCATCCTTGCCTCTGGTGTGCTGGTTTCATTGCTACCTTCTTTCTGCTAACAATACAGTTAGGACATTTCCCTATTACATATTATATAAAAAAAATTTGGGCGCCAAGAAGTCGTTTAGAAATAACTGACTAGTCCAACTCCTAAAACATGCCAGCATCTTTATTTAAGTACCAATCAAGACATTTGTGTGGTATAGTTATACATATACAATCAAAGGAAAGGATAATTATAGTTAGCTGAAAGAAATATCTTGGTATATAATGATTAGCCTATGACATGATGACTTTTGCTAAATAAAAAAAAAGATTACAGAAAACAAATTGTGAAAGTAATTATTAAATAAGGCACGAAATATGTAATGATAAAATGAATCCTTCCATGTTATATGATGGGTATAATATATATGTTGAAGAAAACACGTATCATGCAGATAGTGATTAAATATGATAAAAATCATCCCATGATAGATGATAAAGAAAACTACTACAAAATTATATATGATGACAAAATATATATACTTATACAAGTAAGGCGGATAAAAGACAATAAGGATAAAATAGATCATGCCTTGAGGGAGGAATAAGCCATGACAACATGTTAAAAAAAAATCGCAACATGGCAGGTAAATATTACTAATATCATGAATATCAAAGGAAATAAAATTGTTGAAATGAATAGCATATGATTATAATATAATATATATGATATAAAATAATAACATATTCAATAAGAAAATGAAAACACATTATATATATTTGTGCGCTGAAGGATCAAGGTTTAGTATCTCAATTAAGTTTTCAATCTTATTCAGTCTGGAATCACGAGTTGGTCACTGGGTAATATTCGTCTATCCCGATTTTACTGGAGGGTGTGTTTTCTCTTATGTGTTAGATTCCTCAAATTACAATACTCTCTCAACCCAGATAGGTACGTCATTTAGAATCTTGGTCAAATGGAACATAGCCCAGACCTCTATTAAACTACTCAGTCCATTTAAATCTAGGGTGACAACCGTATGAAGAAAGCTCTCTGTTTGACAGAGAAACTAATCAACTTCTCCCATTTTGTTTGTGACTCCGTTTACCTTGTCTCTGGGGTGTGTACAGTTCAGCTACCTCCCCCTTCCAAGAAATTCATATTACTTTCATCTACCAATATACTCCCTATTCATTGACCTGAACCCTATAAATCTACATCTTATAAATTTGAATTTTATCAATCTGAAATTTTGGTTCTTTTACAAATTCCTTCAGAATTCTACTCCCTGTATAACTGCTCTTAATTCTACTGTCCTCAATACAACACTTCTAAAACTTTGACTCACTGGCTTGTTCTGGCGTCTCGTTCGCGGTCATTATAGTTAACTAATACTTTAAAATCTTATCCTAACATGGAACGAGTCTAAACTCGTTGAAGGTCCTAATAATTACTTATTCTGTCTCTCGAATCGGTCTTATGCTCGAATTCATTCCAACAAAACGTATGGCAGGGCGAATCCTTTATTAGAAGAAACTTCCGCTAGCTATGGGGGATCAAACTGGTACCAAAAAAATTCAATAGACGGAAACACTTCGTCTAGAATAACTGGGCAATCTCTGCCTACTTGCCAATCTTACAGGACCTCCCGTCTGCATCACCCTCGCTCCAGCCACGCTAAAAGCGTCGAAACTACGGTGTCAGATCGGTTACCCAAGGTCGCGCCGTTATACCCCAGGCTATACGCCATGGCTAAAACAAATCCCCCATCCTGCATAAAATTCAATCTATACCTCTTCGTTTCCTCTTGCGAGGAGGAGTTGAGTGGGAAATTCGGCTTGATCCTCGCCTTCCACTGTCTCCAAGTCTGAGGGTCGGGATAGGGATCATTTATCCACAATCCTTAGAATTCAAGCTAAACTAAAATAAAAGAAAATCAAAGGAAAATTATATCCTCTAACGAGGGACCTAACAAAAGGGAGCGAATATTTCTAACTAGATAGAGTTGTAGTTGTCCTGTGAGGCTTCCGATCCTAACAAATAAAGAAATCAAAATTAAAAAAAAATCGAACCTATTAATTCCCTACACTATTCTAATATACCTTTGGTCTAACAGTATAATTGTTTTTAACCTTCTTACACATTCATTAAACCAATCCATTCATACACCCCCCCCCCCCCATCATTCACGGTTTGCATACAAACTAAAGTTAAAAGCTGCTACACAAGCCAAAGTACTATAAATATCATCATTGATAGATCCTAATAATAACAAATTTTTCAGGACAAATGTGAAATCAAATAAAGTTTCTAATTAAAACAAAGTGGGGACTAATGCCCTATTAACTTAAATTAATGCCTCATACAAACTCTATATATACTAATACCTTATACTCGATAAATGATTGTTAATAAAATGGTTAACAATTCTAAATAATCTGAAAGCTAACCTACCTAAAAAAAATGTAATTTCAAAAACTGCCCTTGCTTTGACACTAAGTGACTATTCACGACAATTCTATAAAGACACACACAAATTACAATGGCGAATAAAGGACCATTAAACGTGACACCTCATAAAAGCGGAATTGAGTCACTCCCCTAGCCACCGTGGGTGAAGTCACTTTCTTCCTACTTCACCTTGCGTCTGTCCCCTTTGCAGTAGTCCGACCTCAACACTCTATTGAAAGATGGATTTATAGGGTTTACGATTCACTACCCAACACTAACATTCTCAAGTGCTTTCCGAGGATCGGCTACGGTCTGGGCCTACTTAACTTCTACCCCTGGCTTAGGGTCCCTATACTTCACAACTTTACTCTGAAAGATTGACCTTTCATGTCCTCATTAGAAACCTATTTCAAAGCTACTACCTGAAGGCCAGGGATTATAGGGTTTCTGAATTACCCAACACAAGCCATAGGATGCCTATTAGGTTCGTTGTTTTAGACATAGCCCCCCTCTAAGTTGTGATTTCCTACACCTTCCTTCACCTATTACCCCTGATAATAACTAAAATTTCAGATTTACACTAAATAGTTAATTCACAATGGTATACATTATTCTCATTGGTCTTTGAAACTTGGGTTTTAACAAGAAATAGTTTGTATAGAAAAAAAAGGAATCCTAATGAAGTTCTACTTTAAAAAAAAAAAAAAGGTTTTTAAATGAAAAAAAAAAAAGGTTGAAATCTCTAAACTTCTCATTCTATCGAGCTGATTCTCCGTACACACTCCAAAATCCTAGTTAGTGGTGACAGTCTAAGCAGAATTTACACTGTGTGGGCCTTTTCACCCTTGTAGACCTGCGTAAGGTTAAACTGTTCACACTAACTCTGTCAACTTCCCCTCGTCTCATTACTTCTGAGTTCGCTCTGGTTGTCACCCCTTGTGGAACCACTACATTAACGGACCTATTAGGGAGATAAGCTGGACCTGTAAGATGAATCCAATGATCTTCATCACTGGAACCTTGACTTGAATTACCATCACTAGTTTCCTCCTCCTCTGTGGGGAAAATCCTAATTGGTATATGGTATTGTTTTAACCTATCTATATGGTATTTATCCAAATTCCCAGTTTCTAGATTCTTCAAGAGATATACAGTATCACCAGCTCTTCTTAGTACCTCATATGGACCCCCATACCTTGGCTCAAATTTGTGACGCCCCTTCGTCTCATGCATTCTCTCCACTAGGACTAAGTCCCCGTTATTGAAAGTTCTCAGCCTTTTCTCTCAGTTCTCTCTCAGTCTGCTGTCTGAAATATTCCAGATTAGTAGTGGGGATTGGAGAAGAGAATCTCATGTATTAATGGGGGCAGGGAACCGAGGGGTGAAAGATGGGTTCATGGCCCAAAGGGGAAGGAAATGGGAGAGGTACATGTTCATCCATGTGGGTGGATAGTAATCTTAGATCAATGCTCTTTCTGGGTGTATTGAAACTAACTAGCCATGATGGTAGAGGCGCTGTTCTCACTGCCTCTACTGTACATCAGAATGAACTATAATTATTACTAGTGTATTATTATTCCAACAGCCTATGACCTTTAAACCTTTATACCTTCATATACACTCGACGGGGTAGTCACCTTGTTAAAAAAAATCTATAATGTCATAGATCAGCTAGAGGGAGAACATAACAAAATTGTGCGAATAGTCTGTTTCAACTACTGATTGTAAGCCTATTAAACTCGTTCTCTTTAGGTTGGCTCGCTCATTAATCTACAATCTACGTTCAATAGTCATATTGAGTTCACATGGATGCTAGATGTAAACTGTATCAAAATAGTGTAGTTTTCTAGTTTCCGAATTATATGACAGTTAGAAAAAGAAACAAACATTCTGGAAATATCTCGCACTGGCTACTATTAAAAAAAATTGAATGGGGTACAGCTCTGATCTTACAGGATACCTCATGGCTCATAGAATTGAATCGCTCATTTCTCACTAAAATATTCACACAGGGTATGGAGGTCTCCAGCGGTTCTATAGCTATTGGTCAACTAAATTAATTAATGGCAGGAATTGAAGTTAGTTTAAATGCTCATGTGCTGTTTTGTCATGCGTCTTTATGTCATCTGCAAAGGAAAGTGTCGCCTCAAAGGACCTAATTCTGGGACTAACATCCGCTGCACATTTCAGGAAGGAGTGGTCGTCCATACAATAGCAAGATATCATTTTGCTGCCAATGTACAATCTTGAGCATTTTCCATGTCGTCATTTTTGTCGATCCCCAATCTTCTAGGGTGTTTCTTTAAGCATTTCTTGATGTCATTTAATGCTTCATGCGATCCCGCCCGGCATTCAATAAGTAGTATTTGATCGTACCACCTCCAGGAGACCATCCCATTGCGACCGAATCATTTCCACCCAACTTATAACGCCGTCCATATCGCGTAATTGAAATTAGTGTAAAACTCAAAGAATAAGACCTTAATCTCTTAATTCTTTACTAATTTCAGTTGGCTCAACATAAATCTTCTCAATTATTAATTTAGTACAGTGGCGTGACATGTCACACTTCTTCTAGTTCTTTCGCAAGCTCGATTAATCCCAGTGAAAGCCAGTTCAGGCGTCAATCCCGTGCTAACCCGTCATGCATGACTTCAAATTTGGAAATTATTAGACCTGAATATTTGCAGTGGCATCTGCTTCCACTGAAAGTATTTAAGACACAAGGCTGCCTCTTATCTTGTTTAAATCACTGTCTTTACTCCCATATGCCTGTGTAAACTTTAACCATGACCTTATCAATTCTCAAAATTCTGCCTATCGAATATCCTGAGAATCAATGTTCTTCTTGTCTACGGCGGATTAACACAATAATTGTTCCCTAGAGTTATCTGCGTCGAGTGGTCAGTCTGTACTACTAATTCTCCACTCTAACTCCAGGATTCCTTTATCTACTCAGGCTGTTCAAAAATTTTCAAGACAGTTGTTCAAATCCCCAATGATAATCTGCTAAATTTCGATAATTATTGAAATTCTCATTAAACAGACTAACTACACCTTCCTGACACAGAAGTGTCCAGCATCAAGATATGGCGTACTGCCCATTTCTTCATTTGATGACTGTGTCAAATTACAGCTGAAGAAACATACTAAGCATATAACTGGTTTAAATTTCATGTAATCTCATCATGCCTTCTGCTGGCAAATATTTACTGTAAAATTCAATACTATCAAGATGGTTTTATTTGTCTTCATCCAAAAAAAAAATGTTTCAGAAATAGAATCTTGGAAATCTCTACTAAAGACAAAAATTATACATTTGTCAATTCAGGATAACCTTCCCTTGTCAGAGTGTATACAGGATATTTAAGATCATATGCAGTTGGAGGCATCATGAGAAAAAAAAAAAAAAAGTCGGTTGCCTGACGCGTCTTTTTATGGTGATCAAACTTCTCTCTTCACGGGTACGCTAACTGGATCTTCAATTCTATTTTCACCTTAAGGCTCATATATCTGGATGCACAGGCTAGTATGATTTGATAGAAAGCGCTATTAAAATGAAGTTAAGATATTTGTATCCAGCAATAATTATCAGAACTCACCTCTGCTGTGAGAAAATTATATCAGAGCTATGATGAAAAAAAAAATGCTAAGTCATTTCAGTAGACTACTGTAAAACACTGATCACCGTTCTAAATTTGAACCATGGCAATCCAACCTCATTTCTCATACTGTATATAATAATTTGAGAAAGTAAAATAAAGAAATTGTAATCAATGGTGCTCGCAACAGAATTCAAAATGATTGAGACACAGAACATTATAAATAATGTCCAGCAAGCAGGATACCAAACCACCTTTATATACAACATTTCCACAAAAGTATAACTATCAATAACCCAATAAACAAAACCACAAAATATCTATAGGGCGATATGTTACATTCCATACTCACAAACATCTATAACAATAGCCAACTACTTAAGAAACTCTGGCATCCAAACATATTACTGTAATTCCCCTAACATAGGCTCCACCATAAAAGTCCACTATCTAAAAATAATCCTACTATCATAAAACCCACTAACCAAAACAAAGAATAAAAGGCAATATATTCCGTAGAGTGTAACAGCTGCCAAGCCAAATACGCAGGGGAGACAGGAAGGAGAGTCAGCAATAGAATATATGGACATAGACGCAACGTTATTAATCAAGACAATAGGTCTCTAATTTTCCAATACTGCAAAGGAACAGGTCACACTTTCGCATTAGGAGAACCTAGAATACATTACAATAACATAAACAGCAAATATCAAAGGCTTATAATTGATTCTCTATTATTCAGAAAACACAATAGCATTAATAGAAAATAGATTTGCCCGAAACATATAACACAATATATCCTAGTACCAGCTAATAATATCAACAATAATATAAGTAACTTATATGTAATAGCCAATAACTATTATAAAACTACTTAAATAATAGAATTTCTAACCTATAAGATAATTCATAGAATATAGCAAACAATAGTAGAATATGTATAAATACCTTAATAAAAAAAAGTGTCTTAAGAAAACAAATAATATGCAAAACTTCCTAATGTATATATATATATGTAGATAGAATCATAATAGTTTTAGCATCAGGCGACGTTATATTTTCTTGATATATTGTATATGTTTCTCCTGTAGAAGGGCGGACAAGCTCGAAAGCTTGAGAAGACCAGAATAAAAGATACTCATCCCCATAAACGTTTTACTTTGATATCAGAAATCAATGATAATATTAAGGTTTTGCCACAAACAATGTGAATCGTAAAAGACAGCGGCGAGAGATGCGGTATACACCGCCTCAACATAACTTTCATTGCCTGATAAAATGCCCGTGAAACGGAAAGCATAAATTAAAATTCACGATTTATAATAGACTGTTAATCTCAGGATGCGTGGACTACTTCACCAATACTTAAAAATAGTATGGCTTTTCATTAGGTATATATTTCTAAAGTATAGGGGATGAAACATATACTAAATTCGAGCCCCGCGGCGGGCGACATTGTTGCGTTCCTGGTTTGGATAGATGAAAAGGGAGGATACACGATGTGACTTATTAAAGTTTCCTTACTTAAGTATATATATATATAGCAATTTAGGCCAACAACCCCATGTATATAACCCGCAGCAAGACCTTAATGTTGTATAATAGAAGCACAGCTGTCAATGATACACTATCGACATATGTCTTTACATCATCACATGTAATGCAATTTGTGCAAACAGGATAAATAAAGAAGAAAAAAAAAACGGGGGAAACTCTGTAATTGATTAAGAGTTTGAGTTAAAGCAGGGATCGAGCATATAATATTGTCAGGACAAAGGTCTAAAGATGGAAACAACCACGACACTAGTATACAATTTCATCAGACAACCCATGAAATCGTTATAATCTGTGAAATTAAGGTGTGGGGGGTAGTACCATAAAGCAAAAGGAATGAAATATGTATGAGAGGAAACAAGAAAATTTCTCTAGATATTTATTTAAATAAATTAAAATTTGGGAACATGTCTATACTGACGAGATACGCTATTTACATAGTAAAATTTAGATAGAGGTGACCTGAAGTTACTTTATAGCCCTTTAGGGCCCATGTGAAATCTAGGTTGGTTACTACACAAAAAAGGGGGGGGCGCTAAGTCATAATGACAAATGGCTTACCTTTTCTCGAAAGTGCCAGCAAAGGTCTGGTCTCCCGTCTGAAAACTGTCCTCTCACTGAGCGACCCCGATTCAATCCGCCTTTTGGCCAAGAAACCCTCTTTTATTCATGTCTCTCCCCGTTTCCATTCGCTGCCGAGCCAAAGTTTCTATTGGCTGGCATTTTCATTCGCCGAAAGAAACACCAATCAAAATGGTCAACGGCTCCAGTATCAATTTCATAGACGCCCCAGGCCTCTCCCATCGAAATAGAACATATAGTATTACCAAAACAAAAAAATCTAAAGAGAGAAACAGCTACGGCGATAGTGTAAAATTTCAGACGCCAGGCCCCCCCCCCCCCTTCCACATGGATTGAAATACCATCCTCCCTTTTTCTCGGGACGGTATATATATATCGCCCCCCTCCGTCTTAGCTAAAAATCGACACAAGCCCCTTTTCACTTGAACTGTAATATAACGCTTTCCTTTCTCGGGAAGGATATTTTATAAGGTTCAGTCCTTTAGAGATCTTCCTTCTCCATTTTTTTTCTGGTCACCTTTACCTAAATTTTTGGTGAGGGGAATATATGTACATATGGAACAACAGCTTCCAGCGCGGATGTCCCTGGATGTCACTGGTGTTTCCTTCACCAGGCATCAGCTTTCGGCATGGAAGTCTGGTGTCATCAATTGTCTAGGTTTCTGGGCAAAAAGATGGTCTGTAAGTCTATGTGGGAGGGAAGCCATGTATCCATTTGATTTGATTATACATACGCCTTCTGTTGGGGTATGGTTACAAAAACGTGCCCCAACAGAACTAGACGCAGTAACCTTAAGTTTAACAAGAGCCAGACATTTTTATATATATTCTTATATCTGAAGGTATATTCCAAGGCTTACATATCGTCGTGCTCTAGTTCCTCTTCGCTAACGTCTGAAGTTAGCATGGAGTCTCTTATCTTGCCTTGGATCACAAGAAGCTCACAATGAGTTTCTTCAATGACTTTTCTATTATTTTCAATGTCCTCTACAGGTATTGGTGGAGTAATTGACAGATATTTTTCTGTCGTCTTCACGATACGAGTTAGTCACTTTCTAAGTACATTTCTATGCCTTTTTAAAATTTCCATTTCTCAAAATAAACTATATACAGAGGGTAAAACAAAAGGTACTTATCTTGAGTCTTGACTTGTACTCCGCCTTTCAATCCACTTGATCTTGCCTTGTCAGAAGCCCACCGGGGACGCCACTTTGTGAAGAAATGTTGGGTAATCGTTTCACAAAACACTGATGCGAAATTTGGTAGAAGAATTCGCAGTGATGATTCTTTTGTGAGCTATTGGAAGGATTTAAATCAGATCACTAAATAGCAGAAAGGAGAGGGTAAAGTCTCCTTCAAATCTAACTTTATTCAAAACATGTCGAGAGGACAGAGGAAAACACCCAACTGGGTCAGCGTCAGGCCAGGCCTCCCCTACCTCTTTTTATGGCGCAGCTGGGGCTTGTTTGTTGACAGTCACCCGAGCCGTCGCTGTCCGACGCCCTGAAGTGGATTGCATTATTCCACAATAGTTCTGCTATGCAAAATTATGAAAAAGAAGGCTAATTAAAATTAATAAAGAAAGGAGGATTTGGACAGAGAAAAATTTCATTAAGGATATAGATTTTATTTTGGAAAGTATATACAAAATAATTCTAGTGTAACTTAAAAAAATTAAGAGATGAATTGAAAATACATTAAATTTAGAAGTGTCGCAAACAACAATAGAAAATGCAATAAAAGAGTTTGAAATATCTCTGAAAAAGTCATCTATTGAGTTGATCCACATAAAATCAGATGAAACTAAGCGGAAAAGAAAAGAAGATGCGGAATTGTTTATTAATAATTCACCTGATTTAAAAATGATGTCAAACATCCCTATTTCCATTTTAAGCCCTTCTTTCTTATAATAAAAACTACATTCAATATTTTTTTGTTGTTTCAAACTGCTTCTAAATATGGAATATATAGAAAAGTCCATGTGTCTAAATTAAAATGAAAAATGTCTATATTAAAATTGAAAATGTCTAAATAAAATTAAAGTGCCTAAATTAAAATGAAAAATGTGTAAATATAAATTGAAAATATCTAATTAAAAGTTAAAACCCTATATACGAGATAGAGAGAGAGAGAGGTATTAGATTTCTATACATTAATAAAAATTTCTATATGGTGTAAATATACCATATTTTATAGTTTTGTTATAAAAAAAATCCTTATTCCTAAAAGAAGCATAATTAGTTGCAAGAAAAAAAGCATTTTCGCTTGATCATAGAAAAACGACATAAAATGTGTAAATTTGGGAGGTTTTTTCAAACTAATATATTGCTTAAAATTATGAAAATTACTTTTAAAAATATCCATTATATTTTACAAGGTTTCAAATAAAACATTTCAAAAGTTCTCAAAATTTTAATTAAAATTATTTTTATAGATATAATTTTTATATTTGCAAAAAGTGTATTTTAAAAAATTGTTAATTTATATTTTTGCTAACATTGTTAATATTTAAGGAGCGTTTATTTATATTACGAAAAACCTTTTTAACTGTATAAAAATGTTTATCTTTTCAACGTAAAGAGGGCGTTACGTGCTTTCCTTAGAATGATGTTTAATACAGTTGTTTTATTCTATGTAGTTGCGGAATACTCCCAACATGTTTGATAAAAAAGCATAACATATCAAACTTTATACTTGTAATTTATATATATATATATTTATGACTCTTTTTTTTTAGCCTTAATACCTTAGGCTGCCTTAATTGATGAAGGACATAGCAAATAATTCAGAAACATGGACTTCCGGAGTAAAACTGGGGATTGTTCGATTAGGTCGCGCTGCTGGAAAAGTAAGTTTTTCATATAGTTATATAATTATTTAACCAATATTAATTTATATAACATTTAGAATAGATATAATTAAAAATAAAATACTTTTATTAGTTATATTCAATATAATTTATGCACATTAATCGATATCGATTTCAATTGTTTTTTAACTTGAAATTGCATTTATTTGGCATTTGAATCTTATCCAATATTGAATATTTTGTTGAAATATCGATCTTATTCATTTATTTTAAAAATAATATGAACGAAATAACATAAAATTTAAGCAATATTTAATCAGACAGTAAAGCATATATTTTTTTAAATTCTTAATACAAATCGACTGTTTATTTTGTACTAATCATTTAAAAACTACATTTAATTCAACTTTTATTGATAATTCTAATATAATTTGTTGAAAAGTAAATACACCTATTGTTAAATATTAATGAAAAAAATAAAGGAAAGATTTGAACAATGAATGAATATTTTGCATTCTCAATTTATTTTAGTATTGACATGCGAGTATATAGAGTTTCTTGTGCTTTCGGAATTGTCAGTCCTTCAACAGGAGTATCATGTTAATTCATAAAAAAAAAAAAAATCATTGTATTAATCAACCAAGCGCGATTTTGAAATATTTGCGCCTATTACAGAGGAAACAAAACAACAAACAAATTAGAACTTAGAATTAAAAATTTACATGTATTAATCGACAGAGTTCATAAAATTTATTTAGACAAAGTGGCAGATGTAAGAGAGTTAAATAATTTAGATCAGGGAACAAACGATTTCTCACTTCTGCTCTTCTTCTTTCTTATCTCCATTCAATCACACTAAAGTATCAAGCTTGTAAAGCTTGAGATTTTTGATGGTGTCTGCCGGGGAAGAGTAGAGCTCATCAATGGATGAGTCAATACAGTCAATAATATGTCTTGGGGTTGCAGGCTGAGAATTGCACACATAGTGGGAAAACCTTGCAACCATTCTGGAAAGTCATTGTCCATAGAGGACTAAATTTGATGCTAAATTCGGACAGTCGTAGTTGAGGTGAAGAGCTTTTTGTTCAGTTTCTCCACAGGAACAAGTGATGTGACAAATTGAATGACTATAAAATTTGGATGGAACTGTGTGAAGGAATTCCATTTGGGAAAAAAGTGCGTATTGTATAATTAGCATTATGAATTGATTGAGAGATACAAATGATTCATAATTTATTTTTTCGCCAAAAATTGTTGTAAATATTTCTCATCGTAAATTTTGTTGATATTGATGTTATTATGGGGGTCGGTGGAAGGCTGGTTAAACCATTTGGTTTTCGACCACTAGGACCCGGGTTCGAACCTGCTCCAATGGCCCCCGATTCTTGCAAAAGTCCAACCCCACCAGCGAGTGCAAGTAACCAAACGGGGCTCTGGCATTAGTAAGTGCAAAGTCGAACTGCTTTTCACATGTGTAGACATGTGGTACACTTACAGTAAAAGCAGTCGCTAACTACCCACCATGATTATCATTGCCTGTACCACGTGTACTAGGGATAAGCAAAAAAAAAATGGTTGATATAGTCTTTTATGAAAGGTGTATGCGAAAGGTGTAAACATTTGTATGATATAGTTCGATATCCATGTACCACTGAGATAAGAATTTATGTTGCAATATAAGAATGTATAGAAATACAGTAAAACCCCTCTATAGTGAACCCCAATGGGACAGAGCTTTTGGTGCACTATAGCCACGGTTTGCTCATTTTTTCACTTTTCAAAATTTTTAGACCGTATAAATGGAAGGACAGCCATACAAACAGGAAAAGACTCTCCTAATAGTGGTCACTTTATTTTAATTCCCTTAATTGACCTATTTCCTTATATTAATACTAAATATCAAAAGAAGTCATTTGAGAGGTTCTTTTTATTAGCATACATGTACCTCTATGTCTAATTTAAAAATCAAAACAAATTCTAGGCAAAGCTTTATTAAATATATGCTAAAAAATCTAAAATTATTTTTAAACATCTTTATAATATCATATAATACAAAGTTTACTTCAAAAAATGTCTCTAATACCTTGTTGCTTAAAAACACTCTTCAAGCATTGCCTCTCTCAAATAAAGTTAATAGTATTTCCTTTCATTTCCACATATTCTTCTTAAGTCTAGATTTAGTTTTGTTTTGATCCTGTCATGCAAAACATTTCTGGCTTTAAAATCACCATAGTTGATGGCCTAAAAAATAATTTCTGTCGCATCATGACTTGGACGTTTTCTTTTAGCCCTAACGCGTCTGATTGCGGCAAATGTTGCAGTTGATTCCTCTCTGTAGCAATTTTTAATAGCCTTCCAATTTATCTCTTATAATAGAAAAGTTATATTTTCTTATTTTAACATGTTCTGAAATTTCACCTGTGTAGTTTCACTTTGAAAAGTTTCGAAAATGGCCTTTTTTTAATATAGTAATAATGTTTTTGTTTTTTCAATGCCTTTTTTTTTTTCATTATTTTGGAAGCCAATTATTTTGGCCACCCAAATTGCAATACCAACAAAGACAAGAGATATCACAACAAAATTGTTGTTGGAGATCACCGCTGCCACACGCCTTGGCATTGATTCAAAGAGACTTTGGATGTGCTCTTCGGGTACAGCAGACCAAGCAGCTTCCACACATTGCCAAAGTTGATCTGGTGTGGCAGCTGGGGATGTAATCTGGGTCAATCGTTGAGAAACCATGGATCACATGTTTTCTATCCGCGAAAGATCCGGAGAACGAGCTGGCCAGGGAAGCAATTCAATCTGGCGATTGACGAAGAACCTTTAAACAATGCGTGCCGCGTGTGGTCGTGCATTATCCTGGCTAACATTGAAATATGACTGTAGGCAAGCTCTGAAGGTAAGGAAGGACAACTGACTCCAACATCTCTGAGATGTAGCGTTGGCTGTTTAAAGTACCGGCAATGCGTACTAGAGGAGTGCGAGAGTGATATCCAATACCACCTCATACCATAATACCCGGTGCAGGATCAGTATGGCGGTGCATAACACAGCTGTTCAGCATCCTCTCTCCACGGTGTCTCCAGACTCGAATCCGACCATCGTGGTGTTGTATACAGAAGCGTGACTCGTCAGTAAAGACAATTTCATTCCATTCTGCCGTCCACATCCTTCTTTCATCGCATCATTGGCGGCGAAGATGTCTGTGGTTCTGAGTCAAGGGTAGCGACGTAATGGAAGTCTTGCGGACAGACCACTCTGCTGTAAACGGCGTCAAATGGTACGCGCAGACACTGGATGATGCGTTACAGACAGCAGCGTATCACACCAGTGTAACACAATAACCACATACTTGTTTTGTTTGATATAGAAGCACTTTATCCCAGTCTTCCCCATGAATTATTTACAGAAAACACTAAAACCTTTTAAATTGAAAATAACACAGATTTCTCAAGTATTGAAAGAAATAATTGATTTAATATCGGTATGTTTAAAAATAAACCTATCTACATTTAATTCAAAAACATATAAACAGATTAAAGGTTCCCCCATGGAAGCCCATTATCCTCCCTTATAGCTGAAATAGTTATGCGTGCTATGGACATGTGGATTACATCTCTATACCCTGAAGACATTATTATATATATATGATATTTTTTGCATATGTACAGACAGCCAACTTTCCCCTATCCTTGAATAGTTATCATCCAAATATTAATTTTACAGTATCAAAGAGAAAAATGGTTTCCTTCCCTTTTTAGATATTAAAATCATTAGAAGATAAAATCGGGTGTATATTATAAACCATCCTTCAACCCAAACTACATTAAATATTCTTCATTCTGTCCTCTTAGCCATAAGATCAATACCATCAAAACTATGTACAATAATTCTCCAAATATATGCATTATGATCAGAAACCCATTATCAAAGAATCAATCCAATATTCCATTCAATAGAAAAGAAGCCATTTACTCCATATCATGCAATAACTGTAGTTCTAAATATGTAGGGGAGACTGGGAGAAAAGTCCATAATAGAATAGCTGAACATAATAGGAATATTAACAATAGCGACTCAAGATATTTAATAGTTCAACACATAAAAGAAACAGGTCATACAATTAACTTATCACAACCCATAGTGTATTATGACAATATCCATAGTAAATACCAAAGACTTTTAATAGAATCTATGATAACCAAACAGCAAAAAAGCATTGAAATATCAGAAATATACGAAACAATATGGACAAATACTGCTCCATAGATGTAGGCACTCCTCTATATATAACACAATACTTTACAAATTTATTAAATTTAATTTGAAGTTTCGAGATATTGTTCAACCAGCACGCATCATCCACTACGAACGTATATTTTCAAAAAAGTTGTTTTTCACACACAAAGAATGTAATATAATTTATCTCTCTCCCAAAATCATAAATATTTAAAATATGTAAATAATAATTTGTATATAAAAATAGTATTTATCATTAATTAATTAACGTGATACTCCTGTTGAAGGACTGACAAGTCCAAAATCTTGAAAATAAAAAGTTGCACAAGAAACTTAGCCCTGGAAGCTTTATTTTATGATATATAGAGATCAATATAAATTCTTTATATACAAAATAATTAATTTGCTAAATATGTAGCAATTTTAAATGGCCCATCCAAGTGTTATCGTCACTCAAATTGTCAAATCACATGGAAAATTCCAGCACTAGATTGTACATGCAAAGAAACTGAACAAAATGCTCTACACCTTTTCTATAGCTGTCCAAACTTGAAGAAGTGTGACATAGATTGTTCCCAAATCTAGATGATTTAACTCTCTTATACCAACCACTTTTTATACAAATTTTATGAACTTTGTAACTTGATACATGTAAATCTGTACATATTTAATCATAAGTTTGTTTATTTGTTTCATTTGTTTCCACACTAATAAACACAAATACTTCAATATTGCACCTTATTGGATAATAATTAAATTTTGAATGGTGAAACCCCTACATTTTGAAAGATTAATACAGTATAACCTCGTTAATTCGACACATGCAAATTCGACACTCTACCTTAATTCGACCATATTCTGATGTCCCGACCTCCGGCCTATCAAATAACAAACCATAATTCAACAGTATCGATAATACAATAGTTCGACCATTTTAAAATTCAAATTTTGACAGATGAATGTTTTTTTACATATAACTTTACCGCTAAACGTACCAACGTGATGGTAACATTTTTATGCCATTTTTATAAAAGTCTGGTTGTCTTGAGGCCAAAAAAATTCACAAAGGCGTTTTCCACAACTCTCTGGTTGATCAGCCGTTTTCCATGAAAAAAATTATTCAAATGCTTAAAAAAATAGAAATCGGTAGGGGACAGATCAGGTGAATAAGGAGGGTGAGCTAGAACTTTATAACCTAATTGAGCAATTTTTTGTTGGTTCGTAAATGGAGAGTGTGGCCGTGCGTTATCGTGAAGCAGAATAACGGCTTTCTTATTGACCAAACTAGGCATTTTTTCTGATAATTTCAGATGCATGGCTTGCAAATCTTGACAATACACTTCTAAAGTTATCGTTTCGCCACTATTCAAAAATCTGTAATGCAATAATCCAGCATATGACCACCAAACAATGAGCATTATCCGCTTTGGATGCAAACTTGGTTTTGGGAAGGGTTTTGGGTCCTCATCTTTGTCTAACCACTGCCTTGATCTCTTTCTTTGTTGTCAAAAAGAACCAAATTTCATCACACATGTCAATTTGTTAAAAAAAAAAGTCAAATTGTTGTGAGACAACAAAGAACTGCAAATTTCCAGACGTCGCTGACGTTGAGCATCACTCAAATCGTGCGGGACCCATTGTGGCATTTTTTGTTTGGCCAATTTGGTGAAGATGTATAGCAATGGTTGATTTTGAAACATTACACTCTGTACTTACCTCACACACTGTTAGGGTATTATTGGATTCAATATGAAACTTTAGATCTTCATTTTTAAAGGTTGACAGACTACCACGACCATTCTGATCTTCAAGTCCGAAATCTCCAACTTTAAATTTCTGAAACCATCTTCTTGTGATTCTTTCGGAAGAAGAAGCTTCTCCCAAGGCATCAATAATATTTTTGGTTGCCTGGGCGGTTGAATGTCCAAGTTTAAATTCGTGAAGCAAAATAATGTGCAAATTCCTAGGTTCCATTGCTCAATATTTTAAATTATAGAGAGAGAGAGATTTTTTATCATTAGTGAAATTTCTGAAAGAATGACTGCACGTGAATGCAGCGTGCTGTAGGCTTTAGAACAATATATAATTTGCATATGTTGCCAAATTATTTAAGTAAATTTTTTCATTTCAAAAATGTGTTCCCAAAAACGGCCATTATTTATGGGACAACCTGATACCATATAACTTATCATCATTGACTTATCATGACCGAGTCTCCAATGAGAGACCAGTTTTGGTGTGGTTTTGGGTGGTCTCTAATGGGAAATTCTACTGTATATACATTTTTGAAATTAACCTGACACAAAACTCAGAGATATCATCAAATTAATCTCCAGACTGCTCTATTAATATATGGGATTGTCTTGTATAGTCAGCAAGAGAGGTCCTTACTGAACCAACCCCTTTATATCATTTATATATCATTCCAGAAAGGTCTGCACAAGTCTTTTTTGATAATATACATGAAAAGAAAACTTAATTACTCATATTTATTGTATATATATTGCCACCTTGCCAGCAAAACACCTCTTTGGTAGATTGTGAAGATTCCATTAGATCCCGTGTGGATCTCATGGAATAAAGTTCGCCCTAGACTGACGAGGGCCATTAGCCCGAAACCATGGTCTCTAGGTGGACGCTTCTCAATTTGCCAAAGCTGGTGTTGTGGCTTTATCACCGACCCGAGGCCGCTAGTTTGCGGTGACGGTCAATAGATGGCGTCAGTTTTTGACGTTTATTTTGACCGGAGAAGCGCCCTATGCTTCTATGGCACAATTTAGATTATAGATTATAAACACAAGGTAATAAGATCAAATCCAAATAAATAATTAGTGTGTAACGTTTCGGTAACAGCATTGTTACCATCTTCAGACAAAATATTCATTCAGTACTTTTGTCTTAAGATGGTAACAACCATTTTTTAACATTCAAGTAGGACCTCTGTAAAGGACTCCTAGTTGCAGAGCCAAAGTGTCCTTTAGGGAGAGGTTTCCTCTTACCAGAAAGTTGCTAAATAGTAAAAATGGTAATTCTGGCGATAAAAACTCTCCTTTGTAGAGAGGTGTCCTCTAGTGAGAGTGTCCTCCTATTGAAGTTCTGCTCTACCTTGTTGAACACATCAATTTATAGTTATGACTAAAGATGACTTTATTTACTCTAACCTCCAATGAGAAACCAGAAACATCCATGTTTTCAAGACTTTTCCTGTGATATTCAATTGTATTGTCTAAAATAGATTTTATGTCAAAACTTGTCATTTATTCATTTACATTTGATCTTAGATCTTCAGAACATCCTGTCTATTGCTTAAATCCAAAAATGTTATCCATTTTGTTGATTTTGTTTTTGATCCAGTCTGAGGCCTCTGGATCCAGGATTCTAGGCCATAGTGGCACTTCTTCCTTGTGGTGGATATTGGGTAAGCTTTAAAGAGTGCTGGAGTCCTCCAACTTTTGAGAGGAAGCTTCAAATAGGTAATGATCCCTTTCATTCTGATATCGTTCTTTTCATACCATTTCATCATAATTTTCCAGTTTCATTGTAGCTCTGAGGTTTATTTTGTCACTTTCATCAAGCATTCCTCTCTAAAATTCTACCTTTTTAAATTGGAACAAGCTTCTCCATCTGTCCTCTATTGTTTTGGTATTTTGTAATATTTGTCATTTATTATTCCCAATTTTTTAGAGCCTTTCATAGAATAAAAAACTTTCCAAGAAACTTAACTGGAAACTTTACTACTGTGTGAATGAAAAAGATTTTATACAAAACATTTGCTAAGTGTTACCTAAAATTTTCTGGCCATAAGATAATCTTCTTCTTTCTTATCTCCACTCAATCATATTAAGGTATCAAGCTTGTTTGACAACCATCAGGACTGTGTGAAGTAGAATGCGTCTGCCTTTGTCATTAAGACTGGGAGCACTACTCAGTGGTAGGCCGACTTAGCTCCAAAAAAAAAAAGGCCGCCTCTGACATGAGGAACAGATGCCATGTGCAGCCGCTCCTAACATGGAGTACAAACGCTGCTCATCCTGTATCCCTGGATTAGGAGCCCTTACAGGGTACTATCATCCGAGCCAGCTGAGCCCAGGTTTTTTAGCGAGCTTGTTAGTGAGCTTGTTGTCCCCCTCCTCCTTTTTCATCCGGGCTTGGGACCAGCAAAGGCGGAGTTCCATAAGATAATGAATGTAGTTAGGTGTATCATGATAGACTTGAAAAAAAACTAAGAAATAAATCAGGTTCTAAAAGTTGTGTGATTATGAAGGTCAGGATAGGAGGAAAGGCTTTTGTTCACAGGAATAACATCTTGTTGACACAAATTTTACCTCAACATTTCCCCATTGCTCTTTTTGGCATTGGAAGTCTCTTATACACTGATAAGGCACAATTTGGATTATAGGTAATAAGACCAAATCTAAATAAATAATATATGATGTTTTGGTAACAGTTTTTTTTACTGAAATGTTACACACTATTTATTTATATGGATTTGGTCTTATTACCTTGTGTGTACTGAAAATACATATTTTGTGAATTAAAAAATATTGAATTTCCACTTTACTTTTCAAAATATTTTATCTGTGTGAATGTTATTAACTCTCTCTATGATAAGGTACAATTTGGATTATAGATTAGAATCAAAAGGTAACAAGACCCAATCCAATTATTGAGATGTTACTGAAATGTCACAGACTTTTAAATAATTTGGATTTGGTCCTTTTACCTTTTAACTTTTCTCTATTAGAAATTAGGCATTTTCAGCTCCAAATTTTCCAAAGTCATATGATGTTATGCATATAATTTTAATAGATTGTAACAGCCAAGAAATAAAACTATATTTGTAAGTTCACATTGAAAATGTGATTGAAAATCAATTAATCCAATTGATTATCCACATTGTGAAGGTACCTACGTAATGGAGGCAGACATACACATGACTGCCAAAGAGGGGTTGGTTGAGCCAATGGTGTGTTTACCAGATGAAATATACCCTGCTGGATGAGAGGGACATCATCCTGGTCCATGAATATGCATTTGAGGTAAGTAAGACCAAGTCACCAGCCAGCCCCATTCTAACTACAGTCCCACCCCTCACACAGGCTCGAGTGACCATTGACCGCGATGGCACTGGGGCCCAAGTCTTCGCCTACGCCTACAATGTCTTGAAGGGCAGGAACTCTGGCCAATTTGTCCACCTCCTCCTCTGGTGAGTGAGCTGGCAGCTAGCTCTCAATTATCACACAGGTCTTTATAAAAATTAATTAATAATTTCCATCATTTTTTAGGTACTTGATAAGGCACAATTTGGATTATACGAGGGGTGTCCCATAAGTCGGTGGCCCGACATATAAAGAAAATGACTAATAAAATGATTATGATTTATTTTTCAACATAATCCCCTTTAAGGTCTATACACACTTTTCCAACAATGTTCTAATGCTTTTATGCTCTCCAAAAATAACAATGTTTCAAGTGACTCAAAAAATGAGGTTACAGCATCATTGACCTCTTCATCTGACCTAAAATGAATGCCAGAAAGTGATTTTTTCAAATGAGGAAATAGGTGGAAGTCAGACAGAGCTAAATCTGGTGAATAGGGTGCATGTGGTAAAAGTTCAAAGCCAGAATCATAAATAGCAGCCATGGCTTCCAGCGACTGATGACTCGGAGCATTGTCTTGATGGTAAACAATCTTCCTGGACAACTTTCCTCTTCTCTTTTCTTTAATAGCTTCTTGTAGTTGCTTCACAAGATTTGCATAATAATTGCCATTGATGGTTTGACCCTTATTCAGAAAGTCTAGAAGAAGTACACCCTCGGAATCCCAAAAACAGACACCATAACCTTCCCTACTGATGGAACTGTCTTGGCTTTCTTGGGGGGAGGAGAACCGGAGTCTCCATTGCATGGATTGTTGTTTGGACTCTGGTGTAAAGTGATGGGCCCAAGTCTCAACCATGGTAACAAATCTATTAACAAATTCCTCTGGGTTGGCTTCAAATAAAGCAAGATTGTCCGAAGATAACTTTCTCCTTACAGCCTTTTGATCGGGTGTCAAAAGTTGGGAACCCAACGGGCAGAAAGCTTCCTGAGGCCCAAGTGTTCTCTCATGATTCGATCCACTGTTGTTTTTGGAATACCCAAGGTCTCTTCTATCTGACGAACTGTCATTCTTCTGTCCAACATAACCAAATCATGTATCTTGTCGATGTTTTCTTGAGTAACTGACTCAACAGGTCTTCCTGGTCGATGTTCGTCTTCGGTGCTGATCCTCCCTAATTTAAACGCAGCTACCCATTTTTTTTACTGTGCTATAGGAAGGAGCATCTTCCTTTAATGTATCCACCATATCCTCATAGATTTCCTTCGGCGACATTCCTTTCTTTCAAAGATATTTTATTACAGCACGAATATCATTTGTCTCCATTTTAGATGATTTCTGTTTCTTGTCCTCTTTCAGAACCTATAACAAAAAAAAAAAAAAAAAACGGTTAGTTGTAAAATTTTTTAGCCTTATACAAGGCTTTTATACAAGGCTTTAAGGTATATATGGTACAATTTATTAGTTTCTAATATTTCGTTCTCATGGTCTGGCCACAGACTTATGGGACACCCCTCGTAGATTATAAACACAAGGTAATAAGACCAAATACAAATAAATAAATAAATAGTGTGTGACATTTCAGTAACCACGTTGTTTCCATCATCAGACAAAAATATTGAATGAGAAAATAGAGAAAATATGGTTTTATGGGCTACTAACTGAAGTGTATGATTTTCGAGCCCAATATTGAGAAAATGTAGCACAGCATGTTTTAAATAGTTACTGTTACCAAGTGTGTAAACAAGATAATAGATAAGGAGAAGATAGTTTTCTAAGAACCCTAAAATATTATTCTTAGAAGTGGGAAAACCCTTTTTTTTTATTAAAAGCAAATTATACATATCCTGACCACTGACATCAGTGGTTAATAGATGGCAGAGCGCCATCTAGTGGAACAGAAATCAACTATATGTTGATATAACCTGTTCCCAGATCTTTGGTCAACCAATTTTCTTCATAAATCAAGAAAAGCCAACCACAGACACGTTTCGGGCTGTTGGCCCTCGTCAGCGTGTTGTGGGTTGTACCTCTATGACTGAAAATCTTTTGGTCCTAGAGGCTTCTTGAGAAATCAAGAAATGAGTATTTAAGGCCTAACTTGCATAAATACGCTAAGCTCTCAAAAACCTCAAAAATTCACCTTCAATGGATACCCTCACACGTTGGCATTGAAGGCAATGAAGCTGCTGATGTGCTAGTGAAAAAAGGCACAAATGAACCCTTGCCACAGAAAAATAAACTTACTTTTAAAGAAATAGAAACAGTAGCCAAAACAAAAATAAACAAGAACTGGAGGATCCCACCTAAGCACAGTTGGTACAGCGGAGTGGACCCAGGAGGAGCTCTGAACATCAGAAATAGACAGCATCAAACAACGCTAACAAGATTTAGAACAGGCCATCTCAAGCCATTGAAGACAGAAAATAATAACAAAATCTACCCCACTTGCCCAAAATGTATCTTGGCACCTGCAGCTCCAGAACACATTTTGGCTTGCATTAGATGCACTAAACAGGACCTTTGGGAGAGACCGCTGCTTATCATAAAACAGCTTGAGGAGCATGAACTCATGGAATTTGTGTAATCTTTACACAAGGGGATAAGAAACAACAACAACAACATTAATTGGAACCAAAATTGTTTTAGCTATAGATGGAAAATTTGCCTGGAGGAAATTGATCTAAAAAAACATAGGGTTCCTCTCCCGTCAAATGTCAAAACTAGACCTCATCTATTGACTGTCACCACAAACTAGCGGCCTCGGGTCTGTGACAAAGCCACAACACCAGCTTTGACAAACTGAAAAGCGTCGACCTAGTGACCATGGTTTCGGGCTAATGGCCCTATCATTGTTTGGTGTCTAGTTTTGACGTTTAATTTGATGGGAGAGGAGCCCTATGTTCTTTTAGATCAATTTCTTTCCTGCAAATTTTCCATCTATGTTTTGGCCATAGATATGGCCAGCCACTTTACCATCTAAACACCTCTTTGACATATTGTGAAGATTCCATTGGATTCTGTGTGGATCTCATGGTATAAAGTCGGCCCTAGGTTGACGAGGGCCATTAGCCCAAAACCATGGTCTCTAGGCGGATGCTTTTCAGTTTGCCAAAGCTGGTGTTGTGGCTTTGTCACTGACCCGAGGCCGCTAGTTTGCGGCGACGATCAATAGATGGCCTCTAGTTTTGACGTTTAATTTGACGGGAGAGAGTCCTATGCTTTTTTAGATGTTTTAGTTATGGTAAAAATAATTAGGACTTTAGAATTATGATGTTCTAACAAGGTTCCACTGTATTTGGCTGAATGAGTATTGCCCTAAAAAGCCATGTGGTGGTAGGGAGAGGCACTATGGGGGAGTGGCCCCTGGCTTCAAGGTGGTCCACAAGAACCGTATCACTATGGACAACCGTCTGGCCAACCTCCAGCTGGTGGCCACCTCCCAGCCCTGCCCACTGCCCCTCTCTAATACGGCGAGCCTCAAACCCCGGGAGCAGTCCCTCTACTGGGCTGCCATCCAGCAGCTTCCCCCCTACCATCTCATTGAGGAGGTGAGCTGTGGTGGCACTGAAACCTTTAGTTTTTGGAAGTTGTAAGGAATGAATACCAGAAAGAGAAAGCCTAAGACTGGAATTCATGGACAATTTTGGTATAAGGCCTTACCTTATCAAAAGACTAGCCATAATACCAGCTAGCAATCTATGGTCATGGAGAAATAGATGGATTTTGAGTAAGATCAATAAACAATCGTTACCGCATAAGGGTAAAATTTATTTTTAGTACAACATATTCATATGAGCCTTATGAACTAAATGTATCAAAAGATAACAAGAGCAAATCCAAATTATTGAAATGTTTGTAACGTTTCGTGTTACTGAAATATTGTTATTTTAACCATGTTGTTGGTATAACCATAATTGGTACTTTTTTTTGTTATTATTCCTAGTACACCCCATACAGGCATGATAATCATGGTGGGTAGAAGTAGGTAACTGCTTTTACTATAAATGCACCACATGTCTACACATGTGAAAAGCAGTTCGACTTTGCACTTACAAATGTGCCAGAGCCCCGTTTGACACTTACTTGCACTCACTGGTGGGGTTGGACTTTTGCAAGAATCTGTGGTCATTGGAGCATTTTTTTTTAATCAGAAAAAAGTGTCCAATGCGGGAATCTAACCCAGGTCGTAGCAGTCAAAAACCAACAGTTTAGACCATCCTTCCACAACAGGCCATGATAATCATGGTGGGTATAAGTTGGCGACTGCTTTTACAACAACAACAATGTTTCTTCTCTTGCGCAGCCCTGTAAAACTTGTACAGGACCAATGCATTGGATTTTTTCTTTGTCATCCTAGACAAAAGAGCCTCCAGAGCAAGATGATTTGATCCATTTCAAGCAAAAGTCTCTTTCACTTATTAAATTTAAATCGAAAACATCTTTCTTATCTCCACTCAATCATATTAGGGTATCAATTGTGTAGAGCTTGAGACTTTTGATGGTGTCTGCTGGGGATAAGTAAAGCTCATCAATGGATGAGCCTATACAGTCAATGATGTGGCTTGGGGTTGCATGCCGAGAATTGCACTTAGTACATAGTGAAAAAACCTTGCAACCATTTTCGAAAGTCATTGTCTGTAGATGATAGAATTAAGTTTGGAAATCCAAGACTGTTTTTCTCTTGGGAGGTCACACACACAAAAAAACATGTGGTGCTCTAAATCCAATTTATTTTTTTATTACATAATACATATTCAGTCAGTTGAACTAAATATTTTTTCACATGGTTTTCTTTAAACAGTGAAGAGAGTATTCTTATTTGTACAATATATCTTATGACTGGTAATTGGGACATCTCCAATCAAATATTGTTATGCTGTTATAGAACGGAGTAGATTTTTATTGTTCAAATAAAATTTGGAATTGGCTATTCTTAGTAGGTTCTCTAGGTCGGTAGCGGGTCTAATAATTTGAGGAATCGCTTTTTGAAGGATATAATAATCATAACAGAGTTAGTAATATATAAGCCATGAAAATACTGATCATTTAAAATTTTTGTTAGGCTTTCTAAGAAACCCATTTTTTGTTTCATCCGAGTAGATGATAAAGCACAATTTGGATGGTGACAATGTTGTTACCAAAACGTCACACACTATTAAATTATTTGGATTAGGTCTTCTTGCATCCTAGTAGATATATATCCCAGTTTGTCTTAAACAAATACAGTAAAACCCCTCTATAATAAACCCCAATGGGAAGAACCTTTGGTTCACTATAGCCTTGGTTTGCAAAGTTTTATTAATTATATAGTCAAAGAAATAAAATTATTTTATAACATCCTTATCTTTTTATCTAATAATATATAAGACCTAATCCTTATTTTCTTGTATCTATAACACAGGTCTGCAAATTTTTAAATGTTTTTGATGTTTGAGTATTTAAAATGCTTTTTGGGTAATCCGAATTGCTGATTCCGAATCTGCTCTTAGTTTTTCTGTATGTTATCAAAATCTATAGATAATGACCATAAGTGTATTTCACCAAAGTAATATTTTCATAAAGAAAACTGCTAAGTCATCATGATTGCTTCATAATTTTTACAATCATCACATCTCAAAGTTCATCTAAAACACACGCCATTAACTTCATATAAAAATAAAATTTTAAAAATAAAAATATATAAATCACTTCCAAACGTTATACCATCACTTCTAATTTGAAATGGTCAAAATTTAAATAAGTATTTAAATTTTTTAGTGAAAATATATTTATTCACACAGATTAAATTTACTAAAAATTATTATTTCAAGCATCATTCATTTAAAAGCTATGCCATCAACTTTATGAAAATGAAATTTTAACACATTAATAAATTCCTTTCCAGACATGGTTTTCAAAAGATCCTGCAAAAACGACCCAAATATTTTCAGTTATATATGTGGCGAATTTACAGTGCATTTAACATTTAAAGTGCAAAGAAATTCAATAACAGACTTTGTAAAGCGGACTTATTTTGCATAGTTTAGTATAAAATTAGCTGACCAGGACAAGACATGGGCTCCACATAAGGTATGCAAAATGTGTGTCGAAACACTGCGCCTGTGGACAAAGGGTGAAAGGCAACTGACATTTGGGATCCCTATGGTTTGCGAGAGCCAGAATGCCAATCATGACAATGATTGTTTCTTTTGCGTACAAGACTTGAAACACTTTAACAGGAATGTTAAGAAAAAGCTTATATACAAAGACCTTAATTCAGCTAGACTTCCAATACCACACAGCCCAAAAAGTCCCCTCCCAGTTTTTTTCATCCAGTGCTAATAATCCTCTTTATGATGAATCAGAAGACACCACACAAAAGATATTGAACTGGATGATTCTGATAGTGAGAACTATGAAGAACAAGAATATCCAAAACGTTTTTCACAACCAAAACTGAATGATTTGACACATGACCTGAGACTTTCAAAGCAAGATGCGGAACTGCTTGCATCAAAATTTAAAGAAATGAGCCAACTCGAAGACGATGTCAATGTAACATTTTATCGGACAAGAGAAAGTTCATTCCTTTCTTTCTATCAGCAGGATGCAAATCTGGTTTACTGCACTAATGTAAAAGGCTTACTACACCTTTTAAAACTAGACGAATACGTCCTGAAGATTGGCGTCTATTTATCGATGGTTCCGTGCGTAGCCTCAAATGTGCTTTACTTCATAATGGAAATAAATATGCATCTATTCCAATAGCGTATACAACAAAAATGAAGGGGAATGTTGAAAATATAAAACCCATCTTGCGTAAAATCAAATACAATGAGCATAATTGGTTTATTTGTGTTGATTTAAAAATGGTTAATTTTTTAGTGGGATTTCAAAGCGGATACACCAAGTATCCTTGTTTTTTATGCATGTGGGATAGCAGGGCACGGCAAATACATTGGAAAACAAATAAAATGGCCTCTTCGAGATGAACTTACAGTTGGAAAAGCTAATGTGATTAGCAAACCTTTGGTGTCTTTGGAAAAAATCATTCTAGCACTATTACATATAAAGCTAGGTTTATGTAAGCAATTTGTAAAGGCTCTAGATTAAAAATCTACCAATATTTTAATAAAAATGAAATTGTTAACTCCTATGAATTCAAAGAAGATATTATTGACATGAAGCTAAATGGAAATCAAAGAATTATATCTTTAGATGTTGAATCCATGTTTACTCTTCAATCCCTATACCCACAATTATGGATGCATTAAACCATGTGATAAAAGAATCAAAAATAAATAATTTGCCAAAATCTGAATTTTTAATTGGAATAGAATTTTGTTTTTGAAAACAACATAATTTATTTATGATGACCAAATATATCTCCAAATGAAAGGTGCAACATTGGGTAGTCCAATATCACCAAACACAGCTTGTATTACTATAGACCAATTAGAAATAAAAGCTCTAAATCCACTTAAAAATGATGTTTATTATTTTAAAAGATATGTGGATGACTCCATTTTATTTATTAATCAGGGAAGTGAACAAAAAATTTTGGATACTTTCAACAATCTATTGCCTGATATCAATTACTTTATAGAAGTAGATAACAACAAATCAATAAATTTCCTGGACATGAACTTATCATACAATAATAACAATATTGCAACCTCTATATACAAAAAAACAACACATACAGGAACTTATTGGAACTATAGCTCACAGCACCATTTCAGCCAAAAAGTAGGATTAGTAAAAGCCCTTATATATAGAGCTTTTGCACTCATTAATGATACAACTAAAAGAAATATAGAAATTAACAACATCAAAAAAGAACTAATCAATGAAGATTTTCCCATCAAATTGATAAATAGAATAATAGAAGACATGAACCAAAAATATGAGAATAATACTTTAATTCAAAATCTAAAGTGCAAAAACAAAGAAGCCAAATTTATCACATTGCCATTTATAAACCAAAAGTTTGCAAGAAATTTTACTAATATATTCAAAAAGTATGAAAAAATAAACATTGCATGGAAACCATATAACCCTATCTCTCAATATATCAACAACCATAAGAACGCTCACATACCACCAAAAAGAGCAGGTTTAATTTATGAAGTGAAATGTGAAAAATGTGACCAATGCTATGTAGGACAAACATCCAGAACTTTAAAAGAAAGAATGAAAAACCATGAATATGCTCTGAAATGGGATAAAATTGAGAATTCTACACTTGTAGAACATAGAAAAATCACAGGACATAATAATTTTAACCTAAAAGATACTAGATTACGAGAAAAATTATTTTAAGAGACAATTTAAAGAAGCATTTTTCATTCAAAAGAAATGTGCTACAATTAACAGAATGGAAGAAAGAGGAAATATAAATTATATTTATAGATATGCTTTTAATTATATTTGAAAAAAAAAAATTCTAGCAATAATATTCTCTGTTTCTCAGATAAATATCTTCTTCTTATCTGTTATCTTGTTTACACACTTGATAACAGGAACTATTTAAAAACATGCTGTGGTAAAATTTCTCATTCAGTACTTTTGTCTGAAGATGGTAACAATGCTGTTACCGAAACGTCACACACTATTTATTTATTTGGATTTGGTCTTATTACCTTGTGTTTATATTTGATTATATATACTTGCAATAAATATCTCTATATTGATGCAAATATCCAGAGTAGGGAAATTGTGCTTTGAATAAAATTTTAAAAATCTGTTATTAGAAATGTAAACTATTTTCTGTTGCCCTTAAAGCGATAAAAATATTTATACTTAAATGTATTTCTACTGTCCTGACAAAGCTCCATAGTTCATTTAAAATACAATTGCCAATGGTTCATCTTAAGTACTGGATAGAAAAGCATTACAGCCTAATACAATATTAAGTGGTATAGTAGATTCACCTCTGGCAAACTATATATATATACTAAACAAACAAATCAGAACTAATGACTTGATCTCCTAAATCTAGTAAGAATATCATTAATATTTACCTAAAATTATTAAGCATCTTGTATTTTTCCTTAGTATAGTTACAAATTTATTAAAATATTTAATATTAATAAACTCAAGTCCCCCCTCTCTGTATTTCTCAAAAATTGTTCACTCCAACAGCAGATGTCTTGAATCGTGTGTTTCTTCACTGCAGTAACAACCTGGATCTTCCACAGCTCTGATCAATGCTAAAAATTGGGACACTATGACATTGTTTAAATCTTGATAAGGCACAATTTGGATTATAGATTATAAACACAAGGTAATAAGACCAAATCCAAATAAATAAATAAATAGTGTGTAACGTTTCGGTAACAGCATTGTTACCAAAACGTCACACACTATTTATTTATTTGGATTTGGTCATTTTACCTTTTGTTTAAATCTTGTTTGTGGTTATATTGCCAGATGTATGTAACATACAATGATAATTAACTTCAACTTTACAAAAGTACTGTGTGTGCAGCATCTCCCAGAATCTGGCAGGAATTCCAAATATGTTAATCCTAATGGCGACTATGTGATGGATGAAGGTAAATGTCTTGTTTTACAAGACAGTCTTCCTTATCATTTTTTGATATAATATGACTATATTTTTAAAGACAAACATCTAGACCATCTAAAGTGGTCTTGAAAACCAATACATCGTACATTTAGTCAGACCTCTTTAATTTGTGCTTTAATAATTAATTTTTTTTTTTTTTTAAATGTTTCCTCCAAATGATCAAAAAAAAAAAAAAAGAGGCACACAATTTAAGCCAAAATTTTGAAAAATGTTTATTATTAAAAAAAAATGTATTTAAAAATTAATTTAATAGTATAAAGTAGATTTTTTATATTTTCATTTAAATAAATATAATATTTTAAATTGATTGTCAAATTCAAGAAAAAAATCATTAACATTTAACCCTTTCCGGTCCGCAAGCCACTGTTAGTGGCTTTGAGTTAGGGTTCGCTACCTGGCCACAAGCCACTTCCAGTGGTTTCTGTGTAAACAAGGGACGCGGGGGAGGCTGGCACCAATGTTGCATTTCCTGATAATCGCCTGGGAATCTTGCTAAATCATCCTCCATTTCCTCTCACCTTGATTTGTTACTTATTTTGCTTGCATTTTTTCACTTTTTTCAACGTCGTTTCTATTTTGTCTGCTCGCTCCAAATCTCCATTTTTGGATGATTTTTCATCAACTCAAAATATTCTTTGAGATTATAATGCTGATATTAGTTCCCAAGCTACCGAAATTTTGACAAATTTGAAGAGTCTAGCTTATCTTAAACAGTTAGATGTTTTCAAATTTTGATATGTAGATTCTACACAAATTTCACTCATAAAAAAAAAACAATTTTAGAGAATGCAGAGCTACATAATGCTGATATTAGTTCCCAAGCTACCGAAATTTTGACAAATTTGAAGAGTCTAGCTTATCTTAAACAGTTAGATGTTTTCAAATTTTGATATGTAGATTCTACACAAATTTCACTCATAAAAAAAAACAATTTTAGAGAATGCAGAGCTACATAATTGGGACCATTATGCCAAACCGACAAGGAAAGCCACAGGAACTGAAAAAAAAATGACTAGGTGGGGCAAACTCTTTCCTTCAGAAAGAAAAACGTATTCACATTGTTGGAAGAACAAACGTGTGGTCCATTTTGCCTCTTCATTTCACACACTTTCAACAAAGCTAGTCACCAGGAAAACAATGACTATCAGAGGTGAGAAATGGAAAAGGTGAAAAGTCTAATGATAGAATTTCAGTGTTGGTATGCTGTAATATGGATGGAAGTGAAAAGTGGAAGGAATATTGCTTTTAAACGACTTCATGGAGAAGCTGGAAGTGTGGATGCCAATAGTGTAGCCACTTGGAAAGGTGAGATTATTCCATCACTTTTGTCTGAATACAGCCCACAGGACATTTTCAATGCAGATGAAACAGGTCTATTTTATAAACTTTTGCCCAATCAAACAATGACTATCAGAGGTGAGAAATGGGAAATGGAAAAGTCTAAAGATAGAATTACAGTGTTGGTATGCTGTAATATGGATGGAAGTGAAAAATTGCCTCCTCTTTATATTGGGAATATAGGAGACCACAATACTTCCATGGCATGATATGACCACAATACTTCCATGGCATGATATGCCCCCCCCCCCCTGTAATTATTATTTTAATAAAAACCCCTATTCACTGAAGCAATTTTTAACAGATTGGCTGAAAAAATTGGAGCAAATATTTTAAAGAAAGAGAAAGATAATTTTTATTATTAATAGTTATAGATACTTGCCCAGCCCACACCATAAAGGGTTGCAAAACATTGAAAACAGATTTTTGCCTGCCCTAACTACAAGTGCATTGCAACCCTGTGATATGGGTATCGTTAAAGCCCTAAAAGACCAATATAGGAAACAAATGATAATGTATCTTCTCACTTGCATGTAAGAAAAAAAACTCTTTGAAATTAGCTGGCTAGAAGCTGCATGGGTCGGGGTTAGCTCTTCCATAATTAAAAAAAAAATGTTTCTCTCACTCAGGATTTGTGACGGATGAAACAAAGGAAGTTGTTGAAAAAGTAATAAGCAGATGTTTTGAAGCTTTAAAAAAACATCAAGCCATTGATTTTTCATCATTGACTTCTTGGAAGTTGGTAAAGATGTGCTAGTTGCTGGGACCATTGAATAAATTGTGATGGAAAGAAGATGAAGAAGTAAAGCCAACAGAAAAAGATTTAAACACAAAAGCAATAACATCTGCAGCAGCAGTGGATGCCTTCAATACAATAAAAACTCTTTGTTATTTAAAAGACATTTCAGAGGTAGAAAGACATGCATGTCTTTTAAAAATAGAGCATCTGTAATACATCCTGAATAGGAATTTTTTGAAAGATCTTCATGATTCTTTTAAAATAATATTTTTAAATTTTCTTTTTATTTATAATATTTATTTACTTTCAACTGCTATTATTCAATTAGAATAAAATATTATTGGTAATTATTGATTTATTTATTTATGCTTATGAGGTGATACAGCAACATCTTTACAATTAGAGAGGAGACAAAATGAACCAAATCTAGAAAAAAGAAGTGAGGATTATTGATGTTTCTAAAATATGTAATAATGCCATTTTGCCCCTGATACTAAAAGTTAATTATGAAAATAAAGTATAAATATAAAAAAGTACACACACAATAGTTTCAATATATATCATTAATTTATATATATTACCAATGCTACAAAACTTTAAAATATATTATTTTAGCGAGTTAGATGATTAACTAATCATCTATCTTTAATTCAACCAAAAGCTCTGATCCCTTGGGTTTGACTGAATATGATACAATTATAATAAATAATATTTACTAAAGCATTCTTCATTGGGCAAATATTCACTTTGAGAGAACCCAGGCAAGCCAGATAATAATTATATATATATATATATATTTCAAATTTAAAAGACAGTATATTATTTTATACTCCCGGTTAAAAATTAACTAGAGTATAATTCCAGAGTTATGAATAAAAATGTTATAAGTAAATAATTAAATTTGTTAAAACTGTGAACAACTTGAACTCCAGAAAAATCTTGATGTATTTTAATTTTTTTCTCAAAATATAATGTAGTTATACCATCTCTTTTTTTTTTTTTTTCTTTCCATAAAATATATAATAAATCTATTCTTTAAAAGATAAATTGTTGTTTGCTGCTTTTCTCCACCAAAACTACTTAAAAAACCATTAGAAAAGTTTGCACTGTATATAGCTGACTATCAAGATTGATATAAAAAGGATTAAGACCTAAATTTAGAAAAATAATATATATATAAACAATTTTACATATTATTCAGAGATATAAAATAATCATTATTTTACACTAAATGAATGAATAACATAGCTTTGCTCAGCTTCATCTCGAGTGAATGTTTGCCAGATGGATATTTAACAAATTCTATTTATTATGACCATATGACCAACTCTAAAAGTAGCCTTAAAGAGATTCCAATTAATATATTATTTACTATCATCATTTTATTTATTTTTTTTTTTTTCAAATCATTTCACTTTAGAATGACAATTAGATATATTCATTGTAAATAATATTTATTAAAGCATTATTCATTGAGCAGACATTTACTTTAGGAGAGCTTGGGCAAAGCAGGGTCTAAAACCCCTCTATAGTGAACCCCAATGGGACAGAACTTTTGGTTCACTATAGCCAGGGTTTGGCTATATTATTATTATTATTTTTTTTTTTTTTTACTTTTCAAAAAATTTTTATACCACATAATTAAAGGACAGCCATGCACACATGAAAAGACTGCCTCTTAATAATGGTCACTTTGTTTTAATTTCCTAAATTGACCAATTTCTTTACATTAATGCGGAATATCAAAAGAAGTCATTTGATAATAGGCTCTTCTTATCATTAGCATACATGTGTACCTCTATGTATAATTTAAAAATTAAGACAAATCCTAAGCAAAGCTTTATTAATTATATATTGAAAGTTATAAGAGTATTTTAGAACACACATCTTTATCATATTATATGATACTGCATTTACTTTAAAAATGTTTCTAGTACCTTGTTTGAAATCTTACTCTCCAAGCATTGCCCCTTTCAAATAAAGTTAACTCTTTTTTTAACACCAGGTGTATTAGTCCTAAAATGTGTGTAAATAGCAATTACAGTAAATACATATCTTGCATTCATACTTATTTAGAGAAAATTCTTTAAAATACAAAGGCCTTTTTGGTTGAAATTGTTCAATTAAACATTATTTAACAAATATTACTTAAAATAAGCAGCAACATTTCTTCAATTATTTTTTAACAAGAAGGCTCTGTAAAAATAGAGGATAAATTATTATTATTATTATTATTATTATTTTTTTTTTTTTACTTATCCTTTTAGTCTAAATTAGACAAGATCTTGGAGGTCGTGCTCGTAAAGAAGCTCAAGAACTCTTCTTGGTTCTCTGTACAGGGATCTTTTGTCCTTTCCAATGCAATTTAGTAAATGTTGGGGAATGGCCTCTTCGGTTTTGCACCTAGTGCACATGGGGAAGCTTTGGCTCCCTCTTTATAGACTAGAGGGCGCAGGTGACCAGATTTTCATCTGGCCAACTGTGTCGATTCCCTTCTGTTTAGTTGGAGGGTCTGTTTTTTTGGGTTTTCTACCTGGTACCAAGGATGATGGAAACTATATCTATGGTTCCTTATTAGCAGTGATTGCACCCTGTAAGGGCTCCTATTCTTGGGTTACAGGATATTCAGCAGCGTCTGTTCTCCATGTTAGGAGCGGCTGCACAGGGCGTCTGTTCCTCATGTTAGAGGCGGCCATTTAATACCAGGTCAAAGTCCAAGTTACACCTCTCTGTAGTTGACCTCGGGGAAATGTTGGATAAAACCAGCGCTCTAACGTAACTGGCATATAACCTATATGGAGTCGTGCACAACAGGATAAATTATAAAAGGGTTTACTTGATATTGGGTGTTTTTTCATTGGTGGAGTGGAAAATGATACATTTTGTGGATCTCTATCGTCCTTTCTGTTACATCATCCCATTCATAATCAGAATTGTCTAAAATATCGTTATTTCACCAAAGGAATAAATTCCCGTGTATTCTGAATTAATTGAAAAAGAATTAAAAGTATCTGATCCCAAAAAATCGGACGAAAAACATGTTGATACGCTAGCGAGATCGGTAAAATCACCTTAAAAAAACGATAGTAAAATGGGCGGCCAGCGAGAATATCCGCAAACCCTGAATGAGTCATATACCTAACAAGGCTCCAGTTCTAAAAATATAACTGTAGCGGTTGTTTCTGAGAATTTATAAGCAGATTTGTTTGTGGGCCATGAGGCAGGCATGATTGTTGCATATGTAATAGCCTTCTATTTTTTTAATCTCTTATAATAGAAAAGTTACATTCTATTTTTTTAGTATGTTCTCTAAATTTTCCTGCGTTGTTTAACTTTGAAAAGCTTTAATAATGCCTTTTTTCTAGTAATAGTCTTTATTTTTTTTAGAACACTTTCTTTGCTTTTTTTTTTTCAGTTTTTGAAGCCATTTGCTTTTTTTCTATTTCAAAAAGATATACTATTCAATTAAAGTTTAATATGTAAAAATTTATATAAAAATGTGGAAAAAATATAATGTAATTGTGAACAAGCAATGCCCCTAAATTCATTGTTTTGAAATTGCAAAATTTTGTTATTTTAAAATGTATTAATTACAATTTTGCCGGGTTCAAATCACATTAATAGGTACCGCTCAGCAAGAGCAACCTAGTTCATGATAATTGAACAATGAATAATATGTGAAGGTTATCCACATATTAAACAAATTTTAACGTGGGATTCAATCCCGGTTCATGACTGTCGGGAACCGAGGGTGTTATCCACTCGTCTACCGACTTATTACAATTTTAAGTTTGTTATAAGCCTAGTATTTTAAATAGATTTTATTATTTATCAAGTTCGTTATAGGGGTAGTTGACTATTTTAAAAATTGCAAAGTTCGTTTTAACAATGATATTTTCAATGAATGGAATTGGGAATTGTCTTAGGTTCGTTATAAGGGAAGGTTCGCTATATCCAGGGTTCATATTAGCGGGGTTTTACTGTATTTGTATATATATATGTTTTTCTGCTATACATGTCCTCAATATATCCTGGGTCGTATTGGTGGGGTTTTACTGTAATATACAATCTAAAACATTTTATTTTATACATATACCCTCAAATAAAAATTCACTCAGTTAAAACCATAGCTGTTCTGTTAATTTTCTAGTTATACCATAAAATGGGCCATGGTTCTTTTTTTTTTTTAATTTGACACCTTTTAAAAAAAATCAAATAATTGAATTGTCATGTTGTGTGAGTAAGTTGAAAAAATTCTGAAATGGTCATATTTATGTGAATCTCTTTTATTTAACAAATAAAAATAAGGGTATTGGATGGCATGCCATTACATATATTGTGCGAATTGATAAAATAACTATTTAAAACATTATATTGTGATAATAAGAGAGAGTTTTTCCAATTATATTCATTCAATCCTTGTACCTCCATAAATGGACACTCCCACCAGACAACACCTCTCTTCAAGGGACAGTTTTCATATCAAGGTGTCCCTTAGAAAAAGTTCTATTTAATAAAAAGACTTTTGTGTGTGTATGAAAAAAAAATTGAGAGTTTTGGAAGAAGAATGTTATTTTAAAAAAAGCACCATACCTCTCCTATTAATGGATATACAAACATACATGATAAGATACCATTTGAATTATAAATTAAAACTACGAGATAATAAGACTAAATATAAATAAATAGTGTGTGATGTTTAGGTAATGGTATTGTTACCATCCTCAGACAAAAGACTTAAGTGGAGTCTAAAATAGTCTTTTATCTGAGAATGGTAACATCGCTGTTATTTATTTTGATTTGCTCTTATTACTTTGTAATGAAAACGTACAATAATATTATGATGCTTTAGCACGCCATCTTTTATGAAAATTCGAAACTACACTGGTGTCCAAAAAATAAGAAACTTAACCAATATTGAAATTTCTCAAAAGCTAATTTATTAACAAATATAAAATTTAGTATACAAATAGTTTAAACTATGGAGAATTTGACTAGCTATATGAAAATGAAAAAAAATATTTGAAATTATGAAATATGCAAATTATTACCAACATACCCAAAGCTAAGGTTCCAGATCTTAAAGAAATAAGATATCAATAGGGAGTATGATCACCTCTAACAGCTATCAAGGTCTCACAGCGAGCCCTCATACTGTTTACCAGGCTTTGGAGGAGGTCCAGGGGTAGTAAACCCCACTCCTCCAATAGAGCAGTTCTTAGCTCAACGAGGGTTCTGGGAGAGGGGTGACGAGCTCCAATACGCCTCCCTAGAGCATCCCACACATGCTCTATTGGATTTAGGTCCGGAGATCTGGCTGGCCAATCCATCCTTCGAATATTCTCACTCTGGAGATATTCATTGACTAGCCTAGCCCTATGCGGACGAGCATTATCGTTCATTAAAATTAAATTGTGACCAATTTGATCTCTATAAGGTCTTAGATAGGGCTCAAGGATCTCGTCCCTGTACCTTTGGGCAGTTAAAGTGCCCCCAGAAAAAATGTGGAGGGGTGTGCTTCTGCTAGAACTGATGCCAGCCCAGACTAAGAGACTGCCCCCTCTAAAACTGTCTATTTCCCTGATGTTACTGGGATGATAGCGGGTTCCAGGCTCCCTCCAGATGAAAGCTTGTTGAGAATCTGTGTTTAAACTAAATCTTGACTCGTCACTGAAGAGAACATTGGCCCACTGATCATGAGTCCAGGCATGATGTTCCAAGCACCAATTCAAGCGGGCTCTCCTGTGAGCAGAGGTTAAAGGGATACAGACTATTGGTCGTCTTGCATAAAGAGCACCTTCGTGAAGCCTTTGGTAAACAGTTTGTCTTGAAATTCTCGTTCCAGTAGCACTTGAGAGTTCATTAGAGAGTTGAATAGCTGTCATCTCCCTATGACGCTTGGCAGTTACGACCAGATAACAGTCTTCAGAGGTAGCTGTTTTTCTTTTTCTACCAGAACCTTCTTTTCTTTTGATGGTTCCTGTCTCAATGAACTGTTTCCATATTTTGCTGACCACAGATTTATTCACATTTAGCCATTTTGCTACTTCAACTTGTGATTGCCCTGCCTCCATTCTTCCAACAGCTCTCCATTTTAAATCATCTGCTAAAATTTTTCGTAAACTCATAATTAACTAAGGATTAAATAAAATTATAATTGGACAATTCTTAGATAGGGTAAACGACACGCAAAATAGCACACTTATAAAGACAAGCAAAAATTTGCATATTTTCAATTTTACCGAATCGAATGGTTGCGATAAATAAATTCTACGACTTAAAATACCTAATTAAATTACTTTTTAGCTTTTAGCGTTGTATATTTTTAAACATATTAAAAAACAAAAGTTTCTTATTTTTTGGACATCAGTGTATAATAGACACGTATGATTCTTTTTATTAAAAAGAATCATACGCGTCTATAGTAGTTTCGAATTTTCAAAACATACAATAACTCTACTAACCAGTGCAACAGTCTCTCTCTCCAGTTTTCTTAAATTTTTAAAAACCTGCATTAACACCATGACTTTACGCTATGATCAGTTTAGTAAGCTGCTATTTAACAAGGAGGCTCACTCGCATAGCCTCCCTCAATAGAGTTAACAAATTTATGGAAAAAAAATATATATTTTGAGAACTTGTGTGCGTCTGTGAGCTAAGTTAAAAGTATCTGCAGCAGAGGACTGTAGCAATGGGAACGGAGGGAGCTCGGTGCTGTATGAGTGCCACTTCCCGCCTTGCAGCAGCTTGGAGCAGGAGCCTAGAGAGTTTAGCATCTGTGGCCGGTGCCAGCAGGCTCGTTACTGTGGGCCCCTATGCCAACAGCAAGACTGGCCCGCCCACAAGCGACTCTGTCGCCATCGCCCCCTGCCCCCTCGGGAGCCCCCACCTGATCGGTAACCCCTCGTCTCATTTCTATATAGTATTGTCAACGTGAAGGTAGAATAAATACTTTTTTACTCACCATCACTCATGTCCCCTTCTTTCAATACTCTCCTTTACCTGATATTGTAAACCTTGAAGCACGCTTGTATGAAGTATACAGGGTGTAGCAGGTAAATTGGGAATCACATTTGTGACACAGAGTAGAGATAATAGTCAATAAATATAAAAAGCTTTTATTAAAATGTACCAAAAAGGAAAAAAATATATATTTTAGCTCCTGCCATTTGGACAATTGGATTTATATGAGTAAAAATAAAAGCGGCAGGTGACAATTATCGTGAATTTCAATCATAATGAAGCAATTGAATAGCAAGTTTTATGTTTATTAAATTTTTAAAATCTTAACTAAATATATTGTGGCGAAGAAATAATTTATTATTTAATTAAATTTAATTATTCAACGAAAATATTTAAAACAGATTTAAAATTTTACATTTGCTAAATCATCATTTAGTTGCCTAGCTTGCTTGCTCGATATTCTCTAGCTGTAGAGAGTTGGGTTAATTTGTTAATAATTTGTTGACTAGAGTCGCCGTGACGTCATCAATAAATACTTTCACACCTTCAGATATACAAAGATTTTTTATTTCTACGCTACAATTAGATTGTTCCCCTCCGCTTTTATTTTTACTCATATAAATCTTAATTATTCAATGGTAGGAGCTAAAATTTTTTCCCCTTTTTAGTGAAAAAAAGGTTTATTTATTTATTAATTATTTATTCAATTTCAGTCATGAATTCTTTAAATATATAAATTTATCATAGCCAAATTCCCCAATGACCCCCCAAAAAGAACAACTGTTTTTGAATGACATTCTAGATTTAAAGCTGGCAGAATTTCTATTGAAGATGATCCTCGGCAAGAACGCCCAAAATGTGCAAAAAGCGTTTGTTGAGTGCATACTTGCGAATAAAGCTTATCTAACGTGTAGTTCATAACGTCACTAGGCGCACGCATATAGACACGTTCAAACAAGCAAGAATTTGAGCCGGGAACATAAGATAGAAGAGCAGCGATCCTTGAGTCCCTTTTTGCCAGAAAGTCGCCAAAGGAGACGATTGAGTGGTTTGGGTACAAAAGAACTCAAGTTGACAAAGTTTTGAGAAGCAGACAAACTGGATAAGACATCTTCTGAGCAGGAAAGCCACTGCAAACGATTGGATACGAAAAGAATGTCCGATTTTGTTGACACGTTGAAAGGGGAGATTGACTGGACGCAGCATGCTAAGTTGGCGAAGGACATGGTGGTAGTGAAGAGACGAGAACACTTTCCTCTGAAATTACAAATACAACTTGTAAAATATCCTGCGCGCACTGGGGTTAAAATAATTGACTCTAAACTAAATTAATGATTCAGAGAGAGTCAAAGTTGAGATTCAGAACAAATTATTATACAAGGTATGTCCCATAAGTTCCCGGACTGGGTCCATAAAAAAATAAATAAATGAAAAATGTAAATAAATTTGACTGTTTATTATAGAAAAAATATCTGGGAACACGGTGGTACCAATATCGAGGCGGTACATTAGCGCGCGCCAAGGTCATTCTAATTTATTTAAAGGTCACACCTAGCGCTGCGGCGATTTTACGATGGAACAAAAATTGAAGCAGAGGATTTGCATAGAAATTTGTGTGAAACTTCAAATATCAGCAACCGAAACTTTTAAAATGCCTAATAAAGCATTCCCCAATGACCCCCCAAAAAGAACAACTGTTTTTGAATGACATTCTAGATTTAAAGCTGGCAGAATTTCTATTGAAGATGATCCTCGGCAAGAACGCCCAAAATGTGCAAAAAATCACCGATTTGATAAAAGAAAATCCTCGAACCACTTTGCTGGAGCTAGAGCAAGACACAGGCATCTCTAAAACAACGATTGGAAGGATCGTAACCAAAGATTTGAAGCTCAAAAAGACTCCTGCAAAATTCATCCCAAGATTCCTCACTAATGAGCAAAAACTGTGTCGGCTTGCAACCTGTGAGAACATGTTGGAAATGACAAGAACGGATCCGGAATGGAAAGACAAGATAATCACAGGCGACGAGACATGGGTCTATGACTATGACCCTGAAACCAAGCGTCAATCTGCCGAGTGGAGAGGTCAGGGTGAGCCTAGACCAAAAAAATCCAGGATATTGAAATCCAGAAACAAGGTGTTGCTGGTCGCTTTTTTGGATAACAAGGGCATTGTTCATCACGAGTATCTTCCTGCAGGCCAAACGGTTATTAAGGAAATGTATTTGGACATTCTTCGCCATCTAAGGGAAGCGATTCGAAAAAAAAAATGCCAGAAAAATGGCCTAATGGTGACTGGATCCTACACCATAACAATGCCCGCCCTCACACAGCGCACTTGGTGACGAGTTTTTTTGGCTAAAAACGGGACAGAAATCCTACCTCAACCACCCTATTCCCCAGACATCGCACCAAATGACATTTTCCTGTTCCCCAAACTTAAAGCAGTTCTAAAAGGAAGACATTTTGACACCAGGGATGACATAATAGAAAAATCGCTGTTGGCATTGAAGAGCATTCCAAAAGAGCTCTATAAAAACTGTTTCGACAATTTGGGGAAACGATGGCGCTGGTGCTTTGAAGCAGGGGGGGATTACTTTAAAAAGTTTTAATATTTAAAAAAAAAAATATCTTACCTTTTTTTTTTTATGGACCCAGTCCGGGAACTTATGGGACATACCTTGTATTTATTTATCTATTGAAACTGTCACACAAAGATAAGAAATAAAGAAAAAAATAAATAAAACGGGGCAATAAGAATAAATTGGGAAAATATGCATAAATATAACCTGTTTAAAAAAAATATTATGAAAAGTTACTTATCTTATTTGGTGCTTCAGTTGGATGGTTGGAAATTTTCTTCCACTAAAATCTTGAAAGACTACATTTTTGGACTAATTTCTCAGGAGCTCTGTTTGAACTCTCCACTGCTATCGCTGCCTAGTCTATATCTCCCTCTATCTTATCTTTTCCTCAAATTTCCCTCCAAGGTTTTTATTTTTTTAACAGAGTAAAAAAAATTTAATAAAAAAAAAAAATACTCCAACTGTTAAAAAAATAAAAATAAAATTATCATTAAAATTATTATTCAAATTATTATTTCAATTAACGATATTATTTGAAAATATTAAACCAAAATAGCTGCTTATTTATATAAAAAAAGAAATTTATTATAATATTATAAATTTAAAATAAAAGGATTTAAAAGCGCGAATGTTTCTTTTATACATAAAACAAACTTCTACTGTCCTTACTGCGATGAAAAAATATATTGGGAGGGCTTGGCTCATCAGTGGTGAACCCTCCCAGCGGTTTCACCAATTTAATGTGGATTAAATTGGCGAAACCGCTGGGAGGGTTCACCACTGATGAGCCAAGCCCTCCCAATATATTTTTTCATCGCAGTAAGGACAGTAGAAGTTCGTTTTATGTATAAAAGAAACATTTGCGCTTTTAAATCCTTTTATTTTATATGTATAGATGGTGCGTTATTACTTTGTGTTAATATTATAAATTATATACATAAAAATCAAGTAGTAAAAGAAGGTGAAGAGATGGGCTGGTTTGACAATGAAGAATTCTCGAAGTCCGCTTCGTTCTTGTCGAGGCGGCTTCACCATTGTTCACCAGCTTTCTATTAGGCACTGTGGGTGAGCTTTGTGGAGGCCGCAGAAGTGGCCTCTACAATCCTTCCCCACCAAGACCACAGGATTTGGGCTTGCGAGGGAGCAGGACAAATCTCCGGGGACAAAAGGGGAGGTCAGGGGATGCTCTGGATTAGAGAAAACAAGAGCACTGTCTAGATAAAAAAAATTCAAAACAAAGGGTGCAATGCATTCTATTTATTCGCCAGTTGAATGCAAGACTGGCTTTAATTCCACACTGTGACACGGATAGTAACAATAGAAATAAACACGTTATACAACAAGGTTTCACATGGTTATTGATTAATACACCCAATTGTGATAAATATATCCGGTGTCATAGGGTGCCTGGAACACCAGGGTTATAAATATATATATACATCTATTTATATGTAAGATTTGGCACATTTGTGGGAGGGTGCATACCTTCTAGATTAAAAAAAATAATGCTTAGTGTCTAATCATAAAAATAAGAGCCAATAATAATAATAACCTGAACTATAATGAATTCAAAACTGGTAAAAAATAAAAGAGCCAATAATGAATAATAACCTGAACTATAATGAATTCAAAACTGGTAAAAAAATAAAAGAGCCAATAATGAATAATAACCTGAACTATAATGAATTCAAACTGGTTAAAAAAATAAAAGAGCCAATAATGAATTCAAAACCGGTAACTTCACATCCGACTTCTGCAGCTTTTCTTCCCGGTGTCTGTCAGTCAAAATTTACCTCTATCAGTTCCATGCTTGTTGCGTTGAAACATGTCCAATTCTATATGGGTTTTGCTACTAACTAATTTAAACTAACATGAGCAAGCTCGAAACCCAGGATGAACACATCATCCAACTCATCATGGCACATAGCCGGTGTATGAGTAAACAAGACATTCAGCACAAAGCCCGAAATGCCAAAGACCTCACGGCCAGCACCAAGCTCGTGACGTGATTTACTTGACTATACTGCACTTATTAATACCCTCGCCGAAGAGTCCTCATGTCAGTCGTCTGAAGACACTACGAAACCTCGCGCGTTCCACTTAATGGTATCAGACCCAACAAATGGGTCCGTGCATAGAACCAATCAAGTCCCCGACTTGCAAGACCCACCCTAACTCAGCCTTTTACCACTAACATTATCCGTACGGAAGGAAGCATACCCATAGCGTATACTTCCCCTACTGGGGTTTGAAACCAGATACCACCCAGTTATCCAATCCTATTGATTTAATCGAATTGTATGTAGCCATCAGGTGCGCCGGTGAAAACCCACTATGTCCACCAAAGTATCACACATATCAAAGGCTAATAATAAAAAAAACTCATATTCCCGAAGGAAGCCTAACAAAAGGAGCGACTATTTTCTAAATTTGAGAATTACATTGTCCTGAGAGGCTTATGACCCTAAGAAAATTTAAAATCAAAATAAAAATCGATCCTTTTAAAATTCCCTTACACTATTCTAAAAACGTAGTTTGGTCTAAAAATATAATAGTTTTTAACTTTTTACACATTCATTATTCCAATCCATTCATACACCCTCCACCCTATCATTCACGGAATGCAAACAGACTAAAGTTAAAAATTGCCATTAACGCCAAAATACTTCAATTATCTTTGCTAATTTACCCTAACAATAACTTCTAGGACATCATGAAATCAAAGAAAATATTTAATAAAACTTGGGAACTAAATGCCCTTCAATATAAATTAATCTATGCCTCATACAATCTCTGAACAAATTCTAATCAATGACTGATATCATTCTCAACTGTAAGCTAACCTAACTTTAAAAGAATTGTAAATATCAAAGTCCCTAAATTGTCTTTGCCTCAACACCCAGTACCACTGCAAAGATAGTTTAATAGGACAATTTTCTAATTAGAGCGACAAAGAATATGACATTCAACTCATGAAAGCCACAGACAATTGGAAACACTTCCTCTACTGATAAGATCCTATTGACCGACCATCTCTCCTCATACATGCTCCAGTCACAGTAACCACTCTACACCACCAGTGCAACAACTTCATCCTCCTTGTCTGTAGGTAACACACATTATTCGCAGAGTATGGAATTATAGGGCGTCAATATACTCAACCGTTATCTACACTAATGCGGAAACCTACACTGTCTATACCCCTGCAAACTACTCTCAACTACCTGGCTTCTGACTGTCTATGTCTACTTAGCTTCAATTCAAGGAATTATTGAGTGCTATATACCCAACCTTGAACGTCACTAAGTACACAAACAGTCCGCTGCCAAACACTACTCCGACCTTGGCAGTACATCTTTCTCTGGAGTTGTTGTGTGGCTCTGGAGTAAACTTGATGTTGCCCAGCTATACTTATACATCTATCAAGCTGCTTGCACCACCAAGCCTACTGTAAAGTATTCATTGTACTGAACTACTAAGCCGTTGTTAACTAGAAATTTACCACCTAATGACTACTCAAGAGCATCTGGTTCTCCAGTCGCTTCTTAATCAAATAATATCTAATCTTAATAAAAAAAAAATTTTTACCCTAAACTTGAATATTTGTGCCAAATGGGTTGAACCTAACTGCCAAAAAATTAAACCAGACCGATTGTCTACTCTTACAAATGCATTGACTCAAAGAAAATTTGAAATTTTTAACATTTCAAATTCAAAGTTCCAAAAAAAAAAAGTTATATATTAAAAAAAAAAAGAATTCTGCTTAATTTTTTTTTTCTGTCCCATTTAATACATATTAAAAATTTTACGACATGACTGTTTCTTATATAGCTTTCTATATATACACTCTCTATATATTTTAGTCAGTGACTATGACCATCCCCCATATCACAAAGTCTACACCTTGTCCTCTCACGTGTAGAACGTCGTACAGCTGACGAATCCTGACCGTTATCTAATCTCTGAACTGGTGCTGTTTGGATACTGCAAGGTGGTACTGACAGGATCTGCAATGGCTTCTATTAGAAAAATAAGTAATCTCAACAAGTAGATTCAGAGGCTTGGAAAGATTATGGAAGTTATAAAGAGGAATGTTTCTTTCTTATGGCAGAATTGCGCCTTTTTAAATAGGATATGCGTTAGTGCATATGCTGACAACAACAAAAAAAAAAGTTGGACATCTTGTTCGACAGATATACTTCTCACAATAGTGTACCAGCCTGCATATAGATGCATTGCAAGTTATGATAAAACACTATATATAAACATAAAGATCCATTTACCTAGAGTCCCTATCTATGAGAAATGTTAGTTTTACACGCACTTTATTTTACATTATTTTTCAGTGTCTACTATATTGTTCTTTTCTTTAGTCCAGCTTGAACTCTTCAACTTATAAAATAAAAAAAACATCATTGTATTAGACAGTTCTATTCGTTCTGCTAAGGATTACTCTTGTTCACTACACAGTGGTTCGTAAAAAAAAAAAAAGGAAAGTACTGTCGACTGCAGTACTCTTACACCTTTGATGATATTATGGTATATTGACTTGACCTGGTTTGACACAGCACGCTATCCCATTGAAGTCTCACTAAAATAAGGAATTGAATGCTCAAATATATATTTCGTTATGATACTAAACATTTATTTTGTTAAAATATGGCTATCGCAGTGGTTTCTGAGGTTTCTATGGTGATGAAATGACACATGTCAATCATTCTTATAATTATTTATAGATGTGTTTCTATATACAACATGACAATCTTGTTATAAGTAGTATACCATATATAGTTGTTGGTTTAAATTACCATAGATGGGCCCCGGAAGTGAAAGGGTTTATCCGGGTTTAAACGGGTAAAGCCTCTCTAACACAGGTAAGTAATTAAAATTTCTTTTAATCAATTTAAACTGTGAGGGTTAAAAAGGGCTATAACAAGATGTTTTGTTTGGATATATCTGAAAATTATAAAAAATAAAACTTATGTTTAATTTAAAAGTTATGATATTCATTATAAAAGAGAAATTTAGATAAAACCTTTCTTTGATAAAAATAATGATGATAAAAAATAAAATGATGTTCTAAGAGATTGTTGGTGGGCATTGGAAAGGGTTAGGGATTAAAGAATATGCAATTGTAAGTATTACACAGGCAACCAAATACTTAGATCCAGGTGCAAAGCGAGGATATAGACTTGAGCGTCTTCCTAGGCAATGTTTCACCTGTGATCCTGTATAAGGTTACAGTGCTTTGCCACAATTGTGGGTTGAAAAGTTGTTGAAGAAAAAGTTGTTCATTAATATGGTTGAAAGGGGTGAAATGGAGCCATGCGATAAGTAGAATTGTTGTAGCGACAGTAGGTGATCTGACTTGACTTAAAATCAAAGGTTGATTGTGGTCCGTAATTAAATCAGTTTTGTGATTTCGCATACGGTCCATTTCTTTTAGTGCCTCCTTATTGCATGGCTTCAGTCCTGTCAATTTGTTGCAGTCCAATTCCTCTATCTGCAGGCCTTCTAGTGATCTGACTCTACTGACGGCAACATAAGCTAGGCCATCCACAAAGAGCTTCGATCCCAAGTAAACTACTGCGTGATCAACAGTGGTTCCTTGCATTTTGTGTACTGTTGATGCCCAAGACAAGACCATTGGCAATATTCTACGTTCCGCGGTTCCGTAGCTATACTTGGCCTGGAATTGTATTACTATCGGCCGAATCAAAAGATTGCTGTCTTGTGCGAAGTCTACTCGAACTGATGGTATGTCCGTTTCATACATTTGGGCACGGCGGAAGTGGGGCCATATAATCTCTGTAATAAAGCCTATCGCTCCATTGACTAATCCCTTGGACACATCGATGTTAGATCGCAGCATCATCTTTGCCCCAACAAATATCTCCAATTCCTTCAGCAGTCCTCCTGTCTTGTTGATATCAGTTGGTATTATGTCGTCCATGTTAACATGATCAGAATTACGTGTTGCATCAACTAACTGGTCTTGAGCGCGAATCTTGAACATCTCTACTTTCTTTTCACGGAAATGCTGAAGGACTGCTTGATTGTGGGCATTGACCTGTTCATTGGTTGGGTAAATTCTTAAAGCCTTTTCAATAGAGAAGTAACCGGAAGCTTCACTAAGGACTCTTTCCAATAGAACTGCAATGTGCTCAGCTCGAAGTTCTCCAATTCGTAATGCATTCAGAATATCGATAAATGTTGTGCTTCCTTGTTGTCGCATATTCTCTTTCAATTCAACCATTGTAAATAGGCGCCATAAGTTTGTTTCTGGCTTCATCCTGAGAGGTTGGTCAAACACCTGATTTCCTCTAACTGGTGGTAGCTGCATCAAGTCACCGAATAGGAGCACATTGATTCCTCCGAAGAAGACCTTATCTTTATTTTTCAGCTGTCGGAGACGCGAATCTATCATGCACAGCATCTCATAAGGTACCATAGAGATTTCGTCGATGAAAATGAATTCTGTGTCAATCCATTGTTAACGCATCAGTCTCAGGTAGTTTCCTGTCAACATCGGCATTTGTACAATCTTTCCGTCTTTTTGAACTGGTAATTTTAGTGTGGTGTGCAGGGTTGACCCTCCAACAAGACGAGCCGCTACACCGGTCAAAGCACACACTTTGACTACTTGCTTTCCATAACATCGATTTACTTGGTTCTTGAGAAGTTTGAACAGGAAGTCTTTCCTGTACCCGCATTGCCAGTTATAAAGAGCCGTAATCTTAAATCGCTACCACTGAATTGCTCTTGAAGGCTGCGTGTGATGTGTTCATACACGTCTCGCTGGCCAATGTTCATTGACCTCTGCGCCAAATGAAACTGCTCATCATTCATTAGCTGATCAGGTACCTCTTCATCGTGGTCTTCTTCAATTTGGAAGGGCTCTTGGCTTAGGATTTCGAATGCATGTACCTGATTGAAGGCATTCTCAAGTAGCTTGTCACGTTCCTTGTACAGCTCCAGATACTTGCTCATACGTCGCAGATCTTGTTCTTTAGCCACAAATGCCTTGCGTGCTGTGTTGAACTCGTACAATATTTCGGACTCATCACGATATGGCAGGTACTGGAGAAGTAAGCTGTAGTAATAGTTTTCCAGCTCAATATCGACCTTGAAATATGGCACTCTCACTACAGCTGGTTTGTTTCTAACCGAAATCTTACAACCGTCATTCAATTTTATCAATTGTCTTCTTTATATCTCTTCTTTCTCGTACTGATCTACGCATTCTTCATTATGTTCTTGTTTTCTAGCGTAGTATGGCTCGAACAGCATCGCAAACTCAAGCAAGCTCATGTTACTGAAGTCATAATCTGCGTTAATAGCTGGCCGCTTTTCATACCTTTCGAAAATATTTGCACAATAGCCCATGGCTCGACCAGCTTCATCGAATTTGATCACTTTATATCTCTGTTCAGGTTTTCGTGTGTTCAGGAAAACACATTTTCTGGAGCTTTCACGAAGGTTAAGATGACACAATCGATATGTACTTTCACATGCTGAAACCTGACGCTCGTTCATTATTCGCATACAGATCTTGAAGAGCTTGCGTGATATATTGGATTCCTCCCGTTTAATCTGCCTAATTGCTTGAGCTACACCTGCATCTAGTTCCGTAGGCTCTGATTTGGATATATATTTTGCTATGTAAAATGCGATGTCACCATTTGATCCGCATGGTTGAATATCCATATTTCCTTTCCATTCTCCTAAGAGTGTTGGATTATAGTTGTTAACCCATCGGTCTTCCTGGTGACGCTTGAGTAGACATAGTCTTCCACCGTTCCGTACGAAATCATCTGATGAATGTGCTACGATTCGGGTTTCCGCACACTCCTGACGTGGGAAGCTGAACCTACATGTTGGTGAATCATTTTTCGTACAAGAAGTAGTGTGATGATGAATTTGACACTTCTTGATTAGCTCATGAAGCTCTGAATCTTCGGATGATATTTTGCATGAGCATACACGATCGATTTGTTGAATACCCTCGGCAGTATCGAATGATGGATGGTTTTCTATCCAAACCACCATATGCAGATGTGGGCTACCTCTGTTTTGAAACTCGATACGCCACCAGTAGTCGTTCACTCGTCCGCCAAACACCTCCTGGTTGCTTGGGATAAATTTCATCAACGCATTTACGCGAATTGCAAAATGACGGCTTACAATCACTGGATATTGTTCGATTAGTTTTTGCGTCGCTTGCAAGTCAAGTGCAGCAGGATCTTCGTCAGGTCATCCATCTGCAATCAAGAGGGCCTTGCGCATGTCCAACCAATTCAAGTCATTGCAACTAAAGGTCACGAAATATGTCGGCGGGCCTAGGCATCTTATCTGTGCTATTAATTCATATAAAGCGGAGCGCCAATATGCTGCGATCCTCGTAAATTCTTTGTGTAAAAATGGACATCTTCTACCGCACCATCGTGACCTTCAAATTTCTTTCCACATGCAGATATAGTCGACTTTATCCGGTAATATTCAAACATCGACAGTGCATAGAATAGGTAATCGGTTCTCTGAAATCTTGTGTCTCTACCTAGCACTCGGTATTGGAAATAATCCAATGGTGTTATTTTAACTCTACGTGTTTCTTCCTTCAATCCGTTAGCACCATAAGGAAACAGAAACTACCAGGCGAATTGCTCTGCTCTGAGTTCATGAGCTTCATTAACGATGTTGTCTTTTGATTTTCGCACGATTTCGTTGATGTTGCTTGAGACGTCCAATTCATCGTCAACATCTGGCTGCACACAATCAATCGGCGCCATCACTGATGTTTGAACAGCTATTGGTTCACAGGTGGGATCCATAGAATGTGCCTGCTGTGATTCCGCACGTATTCCGTGCTGATAGTCACGGACGACATCATTCTTTACATTAACATCAATATAGTTAATGGTGAACTGTTGATTTCGAGAACCTATAGCGCGCTTGCAGATGCGGACAAGCTCATCAACAGTATCGCATTCGATAATGCAAGCTCTGCCATTAACTGCGCTAGCATCTTTAGGACCACATGAGTGCGAATCCGTAAAGTAATATTTGTCATCATAGTGCAGCACACCAAATGACTTCGATGCAGCTACGAGAACCCCACCACAGTGATCAGCGAACAACGTGTTGAGAGCTTCCATCAATGTCAATCCGACGTTAGATTTGGTATCCACATTCCATATAAAGGGGTGTCTTCTTCATATTCGATGCTGAACGAACTGTCGAACATTATGAATTCTCTCTTGATAATATTGAGGTTACGTATCTCGAGGTATCCACTTTGGTCGACAGGATAGACGGGGTCAGACAGCACTCGGATAGCTTCATACATACTATCGCCCTCAATCATGTTCGCATTCAGTGTGTTTGTGGTCCATAGCTGAGGAGGTAGAAGAGCAGCTCTTACTATGTTGGCAAGCACCATCGCAAAGAATTGAGTACCAGCATAGCCCAAAGTAAAGATTTGGTCATTTCCTTGGTGCCATGATGCTCGTATAATTCTTGCCATCTCTTTGATTCGGATATAGGCCCTTGCATATTCTTGAGCATCGCCTCTCTTTTCTCTTGGTTGGTGTTCGGTCAATCGGTACAAGTCTTGAGCGTTGATTTGAACATTATTATCAATGACAACATCCTTGTATAGTAGGTTGTGAGAAATCAGCCATAGTAATGCACCATAAAGTCGTGGACGTGACACTGAGTACTCACGTGTAATATTGAGGTTTTCAAGGTGCTCAGTTATGACAACTATACCTGCGTTGTCAGTAGACCTAGGAAGCATGTTATGTAACTTGTCACTCACTTCGAATATATCCTGAGCAAAGAGTATAGCTTGACCCTTGCAGCCATACTGTCCAAAGCGGCCACTATATCTGACAATTTTTACAAATGGTATGATCCTGGACAGCAACCGTTGCTCAGGCTGGGGGAGTTGAAGAATTACTTCAGGAATGGCTCCAGGATCCAAGCTGTTCCAGTAAGCCTTTGATGGTGAAGTCTGCTTGCTGCTATTGACATGCTTATTACAGCGGTGGCACAGCAACAATGTTGTCTTCTGAGCTAATTCAGCAGGAAGGTAGGGAGCTTTGCTTGTGCTGACTCTATAAGTTGTGACCTGATTTGAGTATGTTCTCTTGGTGCATATTTCACAAATGCTGTGGCAGTAAGTGTTAATAGTGTTTGTGAATGTAGAAATATCAGCGTTGCGTTTTAATATTCGCAGACGATCCTTTTCTAGGCGAATTTTACGTCCTGCTGCTGTTTCAATGGCTCTTGATTAGGATTTAAAATGACGATCGTTTTCTAGGCGAGATTTATGTTCTGCTGAGGTTTCCTTGGCTCTGGTAGTAGATTTAAAATGACGATCGTGTTCTAGGCAAGCTTCACGTTCTGCTGAGGTTTCCATGGCTCTGGACGTGGATTTAAAATGACGATTGTTTTCTAGGCGAGTTTCACGTTCTGCTGAGGTTTCCATGGCTCTGGACATGGATTTAAAATGGCGATCCTTTGCTAGGCGAGCTTTACGTTCTGCTGAGGTTTCAGCTGCTCTTGCAAGAGATTTATGCAAACATTTTTTTTTCGAGTCTTATTCGCTTAGCCCCTTCATGTGCGTTGCTCAATTTCTCCTGACGCTAATTCTTTCCTTCTCTAGTCGTCTCTTACGCTGTGTAGCCGTTTCCTTTCGTTGTTTATTTTTCATTTTTATTTTTCTAGTGGGTAGTGCTCACTTTCTAAAATTAAATAAGCTCGATTGGGAGGTGAAGGAAATTGTAATTTTATATTCATTTATATCTGGTTTATTTGGTATATCGTTACGTAGACAAGGTAGAAATGTTATATTAAAAATAAAATTCTGTTCCTAAATAAACAAATAATCTGCTGCAAATATATCACCTACAGATTTAAGTAGTAATTACAAGTACTTTCTTCATATTATTTTATTCGGTTCACCGAATTTCGTGGAGCGCACAGAAGTAAACAGCAACTTGTGTCAGCCTTCAAACAAAATGTTTTTGTAGTACTAACAAATGGAGGGCTATGGGGATAACAATATAATAAAGATTAAATAAGATATATAATTTTATACAGTACTAGCGGACGTACCCGGCTTCGCCCGGGTTTTACCCGAGTAAAAGTTTGTCTAACGAATCTCTCGATAAAGTGAACATTTTTTTCCCGGTCCCTTGAAAAATACTCGATAAGTTGAATAAAATCAATATTAATTGGTTCCCTCGGTAATTGGAAGTTAAAGGAATAGTATCTTGCCTTGGAATTGTATCATTATTCTTGTATGGAAGTACCCGGCTTCACCCGGGTTTTACCCGAGTAAAGGTTTGTTTAACGAATCTCTCGATAAAGTGAACATTTTTTCCCGGTCCCTTGAAAAATACTCGATAAGTTGAATAAAATCAATATTAATTGGTTCCCTCGGTAATTGGAAGTTAAAGGAATAGTATCTTGCCTTGGAATTGTATCATTATTCTTGTATGGATGTACCCGGCTTCGCCCGGGTTTTACCCGAGTAAAGGTTTGTTTAACGAATCTCTCGATAAAGTGAACATTTTTTCCCGGTCCCTTGAAAAATACTCGATAAGTTGAATAAAATCAATATTAATTGGTTCCCTCGGTAATTGGAAGTTAAAGGAATAGTATATTGCCTTTGAATTGTATCATTATTCTTGTCTCAAATAAATTGCCGTGTCATCCTGAATTTTGTCTTTCCTAATTTTCTACATTACAAAATCATCGTATCATCATGATAATATTTAGAGCAGATTGTTGAATTATAACAGATAAATTAGAATATTTATCTTGATTATTTCTAGGCGAAATGTTATTTCAAAAATTTTATTTGCTAGAAACCTTCCCAGTACTATACTAAATAACTTCCCAAAGTTTCATGGCGATCCAATGAGTGGTTTGGTCAGGCATAAAGGACAAACAAACAGACACACATACATTCATTTATATATATATTTTTACAGTATATGAGATTAAATACAATTACAGTAAAACCCCGCTAAGACGAACCATGGATATAACGAACCTTCCCTTATAACGAACCCATCGAAAATCCCAATTCCATTCCATTAAAATTACCATCGTTATAACGAACTTTTCACTTTTCAAACTAGCGAACTATCGCTATAACGAACCCAATTTTGGTCCCAAAATATTAAATCCTATCAAAAATACCATGCTTATAACGAACTTTTAATTTTAATTCTAAAATTCCAAAATTATAATTTTCAAAACTAATTAAAATTTTGTGTGAGCTCTAGCTCACAGATCGCAATTCAAAACAAAGAATTTAGCGACATTGGGTGTTTTTATTCACGTTCTATTTTTATACTGCGCACTTTTATAAATTTTTCATGACTTATTGAAAATTTAATTTCTTAACTCTACATTAGGAAAATTCCTTAAAACATGATTCAAATTATTAAAACCAGTGTTAAAAGATAATGGAAGTGCCAAAGAAAAAGTCGCTCGTACCAAGATATCACTTGAAAAGAAATTAACCATCATAAAAGCTATTGAGAGTGGTACATCGCAAGCGGAACTTCGGAAGAAAATGAAAATGAGCAAAAGTAGCATTTCTACGATATGGGGTAAAAAAGAAGACTATAAAAAAAAAAAATGCTACAATGAGGAATCAATCCCAACTATTGCCGCTATCGTCAGTGTCATTATCCACTTTTAGAAGCCTTGTATACGTGGTTAGTACAAGCTAGGATTCATTTAAAAAAATGAAGATTTCTTTGCTAGATATGAAACCAAATTTTTGAGGAATATGTTAAAGCAGAAAAAAAAAATACTTCTTCAAGTAAGCCTTTGTATCCTATATTGTAATATAATATTTATTTATATAAAATATATTTTTATACCTTTTAAAATGTTATTAATAAAGTTTTTATTTAATTTTTATATATAAGGTATACTTTTCTTGGATTTTTTTGACATATGGGGGGCAGGTTGCATTTATACTAATTAAATTATCAGAGGAACTGATCAAAAAGGCAATATTTTCACATGATTTTGTTTTTATTTTAATATACAGCTTTAATATATAGAAATAGGTTAATTTTTAGGGGAAAATAAGCAGCCAATATTAAGAGGTAGCCTTTTTTTTTGCGCATGCCCTTTAATTATATCCTCAAAAAAAATTTAAATACCCAAACCGTGTCTATAGTGAGCCGTGACTATAGTGAACCAAAAATCCCGTCCCAATGGGGTTCACTATAGAGGGGTTTTACTGTAAATGTTTTTTATTATATAAAAGATAATTAGGCTTAAAAGTAATATTTACCGAAGAGAGCAAAGTTCTTCACATGCCGCGCGCCAAAGAATTAGGGCTCAAAGTAGTGTTACCGAAGCAGCGTTTTCCCTCGAGTTCCCCCTCGTGAGCCTCGTGTGCTGCGCGCACATTGTCATCAGGTTTGAACATGTGTACCAAATTTCATATTTCTAGGTGCCCTATAAGTATATTAAAAATTGATTACAAGATTTGGCGACAGACATCCAGACAGACATAGAGGCAAGTTAAATAAAAGCTTTTAAAAAGAAATAAAGATAATGGTTCATTTCCCGCCTTCCCGACCACCCAGAAGTCTGAAAATTAGTACACTTGCATTGTTAATTGGACTGAGCGAGTATCGTGAGTTTCATTATTCTATATGGTCTGGAAGCATATTAAAATTAAATATACAAAATTTGAAGGGAAAATTGGAAATTTGTCCGTTATTGGCCAACCTGACAACCCAGAAGTCTGAAAATTGGTCAGCTAGCATTGTATTCAGGTTTGAACATGTGTACCAAATTTCATATTTCTAAGTGCCCTATAAGTACATTAAAAATTGATTACAAGATTTGGCGACAGACATCCAGACAGACAGACATGGAGGCAAGTTAAATAAAAGCATTTAAAAAAAGGAATCTATCTGGGTATACTGAACTCACTATTGGGAACGATATAGCGAGGAAAGATGTTTCCAGTTGGATTAACAAAAAAAAAAAAATTCTGGCGAGCAAGAATCTCTTGAGGGGAATATATGAAATTGGGGAATGAAGAAAGGGAAGGTAGTTGCAAGGGTTGTTCTGTTGCCAATGATGATTTCACCCGACTTGAATGGTAAAAAAAAATTAAAAAAAATCATGATTGGTAATGATGAACCGGGTGATAAGAAAAATAATCTAGCTGGGTATCCTGAACTCACTATTGGGAATGATATAGCGAGGAAGAATTTCTCAGTTGGATTAATCAATAAAAAAAATGTTTGGCGAACAGGAAGGCCTTGGGGTAATGCATGAGAATGTATGGGCAGGGTAGGTTAGGATACGTCAACGATAAAATTAGAAAAACGCAATAGAAAAAATATATAATCAAAAAGATTTATTTTGAGATGATTTAAAAAAATAATACATGAGAGAAAATGTTAAAAATGTTTTTAAAATAATCATCCCACAAAAAGAGTAAACATATTTACAATGTTCCACTAGGATTTTTCTAAAAAGGAAAGAAAGGGTTTATTAAATAGTTGTGTTAAGAAAGGGGTAATAAAAAAAAAAGCTCGTGGAGGAAAAGAAAAATTCGGAACGCTCCACAGACCCCCTTTTTAACAAAATAAAAACTTTAACCTAAAGTTTGATATTGTTTTGGGCTGCCTTGGGTGTTCAAGCAAGAAAAAAGGAAGACAACAAAAGGCTACACATATAAAGCTTTTGCTTATTTTTTGATAGCTATAAAATAAGGGATAAAAAATATATGAAAAACTTATTATTTTTGTGTATTCCAAAATTTGCATGTAACTTAATATTTTTTAACAAAGAAAATATATAAAATGATGATATTGAAATAGAAAACTTAGTAAAAATAAGAAAGAAAAATACAAAAAATATATATGCTAGAATAACATAAAAAAAAAACATCAATTTAGGAAATAAAAGGAAAGCAAGTGAGAGAGTGCTCACCAAAAACAGTTCCTCTCGTTGTTAGGTCGGCCTGCCCGAGCCCCCCCCCCCCCCTGCCTTGGAAGCACAATTCGTCGTCCTCGACGAACTTCCTGGTACCTTCAGATGAACCAAAATTCGTCGCCCTCGACGTACTCCAACCACTATGTGAATCTCTCAAAAGATTCGTCTCGGCTTCACCTTTCTTTGAGATGTCAGGCTCTCAGTCCCTTCTCAGACCGCTTGTATGGTCGTTTATGGAAGATGGACGAAGTTCCCAGAGCTCATCTTGGGCAAGCCCCCGCGAGGGTTTTTTCTTGTCTACTTGGCACTGATGTCTACTGACCTCGCGGCAGGACCTCTTGACCCCTCTGCCCCTCCGAATGGTCGGTGGGTACTTGGACTGTCCATCCGGCCGGTGGACGATTACATTCTCTCGACAGGGGGGTGGGGGCGGACCGGTGCGTGAAAAGAGGAGAAGAAACAGCAAAAAATAGATTCCCCTTCGCTGAGGGGTCACACACACAAAAGCCAAAATATGAAAATAGTTGTAATATATACATACAATATGCCATGAGTTCTAACATACCCCCACCTTTTCTTTGTGTGAAAAAAAAAAACAAGGAATTGTGCTCTCCCTTTCTTTTGTCACTGATTCAAAACATCAGGAGCAAACCTTATTGGTTTGCGGACTACACGTCCGGATCTTGTTTAGATCGTTAGAGGTTTTTTTATCCGCAGAAGCCTTTTCAGGAGTTTCCTCAGAGGAAATCTCAAGGGGAAACAGTCTCTGTACAGGGCGTAGCCATTCGCCTGTTGATGTCTTGACTCTGGCGACCCTGTTCACCCCATCCTTCCCCAAGTAAAGTTTTATTATTTTTCCAACAGGCCAGAGAATTCTTTTAGTGTTGTCCTGGCCTATAAGGACTAAATCCCCTTCTTTTATGCACCGCTCCCTTTTATTTTCGGCCCGTTGCATCAGTACCCCCAAATATTCCTTGCGGAATCTCTGTTTAAGTTCCTCATTTAGTTTACTCAAAATCTTGTATTTTCTGGTGAAATAATTCACTCTTATTTTTTCTAGCTCCGGAAACTCATTGTTTGCGATAGTCTTCCGAAACAACTGAGGGATCAAGGGAATGAGGTCTTGGTCATCTTCCAATATATATGAAAGATTTATTGTTGATAATACTCTTTACCTCACACATAACGCAGTTTCAAGTTGTACATAATTCAATTGACTAAATCCGAACATACGAACCAATAAACTCTTAACAATCCTTACCAATCTCTCCCAAAAACCTCCCCACCAAGGCGCTGAGGGAGGGATAAAAATCCATTGGATTCTTTTTTTACACTCGATTCCCTTTCAATCCCCCCCCCCCCCCCCATTTCAAGCGTTTAAGTAATTCGTTTGTTTTTGAGAAATTTGTCCCGTTATCATTATATATTTTTCCGGGACGTCCACGCCGACAAATGAATATTTTTAGAGCTAACAAAAAGGTGTTTGCCTCTAATGTTCTCACAATCTCTAGGTGAACAGCTCTGTAAACAGCGCAAGTAAACAAGGCCACCCAAACCTTGCTGCAACTTTTAAGATGTAGCGGTCCCAACAGATCCACGTTTGTCACCTCGAAGGGTTTGCCAAACCCTATTCTTTTAGTCGGCAAAGCCGCGCCAGGAGTCTGAATAGGTTTCTGATTATGCCTCCTACATATACAATATTTTCAAATTATTTATTTAATCAATCTGCGACCTCCAATGATCCAGAATTTCTCTCTTAATTGTGAAAGAATGAATTGGGCCCCTCCATGCCCATTTTGTTGGTGTATTTCACGAACCATCTGTTCCACCAGAGGATGATTACGAGGTAGTAGAATAGGTCGTTTAAACACTTCTTGATCTTGTCCATGTAGCAGTTTCGTCTCACGCACCACAAACCTTCGACGGATTTAATTGTCTTTAATCCATTTTTCGGAGCCTGTTTTCCTGGGAAAGTCTCTTGTTGAACCAGTTTCAACAGCTTCCTTTCGGCCCTTTCTAACTCTATTACTTTCAAATTTCCCCTTTCAGTGGGTATTCTTCTCGCATTATCCAAGAATCTTAAACCCCAAGCTATAATCCTAATGTTTAGGCTATACTTGGATCTTCTGTCTAGGAACCATCGATTTGTTTCGACAATGAGAGTGGTGTGGGTCTGTAAGGTTTTTATTTTTTCTTTGATGATCTCTTCCTCATCAATTGTCGGTTCAAAACTAGGCCAACTCTCCTTTTCCTCTTTGAGCCATTCAGGACCCTCCCACCAGTTTGTCGAGACAAATAGTACGATAGAGCACCCTCGAGAAGGCAAATCCGCTGGATTTAATTTTCCGTAAACAAACTTCCAGTTCTCATTATTGACAGTGTCTCGTATTTCCTGTACTCGGTTTCTTACAAACACATTCCATTCATTTTTTCTCTTTAGCCAAGCCAATACGGTTGAAGAATCGTTCCATAAAGTAACAGGGCAACTATTTGTTAAGGCAGTCGAAATAGATTTAACAAGTCTAGCTCCTAAAACGCAGGCCAAAAGTTCTAACCGAGGAATGGTTACCCTCTTGGTTGGCGCAAGCCTAGACTTGCTCCAAAGCAGAGACAAATGTACTCCCGTCTGCACTTCACTTCTCATATATGCCATTGCTGCATAAGCTGATTTACTGGCATCGCAGAAGACGTGTATTTCATTCTTATTAGTTTGATCAAACCAAATATGCCTTGGAATTTTGATTTCACTTAATAGCCCAATTTGGGAGTACCATGTTCTAAACTCCTGATCCATATCTTCGGGTAATTTAGAATCCCATCCAAATTTCAACTCCCAGGACCTCTGTAATAATAGTTTAGGAGGCAAAAATATAGGACTATAAACTCCCAAAGGATCAAAAACTTGCTGAATTTTAGAAAGGACAATCCTCTTGGTTAGTCTTCGGGGGAGATCTTTTTCAATAGAAACATCACAATTAAGTACATCTTCTAATTTGTCCCACACAAGTCCCAACACCTTGGTAGTAGTTCCTTTTTCCTCCTTTGAATTACTCGCTGGTAAATTAAATTCCCACTCACGCAAGTCCATTTTTGCCATTTCCATGATATTGACAGCTGTATTCTGGAATTGTTGGACCTCCTCCTGAGAGGGATGTTACCAAATTATCCATATAAAAGGATCTCGCCATAGTCTTTGCGATTTCAGCTGCCGGACCTTGTACAGAATTCAGATGATGATCAATAACTGCACCCAAGATGAATGGACTACAGTAAAGCCCAAATACCACACGTTTATGTCTAAAAACGGTTAACTTCATAGGGTCAGTTTGATCCCACCAAAGGAAGCGAAGAAAGTCCTGGTCTTGAAGCTGCACTGTAATCATCTGAAATGCCTTTCGAATATCGGCTAGAACACCAATACCCCCCCCCCCTTTTCTCTAAACCTAATTAATATTTCAGGTATTTTTTCCAAAAGGTTAGGTCCCTTTTCTAGATAGTCATTCAGAGAAAGACCATTATACGACCTGCAAGAGGCATCGAAAACAGGACGAAGAGGCGTCGTCCTACTTTCAGCCTTGAACACCGGCCTATGCGGTAAATAATGGCCCGTATTTTGAGGCCTATTCTTCTCTATCCTCTCAATTAGGCCCTCTCTCTCCCATTCTTGAAGAATAGTAGAATAATCCTTAACCCTCTTCTCCTTCCTTAACTTACTAATACATGCTTCCAATCTCCTCTGCGCTATTTCTAAATTCGAGGGTATATTATTTCTTTCGCATTTCCATGGTAGCGTGACTGAATATCGTTGATCTTCATCCCTCTTTATATTTTTTATAAAATGTTCCCTTAGTTCAGTTTCCCTTTTCTCTTTTGAGACAACTTCGATGGGATCTTGGATTCCCAAGACATCCAGCTCCCAAAGTTCCTTTAAGTTGTTTCTTGCAACCAACATATTCAATGCAATTTGTACCTTATCCTCCTTACATACCACCGGAGATTGCCCCATAAGCGTCCATCCTAATTTTGTCTCTACGGCAGTTAGGTCCTCTCCTAGATGGACGACCTTCCCGGTCAGTAATTGTCCAAAGTAGTTACTACCTATTAAAATATCTATTTCCTCATTTCTAAAATTTTACGGGTGAATATAGATCTTTTTCCGTTTTAATTTGTATAACAAACGTCCTCTTGGAATCGGCGGTATCTTTGCACAAATTTCTGGTTGATCGAGGGCGACTATGTCTGCATCAATTTCATTGGTTAGACTTCCCAGTTTCAAAACATATTTTCCGTGCAACGCCTCCTTCATATTTACTCCCCCAAAAAGAGATTTTTCCAAGCTTATCTCTCCTATTTTGTTAAAACCCAGTTTTTCGCCAATAGATCTCTTTATATAGGAGTAGTGACTTCCGGTGTCAAATAACACCTTGACTTCTTTAGTCTCTTTAGCCCCTTTCAATTTCGCCACGGAAGTCATCAGTATGATGTCATTGGCGCATGTTCGCGCAGACATATTAACACCCGTGCATGTTGCATTTCCTTCATTAACAACCTCATTTTTCACCTTTGAAACTATTGTTTCCTCCTTGCCTCAAGGCAATTTTATTGCAAAAGATATCCAGATGATCTTTTCCGCAATTTCTACATTTTATGTCTGCTCGGCATCCCCTTTTCAGATGATTACCTTTCAGACATTTGAAGCAGACTCTAGCCTCCTTTATCTTTTGATCCCTCTCGCTAGGTGTAAGACTCGAGGCAACAAAACATCTACAACTCAGGTGATTATCCCTCTGGCAGAATATGCATTTTCTGTTAAATGCGCTGCCGAATAAATTGGAGACAGTGGGCGGTGTCTTCCGAGGAGTCTTTAACTGAGAACCTGTGGCCCTCATTGAGCTATTACCCTCAAAATTCTCCTTAGCAAATGCCATTCGCTCAGCGCCCTTCACCTCATCCCGAAGGAAGTCCATCAAAGCCTGTAGTCTACCGCTGGCATCACTCTTATCTCCATTCTCCGCTCCTTCTTCTTTTATCCCATAGCCCACAGCAGGATTCCTCTGCCACACCTGAATAATCTCCAATGGCACACTCGACTCAACCAGTGGGTAGAGAAACACGCCTGCTATCTCTGTGTTTACACCCAGTGATTCTAGGTTCTTTAAGTGAGCCGTTAGATCATCGTAGATCTCGTCTCAAGAGGAATGTTTTCTTTCCTTGCATTAGAAACAACCAGTTTCAACAGTCTCCTTATATAGTATTCTATGAGAAGGTTCTTATCTCCAAATCTATCTTTTAATGCTTGTTTTACCTTGGGATAATTATCTTCAATTATAGGGTAACTGCACACAAGACGTTGAGCTCTGGAACCCTCGACTACCGCTTGTAGAAGATAGTGAAATTTATCTACATCCCCAAGAGTTTCATCGTCACTAATTTTACTAAATTGCCCCCACCATGAGAGCCAATCCTCTAGGTTGCCCTTAAATTTTGGTAGCTCCACTTTTGGCAACCTAATAGTTCATTTAGATTCGGTATTTACAACCGAATTCGTCGCGGACTCCACCAATGAGCCGTCGACCCTAACCCTCGCGGTTTCAAACCGAGACAAATATTTATTTTCTATGTCAAACATCCCTTGAACATAGTTTTCACAACCCTCGAATTCTTCTTCGATTTTGACCTCCGTTATGGTTTCATCCTCCAGAAGGAGCCCATGATACCTTGAATCAATTTCACTTATTTCCTTAGAGAGAGCACAAATTCGGTTATATTTAGCTCTATATTTTTCTGCATCGAAATCTGGCTTTTCTATTTCAGCCCAAAACTCGGTGGACAGCCGAGTAAAAATAGCTCTTTTGGGGGCTCTAGCCCTTTTTATTGTATCAATACTCTCTGTGTGTGCATTATTTACTGTATACTATTCCTAGAAGCCTTTCTTTTTTTTTCTCGATTTGACCAGCCAATGCAGCCCACCCGGGGACGCCAAAATAAAAATGGTAAGAAAGGGGTAATTAAAAAAAGCTCGTGGAGGAAAAGAAAAATTCGGAACGCTCCACAAACCCCCTTTTTAACAAAATAAAAACTTTAACCTAAAGTTTGATATTGTTTTGGGCTGCCTTGGGTGTTCAAGCAAGAAAAAAGGAAGACAACAAAAGGCTACACATATAAAGCTTTTGTTTATTTTTGATAGCTATAAAATAAGGGATAAAAAATATATGAAAAACTTATTATTTTTGTGTTTTCCAAAATTTGCATGCAACTTAATATTTTTTAACAAAGAAAATATATAAAATGATGATATTGACGAAATAGAAAACTTAGTAAAAATAAGAAAGAAAAATACAAAAAATATATATGCTAGAATAACATAAAAAAAAAAAACATCAATTTAGGAAATAAAAGGAAAGCAATTGAGAGAGTGCTCACCAAAAACAGTTCCTCTCGTTGTTAGGTCGGCCTGCCCGAGCCCCCCCTGCCTTGGAAGCACAATTCGTCGTCCTCGACGAACTTCCTGGTACCTTCAGATGAACCAAAATTCGTCGCCCTCGACGTACTCCAACCACTATGCGAATCTCTCAAAAGATTCGTCTCGGCTTCGCCTTTCTTTGAGATGTCAGCCTCCCAGTCCCTTCTCAGACCGCTTGTATGGTCGTTTATGGAAGATGGACGAAGTTCCCGGAGCTCATCTTGGGCAAGCCCCCGCGAGGGTTTTTTTTTGTCTACTTGGCACAACTGTGACACCAACTCTGACCCCGCGCCAGGACCTCTTGACCCCTCTGCCCCTCCGATTGGTCGGTGGGTACTTGGACTGTCCATCCGGCCGGTGGACGATTACATTCTCTCGACAGGGGGTGGGGGGCCGGTGCGTGAAAAGAGGAGAAGAAACAGCAAAAAAATAGATTCCCCTTCGCTGAGGGGTCACACACACAAAAACCAAAAATATGAAAATAGTTGTAATATTTACATATATACATACAATATGCCATGAGTTCTAACAAGTTGGTTGACCACTGTGTGACGGCATGTGACTAGAAGATGGCGTGTCAACTTCCGTATGGGGGACGGCTATTCCTGGCCGCGCTAACTACAGCTGGATGGGTCATTGGGGATTTTACAGTTCTTGGAAGTTTTGGGAATTAGCTCTTTATAAAAATAAATCGGGTGACAAATGATTGAATGGTTCTGAGTTTCGGAGAGTTATATATTTATCTGTTGGAATAAACAGGTCAGGACTTAGATGTTTGAAAGGAGCTAATTCTCCTAACTCTATCTATGGGCTCTAGTTTAGGTGGCGAAATATAGAGGACTTCTTCATTATAATACTTTAACTTATTTACATGTACAGTATCGCTACCACTACGTGCAATTTTATTGGGCCTATTTATGCGTACAACATTATCTGAAATTATTTCAGTTATCTTATAAGGGCCTGTAAAATAGGGTACTAACTTGCCGCTATCTGGGAGATGGTACGCCTTTACTAATACTAAATCCCCTATGGCGAATTGCGGGGTCTTATGCTTATTATCATTGTTAGCACGTTTTCTTTGAAGTTTCTTCTAGAAAGAACGAGCTGACTCAATTCGATTTATTTCAAACAACAAAAGAGAATTACATTAAGATTTAATTCGATTTAGTTGTATTTATAACACAAAAGAAAACAAAAGAAGAAAAAAAAAAGAATGATGATAAGTAACAATAAAATTCTATGAATATGAATTATAATTAATTAATACAATAATAATAATAATAATAAAAAAACCTAACATACTCCACCCCGGTGGACTAACTTAGTCCTCAGCAAAAGGTAATGGTACTATTTTAGAGACAGTTCTAGTAAGGCGTTCTTTGTGCTTGGTCTTCACCTCGACGACTCGAACTTTTCCGTCCGCTCCCGGAAAGACTTTAGTGATGCGACCAAGGCTCCAATACATTGCTGGCGGTGATATGGTATCCTTGAGCAAGATGAGGTCACCTTCCTTAATGTTGGGTGAGGATTTTTGCCATTTTAGGCGTTGTTGCAAATTGTTGAGGTATTCTCGATTCCAACGTTTCCAAAATACATTTTTAATATTTTGATTTAGGCTCCAGCGATCGAGGTAGTTTATTGGAACATCATCATCATTAGATTCTGGAGGGGCAGTTAAGGGTCTCCCGATTAAGAAGTGTCCTGGTGTAAGGGGATTAAAATCGTCTGAATCTGAACTTAGAGGACAAATAGGTCGTGAATTTAAACACGCTTCTATTTGAGTTGTCAGAGTACTCAGCTCTTCAAGTGTGAGTATCTGAGACTTTAAGCATCTGAGAAGATGAAATTTAAAGGATTTTATTCCAGCCTCCCAGATACCTCCGAAATTTGGGGCGGAAGGAGGTATAAAATGCCAGTTGATTCGTTCATTAGATATGAATTTTTGAATTGTTGAAGCTTTCAATATACCAAACTGCTCCCGGAGAATGTTGTTAGCTCCCCTAAAGTTGGTCCCGTTATCAATAAATATATCAGAAGGTTTTCCTCGACGAGAAATAAACCGCTTGAGAGCTGCGAGGAAAGCCGCTGAAGATAGGTCTGATACAATTTCTATATGAATTGCTTTTGTGCAGAAACATACAAATAAAGCAACATATGATTTTAATTTTACTTTGGATCTTTTGATGTTTGGTTTCATCAAAAAAACGGTCCTCTGCAAAGTCGATTCCAATTTTAGTGAAGGGATTTGATTTCACAATTCGGTGCATAGGCAGATCTCCCATGATTTGCTTGGTAACTTGGCGTTTAGCCCTGAAACATACCATGCATTGGTGGATTATTTTCTTGACCAAACTTCTGCCTGCAGGAATCCAATATCGTAATCGTAGTGCTGACATGGTCAGTTGAAGACCAGAATGTAAATGATCCAGATGACACTGTTGCACTATTAATTCCGTGATAAAATGATCTCTTGGCAATATTATTGGATGCTTTTAATCAAATTGCAGATTTGAATGACGTAATCTTCCTCCAACCCGTAATAGTCCAGATTCATCAATGAAAGGATTCAAAGATAAAAGCCTTGAGTGTTAGAGATGGTAAAGATTTCTTTTGTTTGCAACAGGTAATTTCTGATTGAAATTCAGAACTTTGAATGAAACGAATGATATTGTGAATTGAACTTGTTAATTCGCTTGAAGATAGATGTCTTTTCTTTCTTTCATTGAAAGAACATTGGACATTGAATACAAATCTATAAATCCATGCTGTAATTCTAACAAGTTTGTTGATATTTGAGTATTTGAAAATGAAGTCTGGGACAAGAAGATTAGTGGAATGAAAAACAGAGAAAGTTTTTCGTCTTTCACCTGAAATTTCTTTCGGAAAATCATATTGAGTTTGAATTGGATCTTCAAAGTTCACATCCAAGAGCCAAGTTGGTCCTCGCCACCAAAGAGAGTGATCCACCAGCTCTGAAGGAGTTATACCTCTGGAAGCGCAGTCTGCAGGATTATCTTTCGGAATGACATAATGCCAGGAAGAATGTAAAGTCAATCTTTGAACTTCAGCAATCCTATTTCCGACAAATGGTTTCCAATGTCTAGATGTCTGAGAACAATTTTGGAATCAGTCCATAAAAATACTCTATCAATTTGTAAGCATAAAGAATTGCGAATAGTATCATATAAAGTTGCGAGAAGAAGCGTAGCGCACAACTCCAGCCGTTGATGGAAATCATTTTCAGAGGAGCTACCCTCATCTTGGAAGCAATCAGAGAAACTTTCACTTGGCCCGATTTGAAATGAGATCTTATATAAAATACTGCCGCATATGCAACTTCTGAAGAGTCACAAAAACCATGAAGTTCAACAGAAAGTAAAGCTCCCCTGCACGAGAAGTATATCTAGGAATTTGAATTTTATTTAATACGGAAAATCCCTTTTCGATTTTCTTCCATTGAGAGCACAAAATATAGGCAAGGGATCATCCCAATTCAACTTCTGTTTCCAAAGTGATTGAAGCAAAATTTTAAGACGAATAATAACTGGTGACAGCCAGCCTATAGGATCAAATATTCTGGAGATGTGGGACAACAAATGTCTTTTAGAATTCGTTTGTTCTGGAATGTCATTAACAAGAATCTGAAAAATGTCCGAGGAAGGATTCCAACAAATACCAAGTATTTTGACACATGAATCACTCCCAAAATCCCGAAGATTATGCCTATCTTCAACCTGTTGTGAAAATCCAGAAAGGACCGGATGAGAAAGAAGATTATTGACTTCACGAATATGACATGTAGCTTCTTCAATTGTGTCTGCACCAGAAAGCAAGTCATCAACATAAAAATCGGTTTGTACTATTTTTGAGCCACTGGGAAAGTTGACACCTTGTCCCTTGCAAGTTGATGTAGGGTACGCATGGCGAAATATGGCGCACAAGACAATCCATATGTCACAGTCAGTAGTCTATAATCCAATAAAGGTTCTGATGGGTTTTTTCTCCATAAAATTCTCTGGAAATCACAATCCCTAGAATCGATTCTTACTTGGCGATACATTTTCTCTATATCTCCTGAAAAAGCTATTGGGCGTGTTCGAAATCTTATCAGAATGTTGAAGATATCCTGTTGTAGTTTTGGTCCTACATGAAGAAAGTCATTTAGAGATTTGCCATTGCTAGTTTTGCAAGATGCATCAAAAACAACTCTCAATTTAGTGGTAGTGCTTTGCTCCTTAAAAACACAATGATGAGGTATATAATAACATTGTCCTGAAGGTGTATCCAGCTCATCACTGGGAATAAGCTCCATATGATTGATTAAAAGATATTCGTCCATGAAATCACAATATTGTTTTAGGATACTTGGAGATTTTTGAAATTTTCTTTCAAGTGATAGAAATAGGTTCAGAGCATTGATCCTAGATTCGCCAAGAGTTGGCAATGTTCTAAATGGCAGCCCAACAGAGTACCTTCCATCTTCCAGAATTTTGAGGTTATTAATATATATTTCTTCACACGAAATTTCTTCTCTAGTTAAAGATTTGGCAGAGGTGACTCCAGCTCCCAGAATATTCGAGAAAATCATCTTGTTCCTCCGACGCGAACATAGTTATACCTTGATTGGAATTTTGACCTGACAGTAATATTTTACCTGTAAGTATCCATCCTAATTTGGATCCGCACGCAGTGGGTCCAGAAAAATTTTGGAATCTAACCTTCCTGTTAAATAAGCATGGAGCAAGCTCTGCTCCTATCACTAAATCAATCTGGCTAGATTTGACAAAATTGGGGTCAGCCAACAGAAGATTTTTCAAATAAGGCCAATTATCCTTTTCTATAAAGAAATTGGGCAATTCTGACGTGATCTTATCAATGACTATAGAATTGGCATTGAATATTAGGTTTGAGAAATGTGGGCTAAATTGGAGAGAAACCTCACCCATTGATTGTTCTACAAGTTTGTTTCCCAAACCAAAAACTGTAGTTTTACATTCAGCAAGAGGAAGATTTAATTACTTTCGACAACTATTTGTTATAAGACACCTTTGAGAGCCTGTATCTATGAGGGCTCTACATGTTTGAAGAACCCCGTTTTCCGATTTGACCTTTATTAAAGCCGTAGAGAGTAATATCCGATCATGACTTTTGTTGTCTGCAAAACATGAGACACTGGCATGGGTCAATGGAGATATGTCCGCAACAGGACTTATCATTTCCGGTTTGAACTGATGCAAAAGAGTATGATGTCTCTTATTACATGATTTGCAATTTTGCGTGAAGACACATGACGATACTCTATGGATAGATCTTAGACAGTTGTAACATAGACACACGATTATATTTTACAAATTTTCATCTTTCAGGTATAATCATACCATTAAACTTAGGAGATTTTAACAAAAAATGTTCACCTTTACATAAGACGCATGACTTGACTCTGCAATCTATACTAGAGTCAGAGGCAAATGTTGCTGAATGAGTGGATTTATTCATTTTGTAGAATTGTTTTGAATTTTCTTTATTCTGAAAACTCCCGAGACTTCCAGCAAATCTTTCCAGGAAAGAAATAATCTTTTCATACGATGGATATTCTTTCTCAAGCAAACTCATCTCCCATTCCTTTCTTATTGAACGATCAAGTTTAGATTGAATTATATGAATTAAAATCATATCCGATAAATTATTACGTTTCAATCCGAGGATAGAGAGATTCTGAATGCTTTCGTTACAAGTGTCCAGGAGATCAAGTAAATCTTTAGTCGATTCTTGTTTTAATTTTTTTAGATCATACAAATTTTGAATTTGTTTAAAAGCCAATTCACTTTTTTTGTCGAATCTATTGACCAAGGTTTGCCAGGCAATAGGATAATTTTCATCAGAAATATTGAACGCCCTAATAAGTCTAGCGGCATTTCCTTTTAGTGCAGAATTTAAATATTGAAGTTTTTGAAAATTTCCCAGTGTTGGATTTTGATCAATAGATCTAATAAAAATTTCCTTAAAACTCAGCCAATCTGAAATTTCACCACTAAAGGTGGGCAATTGAAATTTGGGAAGTTCTAAATGCGTTTCACCAGAAAATGTATTTTTATTTAAATTTCCCAGCGATCTATTTATTTTTATCAAAAAAGAATTGATTTTAGACTTTGCCTCAAAGGATACCTTAAATTTTTCTTCAGCATTAATGCCTTTATATTTTACTAATTTCACATATTGATTATCAAAGCTAGCTTTTTAATTTAACAAGTCTTCTTTATTTTGCATAAGTGCGTATTTATCATTGCCTTCTAAATTATATTCTACATCTGCTTTTATCAATTCTAAACTTTTAATCAGAGATTCAAAAATTAAGATTTCTGTTTCCATATTTTAAAGATTAGTATTCAAAACCTTACCTTTCTTTATTTCTATGGCTTCTAAGAACTTTCTATTTCTTCTACTTCTTTCCCGGGTTTCGGCACCAAAAAATGTTAGCGCGTTTTCTTTGAAGTTTCTTCTAGAAAGAACGAGCTGACTCAATTCGATTCAATTCGATTTATTTCAAACAACAAAAGAGAATTACATTACGATTTAATGCGATTTAGTTGTATTTATAACACAAAAGAAAACAGAAGAAGAAAAAAAACAACAAAAAGAATGATGATAAGTACCAATAAAATTCGATGAATATGAATTATAATTAATTAATAAAATACAATAATAATAATAAAAAAAAAAAAACCCTAACAATCATACTTAATTTTTTCTTTAGCGTGCCTATCATTTGTACGTTGTACTGCTAACCTCCTACTTTCTACTACATTAGGGTATGGGTTTATATGATTATTTAAGTCTGAAGGGATTATATTAAACATTAAAAATATAGGAGGGAATCCGGTTATCGTATGGGGGGTGTCGTTATATTTTTGAGTTACTATCCTAATTAACTTAGTCCAGGAAGTTCTGGGATTCTCCAGGTGCAACAATCTCAGCTTCCCGGTGAGTGTCGCATTGAGACGTTTACATAGACCGTTAGCCTGAGGATTATTCGCGGTGGTTAGAAGAGGCTGTACCCCGTGTTTTATTAAAAACCTTCTGAACTTCGTGGAAGTAAATGCAGGTGCTCGGTCTGAAAGCAGGCGTTTTGGACGACCACACTGTAATACCTTTTTGAGACATTGAATATATGTAATTATACTAGTTGACTTACTGGGGAAAGTCCAGGTGTAACGACTTAAGTGGTCTACTATTACATGTAGATATGATTTCTTATTACCATACTTTGAAAAACCTGAAATAGTATCTATGGATAACATGTCATATGGTTGTAATGATATAGGGGGAGGCTCTAGTCTACCATACAGGGGACCTTTTGTTTTTTTTATAAGTTGACATGTGGGACAGGATCTGTTATACTTGACTATTGATTTGGTCATCCCACACCGGGTATACTAGGTGGAGATGAGCCTGATCATTTGGGATACACCGGGATGGTTATATTCCAAATGTACTTTATTGATTAATGTAAGTTGTAAAGGAGGGGGAACTATGATCTTAACAATACCTTTAAGCTTAATTGTATGGAGGCCGTCTGTATTCGTTTTAATAAGTGTGATGTGGGTTGTAGAGGTTGTTTTTCTATTATTTGGGTGGACGTGAGGAATCCACATATAGGATTGCGGGACAGTAGGTCCGCCTCATACTGCGTTTTTCCCTTTATATATTTTATATCGTATTCGTAAATGGACATTTTTAAGCTCCACCTGAAAAGTCTCCCTGCGGGATTTTTTTTATGGTTTTCAGCCACTGGAGTGCATGATGATCTGTGAAAATGGTGAACCATCCGCCCGCGAGAAAGATGCTGAATTTTTCCACACTATCAATTACAGCAAGGCACTCCAATTCCGTGATGCTATAATTCTTCTCGTGTGGTCTGAGTGCTCTGCTATAATATTGCACAGGGTGTAGGGTGCCGTCTGGGTGCTGTTGTTTCAGGATGCCAGCTATCCCTTGAAGTGAGGCATCACAGAATAGCTGACATGGCAACCCTTCTTTGAAGAGGTGTAGAATTGGTTTTGATGTCAAACACTTCTTTAGAGTGTCAAAAGAACTTTGACAATGTGCGTCCCAGAGCCATGGAGTATCTTTTTAAGAAGATTATTGAGGGGGCTCCTAACACGGGCGTGATCTTTGATAAACTTATTATACACATTAATGGCGCCTAGGAATGATTGGAGGGATTTAACGTTAGTAGGGACTTTAATTGCGTTAATTACTTCTAAATTTTTAACTAGTGGGGTGTAAGTACCTGACGATATTGTATAACCTAAAAATTCTATGGTAGTCTTAAAAAGTCACATTTGTTGTAGTTTAATCTAAAATGTTCCCTATTACACATATCAAAAAACTGTTGTTAGCGACTTATATGTTCCTCTATGGAATTTGAGAATATAATGAAATCATCGAAGTAATGCGCTATAAAATTCAACTTATTTCTCTGTAATATCTGACTGACAGCTCGTTCATACACTTGTGGTCCTATTTTAATCCCGTAGGGCAATCTCTGGAAGTTGTACTGACCCTCTAACGTGACAAAAGATAATAAATTTCTATCAGGGGGACTTATTTCAATGGACCAGTATGATGATGAAAAATCTGCGCGGGAATAACTTTTGGCGTTCGCTAATTTATCTAATATATTGTCTATGAGCGGAAGAGGGTGAATATCTGGGGAAATAATTTCGTTAAGGCGGCGGTAGTCTAAACAGAAGCGTTTTGTATTATCCATTTTGGTGACTAAAGTAACGGGGGAGGAATAGGGGGAGAAAGAAGGCTCTATAATATTATACTCTAACATTTTATCTATTTTTGTAAAACGAAAAATGCAATTATACCGCGAATGTTTCTTTTAAACAAAAATCGAAATTTATTTTAAAGAGAAATAACGACTATTTCTAACTTTAAGGATGAAGTATGAAAGGGTGAAAAATATTTTTCACCCTTTCATACTTCATCCTTAAAGTTAGAAATAGTCGTTATTTCTCTTTAAAATAAATTTCGATTTTTGTTTAAAAGAAACATTCGCGGTATAATTGCATTTTGCGTTTTACAATCATCAGCCGCGTTATATTGTATTTTATCTATTTGTTCCTGTATTTCACGCTGGTCTGAAAGAGATGTACGATACGACCTGAGTGTGATTATCTTATCTGAAATTATCCTAATATTAATGGGGGGAATTTTCAATTTTGGAATATGAAAAATATTCGAATACATTTTAACAATGTCTATAAAAGCTAAGGGAATATCACTTCTAAAACATAAATTACAATTATCATTAAACATTTTACATTGATGTTCGGAAGAACATGATGATGATAATGAATATGAATGGGGGGCATGAAATAAAGTTTGGCTGGGCGCATTTTTGTCATAATGGATAAAATTCTTAGACAGGGTAGTGGGGCATGGTATGGGATGGACATTTTCCTCTTGCAATGATGGGGAATGTGAGTTAGTCATGTCATGGTCCATGTTGGGAGGATTGAGGTCACCTTCTCCATCATTACATGGGGTCACATAGGTTATATGGTACCATCTCTTAGACAAAGGAGCATCACATTGGCAGATAGACTGATTATAAAAGTTTAACGTTAAGCAAAACTTACTAATCGAATTTAAAGATAAGATACCAAAAGGTAATGAATTATTTATTACGTAGAATTTGACTGATTTGGTTATTTTTCCTATATTAATGGTTAAATGGGTATACCCTTTTGTATGCACATGATTAGATATAGAATTGATTAGCATATGACATGGGTATAATTTTAAAGGGTTGGGTAAATTTATACTTAGGTGATTGAAAATATTCCAATTAATTATATTAATGGAGGCTCCTGTGTCTAAGAGGAATGGACAACGTAGGTTGTCTAAAATATGTGCATTGCATATAATATTATGTGGTTCAGGGACGAAAGGTCCCGCTGCCTTGTGTGGTGTGGGATGAACTTGGCACGGGAAAGTCGTGGGCACCATTTTGTTCTGGCCGAAAGTTCTGCGAGTTATTCTGGCCATGGTAGGCCTGTGGTCTGGAGAGCCGCCTGGTTCACCATGGGACACTCATTGTTCCATTGATCACCACGGCAATGTCTGCATTGTGAAGGTGATTTTCTGGCACCGGAAGGGTGCCTCGGGGTACTGTAGGTGGAATATGGGTTATATATTCTTCCCCTAGGAGGAGTTCCGGCATCAGGTGGTGCAGCACTGAGGTTGGTGGTACGTTGGAGTTGCTCTGACAGGATAGGGAGTGAGCTCGTGCTCTTTATTCTATTCATGGTAGCGTACCAGTCGGTCAATGTCTGGGGTGCTACGGCCCTCATTAAACGTTGGTCATTTGCCTGGAGGCCCTCGGTTAGTGCCTCCACTATGATGGGGTTGGTTAGGCCCAGTTGTAGCCCCATCGCTACCTTTTGGCGGTAGTAGTCACTTAAGGTAGCTTGACTATTGAGCTTATATGTCATGAATTTGGTGAATGTCACCCCAGATGTTCCGGGGTATAGGTCCATGAGGATTTGTTTTGCCTGATCATATGGCCGAGAGGCCAGACTCAACTCATTGTAGAGGGAAAGGGGCTCACCTTTTAGCAGTGCTCGGAGCCTTACATGCCGAGTGGTGTCGTCGCTAGGCGCCTCGGATGCCTGCTCTAGTTGTTGGAAGAAGGTGTTTGCGGCGTAGGAGCATTCGAAGGGGGCGAGGAGGTTCTCCCCAGCACGAGGCGCGGCTAGTCCTCGTATAGCGTCTGTGAGGCGGCATACCAGGTCGTCGAGGCGGGGTTGCATGTAGGCAGAGGCATCCACGAAGTATTCGTCGTCCTCCGCATGTTGTTGTCCTCAGTCATCCTGTCGACTTTCTGTAAAATTGTTGCAAATGTGATTCTGCCGACGTATGGATGAACTGGCAGATATATAAGACCTCTGCCCTAGCCGAAAATATAGTCACTTCACCATCAGCGGAAGCCCTCGTCGGTTGTCACCAAGATCCATCTGATACACCATGTAGACTAGTAAGAACTCTTCTATCTCCATCTTTCGCTCCTGGCTCGACTTTTATCTGTTCACGGAACTTTCCTAATACAACAGTGTCTCTTCGTTTTTTTGTATGGACATTCCCAAGCTTTCCACTCTGCCTCACCACGACTGCCTGTACTCTGTGAGAACTGTTAAAGGTCTTTCAAGGTGCAGAGAGGTACTGGAAAACTCTCCACGCCCTGACTGTCCCTCTCGGTTACTACAGGTTTGCCCCTCTCGGTTACCACACCACAGCGAGAGACCTTCGGTTATCACATATATTATTTTATATTTCCAGCTACCTTGGAAACTTAGTGTTGCAAATCAACTGCTATGTCAGCACATAACAGTGATAACATTGCGTGGTTATTGTGCAAGCCTGGCATCTTGGTGTTAAACAACAAACAATATGGGAAACATTGTAAATTGGAAACATTGTGATATTCTTTGGATGTGCTGTTGAAAAACAATGTAAAGAACATGACAACGTGATATCATTTCGCAGACATGCGTGATATGTGTTCAAAACACATCCGCATTATTGTATAAACAGAGAAAGCTGTTGGATATGTATCGCAATATAACTTAAAAACGATAGCAACAAAGATAAAATATGAAAGTTTTTGAAAAATGATTCTTTTCAAAATTAAACAATTTTACTACTGCCTTACTGCAATGATAAATTTATGCAAGGGCCTGGTTCATCAGTGCTGCACCCTTCAAGCTGTTTCACAGTAAAGGCAGTATAGCAAATTGTTTAATTTTAAAAATAACTATACGCTTTTGAAATGGTTTCTATTTCTCAAATTTAATAGTAGTGAATGTTAGAATTCAAATAAATGAAACTCTAATTATGTTACAAAATAAAATAATATATGTGAGAATCGTTGTGAATTGGTGTCGACTCTCTTTCCTCTGTGGAGAATCTTGCCGATTCTCCGTTTGCTCTGTGGTAGTTGTGACAGCGAAGGTGCTGTCAACTGGAAGTTGGGATTGGATTGGTGAATTTTGCAGTCGTGATGGCAGGAGTGAGGACACAGAATTGGTTGGTCAAGGGAACCCATTCTGACAGACAGAGAGCATGGAGGATAGTGAGCTTACGCCCCGCGATTTACGCTGGATCAGGCGACGTGTGTACTGCGGGTGAGACTCGGAGACGCTACTCAGACTTCCCCAGTCGGGTGGAGGTACCCGCAGTACGCGCGTCGCCTAATCCAGCGTAAATCGCGGGGCGTAAGCTCACTATCCTCCATGCTCTCTGTCTGTCAGTATCGGTTCCCTTGACCAACCAATCCTGTGTCCTCACTCCTGCCATCACGACTGCAAAATTCACCAATCCAATCCCAACTTTCGGGTGACAGCACCTTCGCTGTCAGAACTACCACAGAGCAAACGGAGAATCGGCAAGATTCTCCACAGAGAAAAGAGAGTCGACACCAATTCACAACGATGGATGACCTCCACCCGACTGGGGAAGTCTGAGTAGCGTCTCCGAGTCTCACCCGCAGTACACGCGTCGCCTGATCCAGTGTATACCGCGGGGCGTAAGCTCACTATTCTCCATGCCCTCTGTCTGTCAGTATCGGTTCCCTTGACCAACCATTCATAAAGTATGGAAGGATAAGTCACCGAAGAGGGAGGACTTAACGCCCCAGCGGAAGGATCAAATATAGAACGGCCCTCCGAACGACACTCTACACCAGGGGATGTAAACGGAGACGGTCGCCTCGCCGAGGCGCTCGTTCAGCTGACCGCCGTCCTCGCCAACCTGAGAGGTAGTCCACAGAGAGTGGATAGGGCGGAGATCCACTGCTCACTCTACGAAGGTAATTACCCAGCCACCACCTTCTTTCAGGCCTATGATAGACAATGCGACCAGGCGTTCCTAACTCTGTCAGAAAAGCTCGCAAATCTCCCGCGCTTCCTTGAGAAAGGCGTCCCAACTCTGTTCAGGAAACTGAGGCTCGATGCCCAGTCTTACATGCAGGCCAGACAGACCCTCATAGACTTGTACCACGAAACCAACGAAGCGTCGTACGCGAAATTCTTCGCCATCAAATTGGCGGGGCATAATAGTCTCGAGGACTTTTACCGAATTAAGTGCGCCATGGGCCTTCAGCTGGGTCTCCCACAAGAAGTGCTACTTGAGAGGCTGACAGAGGGCCTTCCAGCGTCCGACCAGCGTCTACCCGCGTGGCAGCCCCAAAATCTCTAAGCGAGTGGTTCGACGTGGTGTCGCGTGTTCGCGGAAACAACGCTCAACAACAGAGGCAACAAGACGACGCCCTTCCGAACATGTCGGGACCATTCCACAGCACACCTCAACGCGGCAGAACTGCTGCAGCACCGCCCTCACCTTGCCGCCACTGTGGAGGTCCGCATTGGAATGCGGATTGCCCCCACAAGAAGGGACACCTTATTGCACGTGCGATGCACCTCGGCACAAGTACAAGGTCTGACCAAAGACAGACAAGGCTGGAATCATCCCGGGAATCCAGACCAGCCCAAGCCGAGGAGAGCCA
>CP092863.1:188518740-188602861 GCA_030710605.1 Cordylochernes scorpioides | reverse complement strand
GGTAGGCACCCCTGCCTCCTTTCGTCCATCAGCTAATTGTTAGACTTTCCCTCCAACCCTGTCTATCCCTACCATTCCTTGTTGACACAGGTGCGAGCCTTAACATAGTGCCTCAAAATATGTACCAGTACTTAAATAGAATTAAAAACTAAAAATAGAACCCCAAATCACCCCCATAAACTCCATAGCAGGTACAATTTCGACCTTAGGTCAATTTTCGACCCCCATAACCCTAGGACAAGTAACCACGACAGAAAAGTTCCATATATTGGACGCCCCTCTGCCATTTGGAATACTATCCATCAACACTATAAATAATTTAAAGTTAAAAATAGATTCTGAAAGAGGCACTATGGTACAGCTCTGCACTCCTTTGCCACGCGCTACCTACCACTTTGTACGTGTCTCCAGCGAATGTACCTATTGGCAATGCCAAGCGTAAATGTGAAGGCCAACCCAACATATAAGCCTCCCGCACCTGGCAGCCAATACGCGCATTCGTTGAACACGCATGTAATGTCACACTATTTGGCCAAGTCTACTTTCGTCTCATGCCCACCGCGCAACTTTCACCAACCTCATGCACGAAATGTATCAAACCCAGGTGTCCCAAAAACACCAAAACACTTTTTTCTGCATGCCCAACGCGCGGCATCACCTTACACACCATGCCTTGCTATACACCATGCCCAATGTCCCACATGTAATACTCAAACGGAATGTAATCGCTTTAGCCATGTACCACCAGTGTCACCCACACTACGTCGCAATGCTACCACATACAATCGTGACAACACCTCACAACTCGCTCCCACACGTGTGCACACCTCCGCACATAACATTCACCACAATACACTTCAAAATCATATCGCCGGTACCACCACACCACTCACACGAAACACAGACATCATACACGCCATCCAACCACCACACAAGCGCAAAACATTACAGTCCTTCCTAGGTGCGGTGAACGTATATAATAAGTTCATTCCAGAATATGCCCACTTGCGTACACCCCTAAATAACCTTCACAAAAAAGATACAATATGGGCCTGGGATGAAGCGTGCCAAGCGGCATTCAACGCTCTAAAGGACTCCCTCACCACACATCCAGTCTTACACCTTTATCAGGAAGGTCTGCCATGCCAGGTGTACTGTGACGCCTCAACACTAGGTATAGCAGGTATCCTCAAACAGATCCACCCTGATGGGAACAGCTATCCAGTCCAGTACTTCAGTCGTGCTCTGCGTACACACAAACGGATTTATACCATCTCCGAACTAGAATGTCTCGCAATTGTCGAGATCGTGGAGAAGTTCCGTGTGTACCTGATGGGTAGAAGATTTACAATATTTTCTGACCATCACGCATTGCAATGGCTGAAGACGATCAAAAACCCGTCCTGCAGATTCTTTCGATGGAGTTTGAGATTATCATGTTACGAGTATGAAGTCCGCTACATAAAAGGCGCGCAACAACATGAAGCGGATCTCCTATCCCGTAACCCGTTTTGTGGTTTCTTAGACGCCAACCTTTTTAAGAGCCACCAACAACCCGCTCCTTCTGGAGAATCCAAACTGATCCTTGATCGCAACGGACTCCACACCTTGATTCGCAGGGGAGTGACCAAAGTTGTCATCCCTGACACTCTAACAACTGATCTATTAAACACCGTACACGCCCGCTACAACCATCCAGGCATATCACAGATGACCAGGCTGATATCCGCACAGTACTACTGGAAGGAAATGTCGAAAGACATTGCCAACGCTGTTAAAACCTGCCCAATCTGCCAGTTGACAAAACCTCCTCGAGGTCCCACATTCGGTGAACTAGGACAACTTCCTCTGGCCACACAACCGTTTGACTTAGTTTCTCTCGACACCATCGCTGGGTTTGCTAAATATGGTAATACCAAGACCTACCTTCACGTAACCGTAGATCACCTCACGAGATACGCGTGGATGGTAGCGTCCAAGTCAACTAGCATTCACACCTACCAGCAGGTTATTAAAAAGGAATTGCAGGATGGAACGCCGAAACGCTTATTCACGGACAGAGCCCCTGCCTTTACCTCTCACAAATTTAAGATATTCCTACTTAACAGGGATATCCATCCTCCCTTCACCACCAGTAATAACCCCCAGGCCAACGGCTTGTGCGAACGCCTGAACGCCACCTTAACAGGCAAACTTAGGTTACTACATTTGGAGAATCCTAAGATCGCATGGACCAAGCTGGTCACGCGCGTTACAACGGTGTACAATAACACGCCCCATTCAGTTACTAGATTCCCACCTATCTACCTGATGTTCGGCACCTTACCTCCTGAGCTCACAGAACACCTTACACCCTACCCTGAATTCGACGCAGCTCGTCGAATCGCCCACGAGCGGACACAAACCAAACACTTACGTGACAAACGCACATTTGACAAACAACATAATGCACCACACTTCGAACCCGGAGATCTCGTCCTAGTCAAAATTTACCAACATCCCAACACAGGTAAATTTTCCCCATATTTCACAGGTCCGTACGAGATCTTAGAGATTGTTTCGCCTAATGTAGTGAGAATCAATAAACCCAACATACCCTTGAATCGAAAAACCGACACTGTCCATGTCAATAAATTGCAATATTACAACGAAAACATACGTTACATCGCACCACCTACAATAGCCAACACCCGTTCTGCATCTGGCTCAGCGACTCTGAATCCTTTCAGACACCTGACACCCGATTTTTCCAACATAACGAGAGACCTCTCGAGGCTAATACCAGCCAACCCTTCCAACATTTCACACCAGATCTCTTCACAGCCACGCGCTTTGCGCCTGGTCTAGAGACCATTACCACTTCGATTCCTTCCAACCACCAATGTAATGTTGCATCACCATGCAATGTTTCCCAACATGTACTACCCATCCAGACCCCTGTAATTCAGAACCAAAAACCATCCCGCACAACCATAACTAATCCCAACCCATCTCCTACACTATCGAGAAGTTTACACAAAGTAAAAACCTTCAAACTTTTTCATCTGATATTTATAATCAGTCTCTTAACTCTACCTACCTCCACCCTACCCGTAGTAACCGTCCTGTACCTTAGTACCTACACGTTACCATCCTCCCGTCTATACCAGTATCAAGAAGCTATCTTCTTGAAAACAATCTCACTGTTAACGCTGACCCACCAAACAATTAAAGACATTCTACAAACACAAGGTAATAAGACCAAATCCAAATAAATATCCTTATTACCTTGTGTTTATAATCTACTAGACGAATGACCCGGGCAACGCCCGGGTTTACATGATTAAATGTATTATTCAAACACATTAAACATGTGCCCGTTGGCTGCCAGCGAGTAAATGTCTGCGCCCGTTGACTCCCGGCGAGCAAGTGACTGCTCCCGTCGGCTGCCGGCGAGCAAGTGGCTTCCCGGCGCATGCGCGCGCACAGGGAAGCTACGTGCTCGCAGGCGGCCAATGGGCGCGCCCCGCCATCAGTTCCACCGCGTTCTCGAGGGTGCTGCTCGTGAGCTATTTAGAATAATTTGAATATATAGTTTTAATAATTGATTTATATATTTTTTAAAATGGCCTATCGTCATCCTCGTTATTTTTTACCTATGTATTGAAATTTTGGTTTGAATTAGTGAACTACTGCGAATTTGTATACCGGACATACAGACCAACCAACAGACAAACATACAAACATTCATTTTTATATATATAGATAATCCAAATTGGGCCTTATCGACATTCTACAAAATATGTGGACCGTTATCACCCACAGTCATACATTGGTCGCCCTCATCCTTGAGATTCTAGGAGAGAGTTTCCAAGACCTTTTCCGGACACGAACCGATAACCCAATACACGCACATCACCGTCCCATACACCCATCTACCACCACGCTACGACCCACCACCTTTTTGAAAAAACGAGAAAGAGAAAACTAATAATACCAAAAAGGGATTTAACGTCATCTTAAATGACCAGCGTCCCCCAAAGACACCAGATCGCCAGCTAGAAATTAGGTCACAGTTCCGCCACGCCAAAAATACATCGCTCCCCTCGCGCGGCGTATGTAAACACCCCACCCTGGGCGTGTCTCTTCATCCCTTGTGTAGCATATGGACGCGCACTTTACATTTCCATTTGAGTAAAAGGGCATCATTTTAACTTTTACACTTTTTTAAACTCATTTATTTTTATTAACCCAATTATTTTTATTGTATTATAATCCCATTATTTTCCCATTTTTAAATATTACTTATGTTACTCATCCACTATCTTTTATATATAACCAACTAATATGATATAACCGTTATGTAATCATTTCTATTTTTCCAATAGCCAAATGTACCATCAGTGCGTACCATACCAGTGTCCAGAAAAAAATGTTTTTGCAGCTCGTCCTCAATGTCCTTTATGTCACGTCAAATGTTTCTCTTACTAGTTTCTCGAATAACTCAGCGATATTTTGAGCTTACTCGAAAGGAAATATGTCGTTTTCAATTTTTTTACAACTCCCAAAGAGTATAAATTTCCATGTTCAAACTCCCAAAGAGTATAAATTTCAATGTCAAACTCCCAAAGAGTATAAATTTCAATGTTCAAACTCCCAAAGAGTATAAACTTATTTTTTTTTGTTATTCAAAGTTTTTGTTCTTGCACATATAAACACCTAGCCTGTGCATGGTTTTTCCACATGCTTCAGCCTTTAGGATATTATATAGCTGACTAAATATAACTGTATGTCACCGTGCCAATCCCAAAGATTGGACTGTCCCCATCGAGTCGCAACCCGCAAAAAGGGGTTCGCTCTCTCCTGTTCTCGACAGACGTCCTCGTATTTCATGAACACTAATCCAGCTGCCTAAATAAAACGGTCACGGTCTGACACTGCGCCACCACCACACCTGTATATAACCTTACCAGTCTTTTTTTAAAAATTATTTACTACCTCAATCGACCACCTATTGCTCCATATCTCAGTACCCCACATTCCCTATAATCACAGCATAACGACCCCATTAATCAGTCTGAATACTGAGATCGACTCCACAGAGCTTAGAACCCCTTCTAACCTCTCCATTCGTTGGGGGGACATCTCTGATAATTTAAAACCCCAGTTATTCTACCATGTCCCTGCCTATGTCCAACCACCTTGTACCCTGTACCAACTTACTGTATGACATGATGTACTGCTAAGAGCCAAATAAAATACGGACTGTATGTCAGACAGACAGAGAAAAACAAAGAGATAATACGATTATAGATATTAATAAATGATTGCAGTTAGGTCTAGACTAGAGTTAAGAGGAAAGATTTCTATCTCGCATCATTAGCGCTAGGTCAACGACACTTTTATTCCAGAAATCTCCAAGACAAAGGACCCTGGAGTTGAATTCGCTGAAAACAACTTTGTTTAGGTCAATATGCTCCATCCTCACATTTTCTGCTATAACTATCAAAGATGGCTTCCCAGTCGTTTGAACCAATCAAGGCGATTCTTCATCTTCCATGATGTAATGAATGACCAATCAGAATCTCAATAGAGGTCACGTGACACCATCCGACTGGGGAAGTCTGAGTAGCGTCTCCGAGTTTCACCCGCAGTACATGCGTCGCCTGATCCAGCGTAAATCGCGGGGCGTAAGCTCACTCTCCTCCATGCTCTCTGTCTGGCAGCATCGGTTCCCTTGACCAACCAATCCTGTGTCCTCACTCCTGCCATCACTACTGCAAAATTCACCAATCCAATCCCAACTTCCAGTTGACAGTGTTGGGATCCGGCCAACGGCTTCTGTGAATATTTTCAGAATATATTTCAAGATATATTTCTATGAATAGTTTTTGTTATGTTTGGTTGTATTCGGCAACATTGTAATTGTTATATTTAGAACTCTCGTTTGTTTTTATGGATGTAGTTTTGTAAATTTAGAGCGAGTTTGCTGCTAATTGGTATGTGTAATGTTTTTGTTTTAAATTTCTATAAGTTAATATGTAAAGTTTTTCATTTTTGTTATAAAATAAATTTGTTAATCAAAAAGAGATGTCTTGATTTTAAAAGTAGTCAAGCAGAATATACCCTAACAGGTAAATCGATCTACATAAGCATATTTGATACGAGATAAATATTTGAAATACCACCATTTTTGGTAGCAGAGAGAGAGAGAGAGCGCGGTTGATAGAAAATAAATATTCTAAAAAGTATAGTATGGATATTTATAATAATATGAAGTTCGAAATTCTTAAGGGAAATAATTATCAGATATGGTCGATGCAAATTGAGGCCCTTTTAAATGGTAAGGACCTATTTAAAGTAATTGAAAATGATATTCCTGAAAGAATAGAAAGCGATCTCAAAAATAAAGAAGAAATTTTAAAATGGGAAAAATTAAATAGAGAAGCTTATGGCATAATTATACTTTCTATTGAGCCATCAATTGCATTAATTTATAAGGAAAATAGAAGAGCAAAGCAGCTATGGGAGGCCTTAAAAAAAAGATATTCAGGCATATCTGAAGAGAAAATGATGAATTGTTATCTAGAATTATCAAGATTAAGAATGAAAGCCGATGAAAGTGCTGAAGAATTTATAACAAGAGCTCAGGCGTTAACAGTACAAGTTAAGGAATTGGGGAAACAAGTTTCAGACATGGAAGTTACCCGATATATAACAGAAGGCTTATCTCCCAGATTTAACCCTCTACGCCCTGTCATTATCGCAAATAGAAACATGTCCATTGATGCACTAAGACAACTTTTATTGGACTTTGAGAAACCATTGGAAACGACCGCTAGCAACTCACATACACAGGCTCTAAAAGCGGAATATGGCCACATGTCTAGGGAAAAAAGATGTCATGTGTGCAATAAATTGGGACATCTCAAAAGAGACTGTTGGTATAATCCTGACAATGCAAATTCAAAATTTACAAAGAAATACCAAAATGTAGGCCATCAAAGTGAAAATATGCAAAATCGAAAAACTAATAGGGATAATAATCGGCGTAAGGAATATTTTCCTCAACAACATCATGCCCTTATGGCTTGGAAAGAGCAGCCTAGAACACTTGAAACGGAGTGGCAACTTGACTCTGCATGCTCAACTCATATGACTAATGATAATTCATGTCTAGAAGAAGTCATAGAATGCAATCAACCTATATTATTGGCAGCAACTCATCGCTCAATAGAAGCAACCCAACAAGGCAATATTAAAATAGTTTCAAATGAGAACTCTCATGTTGAATTACAAGATGTACTCTATGTCCCAAATCTAAGATGCAATCTATTGTCAGTTGCTTCTATAGTTAACAAAGGAAACAAAGTGATATTTGACCAGAATGGAGCAACGATTTTAAGTGAAAAGGAGGAAATAATATCTAAAGGAATAATGAAGAACAATATGTTCAAAGTCACTTTCAAACCTGAAGCTGTAAAAGAAAGTGAAAAGTGTATGTACGTGTCTAGTAACAATATGGAATTGTGGCACAAACGACTAGGACATATCAACTCAAGCTATTTAATGAGGATGCACAAAAACAAAATGGCAAAAGGTCTTGAAGACTTAAAGGGAGAACTACCTTACTGCGTAAGCTGCAACAAAGGAAAGATCACAAAAGCTGAAGGAAGTCCATCACTCGGAGAAACTACAGCAAGACCACTGGAACGAATACACGTTGACATATGTGGGCCTTTGACACCAACAATTGGAGGAAGGAAATACATGTTAACCATAGTTGACCAATACACTAGAAGATATTTTATAGAAATTCTTCACAGTAAAGATGAAGCTACCAGCAACATTGGAAATTTCATAAAGAGAAGAGAAAAAGAGACAGGCATGAAAGTAAAGAAATTGAGATCAGACAATGGCGGTGAATTTATAAATACAGAAATGAAGAATTTTCTAGAATCAAAAGGCATTAAGCATGAAAAAACAGAACCTTATTTGCCGAGAAGCAATGGTATGGCAGAAAGGGCCAACCGAACAATTCTGGATATGACGAGAACTCTTCTGATTGAGGCCAATTTACCTATCAAGTTTTGGGGTGAGGCGGCAAGAACAGCTGTTTATCTCCATAATTTGACGCCTACAAAATCAAATTTGGCTAAGACTCCAATGGAAATGTGGACTGGCCATAAACCATCAGTCAGACATCTCAAGATCTTTGGAAGCCCAGTTGTTTATAAAATAAATGATCATAAAAGATCCAAACTAGACCCTAAAGGAAAGGAAGGAGTACTCATCGGCTATTCAAATGAAAGAAGAGCATATCGAATATTTGATATGGAGGAAGAAATGGTTTATGAAACAATACATGTTAAGTTTGATGAAGGAAGACCAAGAAATACTAACCAAAATACCTCATGTGATAAAGAGTACAATTATTTCCAATACAAATCTGGGATAACCTATGAAATGCGGAATTCTCTTGAAGCACAAGATCAAAAAATAGATGAATCGAATATTGGAGAAGATACCGATGATGGAGTGATTTCTCAACCATCAATAATGGAAGATGAGAGTCATACAGATATTAATTCCCAACAAGAAGCCGAACAACGTCCACAAAGAAGACGTGTGCTGCCAACTAAGTTTGGTAAATTTGACGAATATGTTGTCTATAAGACAGATAGGGACATACCGAATAATTATCAAGAGGCGATCGACTCGAGTGAAAGGTCAGGCTGGAATGAAGCAATGTTAGAAGAGTTGAATTAAATGAAAAAACACAAAGTATGGCAATTAGTAGAGAGGCCTAGAGATAAAAAGGTCATTAACCGTCGCTGGGTATACTCAAAGAAAGGCTCTGAACAAGGATTGCAAACCAAATATAAGGCCAGGTTAGTGGCCGCTGGTTACAACCAAATAAAAGGAGAAGATTTTGTAGAAGAATACAGTCCAGTTATGAAACTTGGAACTTTGAGGGTTTTGATATCTTTAGCTGTTAACCAAAAGGAGAATATAAGACATTTTGACGTAAAAACTGCCTATTTGAATAGTGATCTCGACTCTCCAATATATATGGAACAACCACCAGGCTTTGAGACCAATCCTAATGAAGTATGCCTAGTATCCAAGGCAATATATGGATTACCCCAATCAGGACGCAAGTGGAATGAAAGGTTGGATGCTATACTCACTAAGAGAAACTTGAAGAGAACAACTACAGATCCTTGCTTATATCGAACAGACCCAATAACAGAAAAATAAATAATTCTAGCAGTGTATGTAGATGATTTCTTGATCCTATCCAATTAATCTAAGGATGTGGATGACCTAATATCAAGTCTCTCAGAAGACTTAGTTATCAATGAAGTAACACAAAATAGAAAATTCTTAGGAATTACTATAGAAAAACAAGAGAATGAAATACTGTTATCGCAAGAAGAATTCATTGATAAGATTCTTGATAAATATGGAATGAGAGAATGCAAACCAGTGAAGTCACCTATAAATTTAGGAGAGAAATATGATGATTATGAAAACAGTCCACCTTATTCAAAGAAGATGTACCAAGAAGCAATAGGATCATTACTCTACTTAACTAATGCAACAAGACCAGATATTGCATATGCTATAAATAGCCTATCACAATATATACAAGATCCAAGAGAAATACATTGGAGAGCTATCAAGCGAATATTGAGATATCTGCAATACACAAGAAATATAAAACTAAAATTCAGTGAAGGATCAGAACAATTAACTGCCATATCAGATGCCGGCTGGTGCACTACGAAAGATGCCAAATCATTTGGTGGACACTTTATTAAAATTGGCAACAATATAGTTAATTGGAAATGCAACAAACAAAGAATGGTTGCAATGTCCACAATGGAGGCTGAGTTATTAGCTTTTTGTGAAGGAGTTTGTGATGTTAAATGGTATGATAATCTTCTGGATGATATTGGATGCAAAACTCAAAAGCCAATTCAAGCATATACAGATAGCCAATCCCTGATAGCATGGCTGAAAAACCCAATACAAGGATTGAAAAGTCGACATTTTAGTAGAAAATTGTATTTTGTAAGGGAAGAATTCCAGTCAAAAATAATAACACCCGTCTATAAACCATCCGAAACCATAGAAGCAGATATATTGACCAAAGGACTCTCCATCTCCAGACATGAACATCACATAAAGGAAATCTTCAGTACAGAACAAGTCGAAGAACACCGGTAATGACTTTCAGAAGTAGTTGGACGGATAAGGAGGGAAATGTTGGGATCCGGCCAACGGCTTCTGTGAATATTTTCAGAATATATTTCAAGATATATTTCTATGAATAGTTTTTGTTATGTTTGGTTGTATTCGTCAAGATTGTAATTGTTATATTTAGAACTCTCGTTTGTTTTTATGGATGTAGTTTTGTAAATTTAGAGCGAGTTTGCTGCTAATTGGTATGTAATGTTTTTGTTTTAAATTTCTATAAGTTAATATGTAAAGTTTTTCATTTTTGTTATAAAATAAATTTGTTAATCAAAAAGAGATGTCTTGATTTTAAAAGTAGTCAAGCAGAATATACCCTAACAGGTAAATCGATCTACATAAGCATATTTGATACGAGATAAATATTTGAAATACCACCAGACAGCACCTTCGCTGTCACAACTACCACAGAGCAAACGGAGAATCGGCAATATTCTCCACAGAGAAAAGAGAGTCGACACCAATTCAAATCGATTCTCACAGAGAGTCGACAGGATTTCAAATCGATTCTCACATATATATTCACTATTATCACACACAAAGCCTTTATTAGGGATCAAGCCCCATAGAGGATTCTCCCAGTAGAAATGGTTTTAATTGAACATAAATCAAGTACTATATACAAATCAGTATTAACATGAGCCCCAAAAAAGGAAAACTATTCACACATGTTTCTCATCCTTCTCGCCTTCTCACAAAATTTGTATAAATCTATTTGTACTGTGTCTACTTTTCACCGTTTCTAAGAGCAGGGCATAGAGTGATAAATGATTAGCGCTCGTATTATTAAAAAGTAATTTCCCTTCTTCATGCAGATGATTACGAGTAAATATATGGTGAGTTAGTTCTGACTCAAAATTATCCCTGCACAATACACATACGGTATTTTCTGATTCCATAGTTTTTATATGGTCTTCAATAAAAATTGTAAACAAGATTCTTATTTGCGCAATGCATCTTTTGACCGGAAGTGGGAAGTCACTAGTTAAATAAAATTATGCCATGGGAGAGCTGAATCTAAATTTTTGTGATGCGGGTAAAATTTTGAATCTACCATTCTCGTGTGGTCCACTTGTATAGATTGATCAAATGGTCAGCCGACAATCAAAGGAATTTTATCTCTTTAAAACCCTGTAATCGTTACAAAGTTTACTATTAAAATAAGAACATTAGGCCTCCAGGGAATGGTTTATTTTTAAAATATTTTTATTTACAAATTTCTCAAGCTTTCGGGCAAAAAAAGCCCTTCTACGAGAGAAAATATTTTCCATTAAAACGCCAATAAAATATGATTTAAAATTAAATGAAGTGTTTTGGGTGTTTACATTTGTTTTAATGCAGAATTAACGTGGACTTCTATTGCGCGTGCTCATCGAGTTTGCTATCCAGAGGCGATATCCTTACCTGGAGGAGAAGACTTAGGTCAGAAGGACATCCCGGGTAGTTGGCGACTTCTGTACGCTCCAGGAACCTGGGTTACTTAAATAAATAATTACCTGGAGGTTATGGGGTGGGTTCAGGGAATATATTATTAATTTCCGGAATGTCTATTCTTCTGTTAATGCTATTGTGCTTTCTGAATATGATGGATTCTATGATTCGTTTATGTTCTGATATTCTTAAATTTAAATGTCTGCCAGTTTTACCTACATACAGTGGTACCTCGACATACGAGCGCCCCAACATACGAGTTTTTCGAGATACGAGCCGACGAGCAAGTGATTTTTTGCTTTTAGTTACGAGCGAAATTCGAGATACGAGTTCGGTTCGGTAGTGTTGAAGATATTAATCTGTGATTTTAAATGCTTCTTTTTGACCAGTATTTTTGTTTTGTTTTTGCTTTTCCTAAAATGTTTCTTTCTTCTTCTTCATTATTATTTGTTCTATATGCAAAGCTTTGTTTTTTGAGACTTGAATAAACAAATTCAAGTTTATTATATTTTTGTGTGCTGTGTTGCAACAGGTCGTGCATCTGACCTTTTTTAATGGCACTTGCCTAACTCATTTCCGGAACATTCTGAGAGGGAGGAAGAAACAAACCTCCTTGAACATGTTTTTTTTCTAAACGGCCTACAGGTGAAAGCGAGAAAAATGTAGCGAAAAAGGCAAAGACCAGTGAGGATATCTAATTTATTTCTTTACATTCTCTTTTTTGTTTTTGTGCAATAAATATTTGATATTTATAAATACGTTTTTATTATTTAAAACCACGTAACAAAAATAACTGGGGTGACATTTTGGAGGTCGGAACGGATTAATGGTAGTTCAATTGTTTTGTATGGGGAAATTTGCTTCGAGATACGAGCAAGGTTGCGGAACGAATTAAACTCGTATGTCGAGGTACCACTGTATTTGGTTTTGCATTCGTTGAGTACGCGCAATAGAAGCTCACGTTGATTCTTCATTAAAACAAATGTAAACCCCCAAAACACTTTATTAAATTTTAAATATTATTATATTGGCGTTTTAATGGAAAATATTTTCTCCCGTAGAAGGGCTTTCTTGCCCGAAAGCTTGAGAAATTGGTAAATAAAAATATTTAAAAAATAAACTTTTCCCTGAAGGCCTAATGTTCTTATTTTACTATTGATTCAAGGGATTATTTCAACAAAATTTACTATTATGCAGAATGTAACAAGACAAATATTTTTAAAAACTCCGAAAGAGAAATAGCCATCCAATCAGGGACGGCTAAAATCAATTTAGTATCAAAAGTCTTCACAAGAGGGCAGTTGGAGCGTGTACGGTACGACCACTTTCCTCTTTTTCCTAGATATAACCTCTTTTTGCACACTAAGAAAAATATATATATATTTTTTACTTTTAAAATTATGATACGGTTTAGAAAATACGGTTTGTATAATATTTTCTATCTAATCATTATTGATTAATCAAATATTTGGTTATATTGTAACTAAAAATATATTGGTATATTAATATTATTATGTCAATATATACCTTTTAAATATTTTAAAGCGCGAATCTGTTTTTTTTTCGAATGAAAACCCTTTTTAAAATAATAATCTCCGCAGGTAAACGTTTTCTCCGTTTTCTAAGACTTTTTCTCTTTTATATATTGAGAATATTAAAATTAAAAGCACGAATGTTCCTTTTATTCGTAATGATAAAATATGCAATTATCATTACAGTACGAAGTTGTTTCATTTGAAAAACATTCAAGCTATTCTTACGCTAGGCTAAGCTTATCTTATTCTATCAATTAAAATCCTTTGTGGCGCTTTTCTCTAAAATTACTATACGTATACAAATATAATAATATGCATTTATTTAGCAATCATATTTTAATTATTATATGTATATACCTTAAATCCCCTAAATATAAAAATGCTTTCTTCTTATTTCAACTTAAAAAAAAGTAAAGCTAACTCTCTTTTTTTTTTAAATGTGAACCATTCGTAACCAATTTTAAAATAGATGTAAATGTTGTTTAAGGAACAACCTGCCATGATGGCAGCCATATTGTCAGCCATACATTCAGCTATTGATCAAATTCAAGCGAGATTCATTCATTTATTATATATTTATTCATTACAAAACACGTATGAGTGTCAATTTTTAGACTATATTTCATATACGTGTTTTTCAAAATATATATTTATATTTCACAGTATTGTGATTATTTATATACTAGCGGATGTACCCGGCTTCGCCCGGGTTTTACCCGAGTAAAGGTTTGTCTAACGAACATTTGTTAAAACAATTCTCTATAAACTTATAAACAAAATAATATATATATTTTGATAATTTGAAACTCGTAAATTTGAATCTCTCGATAAAGTGAACATTTTTTCCCGGTCACTGTGTGCCGTGTCATCCTGAATTTTGTCTTTCCTAATTTTGTACATTACAAAATCATCATTTTATCTATTCTCCCAATATATATGTTGTAGATAAATGATAAAACTAACTTTGACTTGTGCGCAATTAATAGGTAGAAAATCTTACTTTTGATAAATAATCATCATCATTTAGTTAAATCTACAAATCTGCAAATAACTCTAAGGATATTCAAGAAATTATTTTTCAAAAACCTTCCCGGGGATATTCCTAATAATATCCCAAAATTTCACGGCGATTGGATGTATGGTTTTTGAATCTATAGAGTACAGACAGACAGACACACAGACAGACATTCAATTATATATATATAGATGATCTGGCTTTTGTTTTCTGCTCGAATGAATGTTTTTCTGTTAGAATTTTGTTCCTGCGTACAAAATAATGAACTGGTTTCACCCGTGGTCTCTGCTTTTTGGAATTTTTCCTGATATAATTTTGTATCTGATAATCAAACATGATACAACAATATCGTCATCATCATTTTCTGAATAAAAATATATAGTTTTAATAATTGATTTATATATTTTTAAAAATAGCCTATCGTCTTCCCCGTATTCTTTTACCTATGTATGGAAATTTTAGTTTGAATTAGTGAACTACTGCGAATTTGTATACCGGACATACAAACAAACAAACATACAAACATTCATTTTTATATACAAAAGTTGGCGTTCAGCCACTGAAATATTGGTTGAATAAATTATATTTTGATTCAATATATGCCTTTTTAATTAAGGATATATTTTCGATTGAACTATTTAAAATTTAAAAAATGAATAAATAAAATTAAAAAAATATATATATATTATTTCCAAGTGCCATATTATACAAATCGAAGCTAAAAGGTACCTTTTTAAATGCTATTCCTTTCAAAATGCATTCATGATATACAGGTTGTGACTACTAACTAAATTTAATCAAAAATGGTGCTTTCGTACATTTTTACATAAACACCATAATGTTTTGAACTGGGGTGATAAACCACGATACATTGCCAAATGCATTTTTAACGAGAGAGGAGCCTTTTTAGTACATGATTAACATCGTTAAAAATGCATTGAAACAATTCATAGCGGTTTATCACCTCCTGCAACTTTATAACTATCTCTATACATTTATTTCAAAATGTTCACTGATTTCAACTTTCTAATAAATTTTATTTCAAATATCGTCACGGAAAAATTTAGAAAAGATAAACTTCTCAGTATGATTATTTTTTGAAATATATTTATATACGAGTGTTTCTTTTTTAAACAAAAGTATTGAGTATTGAGAGATGGAAATTTATATTACTAACTAAGTTATGGTACGTGCACACAATGCAATTTAAAAAAAAAACTTCACAAAATTAGCGTTACTGTATGTAAATAATGGATTTCATATTTTTATTAATTTTTGTTCTGGCCTTTATTTTTTAAAATCTCTTTCAAAAAATCGTTTAAAATGAATTCGCAGTCATTAGCAAACGCATATGTTTACCTAATATTTCCACGTGCTCTTTTATTTTTTTACAGAAAAATATTTACATGCCAGTATTTTGGATTATTTTTTTTTTATAAACCATTTTTTTCTTATTCTTACTGAGAAGATGGGCATCTCGGTCAGGATTCATCGCAGTCACTCACTAACTCAGGCAATTTCAAGGGTTAATGGAGGTTGGGTGGAAAAGCTGCCGTCTATTTAAACTATATTGATTTTGAAACAACTAAGTGGATTGCAAAAAATAATTAAATACTAAACACAAATATAATACAATTTTTGCCATTACACACTTTTTGCCTGTGGTTTTATGTATTCTGTATTGCTATTCTATGGCACTTCTACTATTTATTATTGATGTACTTTCAGTATGAAGGAAATTACACTCGGAGGAATTCTCGGGCAAGCAGGGTCATTCTTCTAGTAATTTATAAAAAACAAGCGAAGCTATGAAGGAAGCTACAAAGCAGCAGAACACTTTGCTGAAATATGTAAAATACCTCTCAGCATATCGAAACAATTAATTACAATATTAGTTGGAAAATAGACTACACTTACAGCACACTCTGGATAAATGACACGGCTAGTGTGAAAAGTTACAAATATTATTACCTATTTATTTATTTATTTTTTTATTTATTGTTACAAAAGCACGAAGTCCAAAGGACTATTGTGCTGTGCTGGTATTATTTACATATATATGATTAATTATTTACACGATGGATTAGTAGTGTTTTGTAAATTATTGTACAAATAGTTCTAAACTTAACAAAGTTCTCATAAGATAGAGTATATACACAAAGAGAATTTGGTAATGTTTCAAAGTATCTACATACAATTTGATTAGTCAGAGGGCAAGATAAAAGAAGATGCTCTGGTGATTCAACATCTAAGCGGCATTCACATGTTGGATCATTGATAGCATTCAGTTTGAATAGGAAACTTAAGAAGGGTCCTTTGCCAGTTAAGAATAAAGTAGTGAATTTATCAGAAGAAATGAAATTTGGGACAGCAATTGGAAAGAATTTCTTGAACAGTTCATTAGATTGAGAAAGATAAAACTTAAATTTTAGATCCAGATATAGTTTGTTTAATTCTTTTTGAAGGGGTTTTTTGAGTGTTCGATCTGTGAGAGAATTTGTCATATTATACTTTGTTTGTAATAATTCAAGATAATCGGACAGTAAAGGGGTTTTCGCTAGTATATGTGTGATGTAAGAAGATGAAGTCCTATAAGCATGAATGCATCTAATAAGAATTTGATATTGTATAGAATTCAACTTGGATCTTTTTGCTGCAGTGATAAAAGGAAACCAAATATTTGATGCATAGCTTATTGTAGAGCGTATCATAGCTTTATATAAGATCAATCTACGCCGAGTATCAATGCCCCAAGTACGTGCACATAATGAGAATAATATATTCTTAAGTTTCGTAGCTTTCATAATTATATTGTCAACATGTGTTCCAAAATTAATCTTATTCCTTTGTCTATGATTTTTAAAAATAACTCCCAAAATTTTAACAGTTTCTGATGGTTGAATTATTTTTCCATCAAAATTAATGGGCAATTTTTCATAGTTATGTAGATAGAGTATACCTGTTTTGTTTGGACTTAGTGAAAGTTTTACCTTTTCACACCAGGCTTTGATTTTTATTAAACATTTGGTAATATTATACTGAAGATCATAGATGTTTGAACTCCATACCACAAATGTCACATCGTCCGCGAAAGCAATTACTCTAGCAAAACTTTCGTTAAAAGATAAGTTGAAATCATTAAGTAATATATTCCAAAGAATAGGAGAAATAATACCACCCTGGGGACATCCCTTATTTATCTTTTTTATACACTTTACATTAGTATATTTAAACTCTACACTCCGGTCTTCAAAGTAAGAATTAATTATTTTTATCAGTACCGCTGGAAAATTTGCTTTGTCCAATTGTTGGAGAATAGCCGGATGCCATGCGTTGTCGAAAGCTCCGCTGATGTCCACTGTTACTATTGCCGTATTTTCTGTTTCTCTTTTCAGAAGACTTAATTTAGTTATTTCTTGTAAAGCAGAGATTGTTGATTTTTCTTGTGTAAATCCATGTTGAGCAGGATGCATAACATTATTACTATTAATATGATTTAAAAGTTCAATATGAATTAGACTTTCAAAAATTTTACCTAAATTAGAAGACAAGCTTATAGGGCGGTAGGCTTTCGGATCTTTATAATTTTCTTTATTAGGTTTTTTTATAATCATTACTGCTGACTTTCTCCAGGCCTCCGGATAATAATTAAGTCCAATACAAGCATTGAACAATTTTGTTAAGCTGCATATGCATCTCTACGATTAAAACCAAAATATTTAAATAATAATCCATTTAATTGGTGGACGGATGAACTGGAACTTTTTAAAAATCATTTTAAATATGTTCGAAATCTATATTATCGGGGTAAACGGTCTAATAGACAGCTAGTTGATGAAAAAATGTATAAAGAAATACGAAATAAGTATATGAATATTATTGAAAAAACAAGAAATGTAAGCTGGAGGGTATTCCTGGAGGAAGTTGAAAATACATCTCCTTTTGGTGATACTTACAAAACTTTTAAACAAAAAATTTCTCCTAGGTCTTTTGATTTACCAATTCTAGATGTATCTCAAGATGTGCTCGAATCAGAAATGAAAAATCTTTTATCTTCTCTATTTCCGAATGACTGTCAATCTTCTGACACAAACTATCATAAATTAATCAGAGACAAGAGTTATACTTTTTCTAATGATAAAATCATTTATTTTGATAATATTCAAGTCTGTTCAATAATTAAAAAACTTAAAAATGGCAAGGCTCCAGGAATAGATCATATAAGCAATCAGATGATCAAAACGGCAGTTCATCATATATCTCCTGTGTTAACACGGCAGCAAATAACATTGGAAGGATCACCGTGACTTTCTGAAATTAACGAACGCAAATTTTGGCTAAGAATATAAGAATATTTAGACGTTTTATATATAGAAATATATTTCATTTATAACATTGAAGTAGCGGGAAAAAAGGGGTTTTCTTGGTTGATCGATTGAAGCGATAAAAATATTTTCCAAAATAAAATCTCATCAATAATTAAGCAATATAAAATATCGATTAAAAAATTAAATAAATGACTTACCCCGCAAACGTTCACATATTTAAAAAATATATAAATTGATTAGAAGCCTCTCTCTCTCTCTTCTCAAAGGGCAAATAAACCGAAATTTCCAACAAATGTATTTTTGCAGCAAAACTTGTGGTAAGTTAATTTATTTTAATTATATCAACATAGTTTATCCCGCATTTTCCCAATTTTGTAAATATCAATAGTGGAGATAGAATGTAGCTTGATTGCTTTATATCTCCAATGGAGATATTTAAATAGCTAAATTTTTAACAGAAAAGTATTTAGCGAGTTTCCCTTTTGTGTAAAGCATTAATATTTTATGAATAGACGATGCAAACGATATCTATGTAAATAGAAAATAAGAACGGGGTTATCTCACTATCTGCCAAAATAGCAGTGAAGAAAGAAGGACGTTCTTTTCAGGAATTTGTAAGTGAAGTTAACATAGTTTAATTAAATTATTTTTTAACCAGCCTCATATCAAGCCGATTATTTTTTGTTCAGTGTCTATTCACTTTTTACAAGGCATGCAATTAGAAGAAAAGTGCTTCTTTAAATATATCTCTTTCTAAAAAGTATGTATACGAAAGTATGCTCCTATTTATTTCGAGAGGAATTTACCTTTTACCGGGTTTCCTGCGAGACTACGCCAGTTGTGGAAACGGCCGTGGTTTGAAACGTGGTGACATTTAGTCATCATTGTCCGATCCTGGTAATTCCTTATGTTAAATGTCCGTCCTCGGTAAGATGATCTAAAACGTACTTGTGTGTTTTAATAGACTCGGTTCTCTTCATAATGTAAGATTGTGCGGGGTTATACTTTCGTTGATTACTGTACTGATGAATTATACGCGGTCATTGCTGTTTTTACAAACATTGGCCATTCCGTTGTGGTCGTCCCTGAGGTAGTCCTGATAGTTTCTATTTTACGTTTTGTTTTTCGCATAAACCATTCGAATGTGAATGAGCGTTTATTCGTGTAAAACCCTTGGACATTTTAAAATTTTAGTCTGAGATGATGCATCTTGGTGTACCAAAAACATATATTGGTTTTATAGTAATGTGCGTGACATGCCGTTTTTGCTTTCGTATCTTTAACTGGGATCGTTGGTGCGTATTTACTAAAGTGGTCCTCGATCGTTGAAGATGTATCCTTTTGATAATTTTTTAAATGGTTCTTCGAAAATTGCTTACTCGTTCCCACAAGTCTGTTTCGCACAGATATATCTTCGGATCTCAATATGCATTTTTTCTTACGAGGAATTTAATTATGTCTATCAGTAGTTCTGATACTGGTCATGTGTTAAGAGGTGTTGGTTTCAATACACCTGTTTCCTAATGCAGTACGAATGCGGTCGTTTCCGTTAGGCCAAACTCGCTTTTACACGGGACCCATTTACACGTCGCTTGTGAGGTAAAACTTATGTTTATGTTTTATCGTTATGGGTTCGATTTTACTGTTGTCCTGGGTCCTATCATTTCTCGATCGGGACATCCGTCGCTTCGTTTTGGTTCACGATACCGTGGTACCCTCTCCACGGTCATACTGATTTATCGTTGAACGAAAGTTTAAAACCGTAGTAAGTAAAAATGCCTGTTCACAAGATTATTTTGTCGCCATCTGTAAGTAAAACTAGAAAAAATGTTAGAAAGAAGTTGATATCGCCTATAATTAGTTTCAGGAAAGTTGTTTTAATCCTAACTGTGCCATCTATTCCCGTTACTGATACTGGGTACGGTTTTTAATATGTATTTAAGAATCGTCTGCCACGGATTCGCTAATGCAGCTAACTCCATTTCCAGAGTCAAATAGGATTCTAACCACCTTCGTATCGTAAATAGTTTCCAACAACATGTCAATAATGTTTAATATTGAGGGTTTTTCAAATTTAATTAAAAAATTATAACACAGGCCTGCGAAATTGCATTTTTTTATCTAAAGAAATACTTCTGTTTAATTGATTTTGTTGACTTTGCTTAGAATCTTTGATTAAACTGATTCCAATAATTATAATCAAACATTATATTTATTGATTTACAAGAAAGAGAACAAATATAAAAGAGAAACTAATATTAAACAAAGCAACTCTGATTGGCAGGCTTTTTAACGTAAGCTGCTGTCTTCCCCACCGATAATGAATGTTTATCTATCTTTAGCACCAGTTCATTTCGATCCGGATCTGGATGGTGAAATTTCGTTTACAGAAGCTGCTACGGAAATATACAAATTAAAGAAAAATAAAGCGACAGGATTGGATAATATACCAAATGAAGCCATCAAAGATTTACCTCACAAAAATATCTTAAATTGTTAACAAATACCTAAAATAAAATATTGATGACATCCTCAGTTCCCTCAACGTGGACAAAAGCAATCATCCATCCTATCTTCAAAAACGGCGACCCAAATATACCTTTCAAACTATAGAAAAATATCGTTGTTATCCAACTTATCGAAACTCTTTACATCCATATTAAAGACTAGGTTGAACAGCTGGATGGAAAAAAGGGGAATATTGGCGGAAAATCAAGCGGGTTTCAGAAGAGAATGTTCCTGTTAAGACCATATTTTCACTCTTACCTCACTGATTCAAATGAGCTGAACCGCAAAAGGAGGAAATTATAAGCTTTTTTTGTGAAAATCAAAAAGGCTTTTGATACTGCACCACACCTTCTTCTTTGGGAAAGGTTAGCAGCTTATGGTTTGAGTGACCGAAGAACTAACTCTGAATCAAGCGAAATCAAAGGTTATGGTGTTTAGAAATGGAGGTCAACTAGCTCGCTCTGACGTTTGGTTCTGGGGACAAATTCATCTCATTACAATGCCTAAATACACGTACTTGGGTTACCAGCTGTCAACATCAAACTCAACTCAACAGGCGGCTCAAAATTTTAAAAACAAGTCGCTAAAGGCTATTAATGCAGTTGGATCAACATATGCAGTTGCACACACACACACATATGGATCAAATAAAAAAAATCAACTCTATCAAATCATCACTCGGGCTCTTTGATTCAATGGTGCCCTCAACCTTGTAATATGCAGCTCCGATTTGGGCCAATAACCAGAATAGCTTAGTGGACGGTGTTCAGAATTTTTTTTCCCCGGCGTCTCTTAAATTTACCTAAATGTACTCCCGGTTATATTCTGCGCAAGGAATGTGGACGAACGTCACTGGGAGTTACAGTGTTGAAATTAACACTCAGGTTCTGGCTTAGAATTCTGGAAATGGATAATAGACGACTTTACCATATATGTCTAACTCTCTCACACACACACACAAATTTTATTAAGACACACAGGTCTTACAGAGGATTCTCCTTGGGGTTACAAGACGGAGAAACCTATGAAAGTGGGAAATATACAAAGGGGTAAAAATGGGGAAAGATTATATACACATGATAAATATATACAGATTATTATTTGAATGATCCTATGGAAAATAAGAATATGGATTTGGAAAATTTGGAAATATGGATGGAAGAAGTGGAGAGCGAAAAGAGGAAAAAACAGGTATTTACATATGGAACATACATATAATGGGACAAGTCAATTTAAGCTCTTCTGCTCACACAGCACAGGTGGACCATGGCTTTTTTCAATAAATCTTTAAGAGATTTTCCAGGAAAATCCGAGTGTTCAGAGTTGTAAGGTAAACACCGTTTTATCGGTGTGGGGGGTTAGCTTATCGTACCTGCCCAAACAAATAATAGGATTTTGGCTCTGTCCTCCTCATCAAACAGAAATTTTTGATATGTTTGGATGTTCGGTTAAGTCTTTCTTTTTTACAGAATTTTTGTGGTAGTTATATAGATTCAAAGCTACTGAACTATTGTCTATAAAGTTGGATAATAAAGAATATAGTGTGAAGTGTGTATGGCCTATCTTAGAGAAAATTATTTTTCTTTCCGTGTCAAGAGGCATGCATTCAAATATATAATATATAATGTTCTAATTCATTTTCGGTTCTATTTTTGCATAGTTGGCAATACAAGTCTTCTGTCTTAAGATATTTTATATGGTCTTCTCGATATAAAACAAATAGAATTCTCAATTGCGCAATGAGGCGTTTAGTCGGCAGTGGGAGTTCACTTAGTAGATAGTTCTCTGCTGCAAATGTTTTATGTAAATATTTGTAGTGTGTGTGCAGCTTCGAATTGGTTATTCTTGATTGATCGGCTTGAATAGACTGTTCTATAGTGATTCTGATAATTTGAGGTATTGCTTTCTGTAGAATATTGGGGTCTGAACAGTTCTTTAACCACATGAATCCAGTTGAGTTTAGGATATTCATTAAATTTTCTGTAAACCTATAAAGGTATTCGTTAGAGTGGACGTTTCCCATAATTGGGCTAGACAGATTGCGGGCAATCTGGATTTTTCCATTTTTGATATTCTTAACCAGAACTTTAGAATTAGTTTGGTTGGCTGTGACTCCTAGTGAGAAGCGTCCGGTTTCCATGCGTAGTATGTAGCCTGGTGTGTTACTCGGCAAGTTCAATAATCGTCGGAGATAGTTATTCTGAATCTGGTCCAAGATTTTGTTCTTTTCGTTCGCCCAAATTGGAGCAGAATACAGCAAAGTTGACAGGATAATCGAGTCTAATAATTTCATTGATGAACCAAATGAATTCAACCTGGATTTGTTCATAATTTTCCATATTTCGCCGGTAGCTGCAAACGCTTTGCCTTTAAAGTATGAAGCCACTTGACTAAACGAAATTGTTGTTGTGAGGGGATAGAAGATAGAGATATTTCGATGTCACTGTCAACAGTTGGTCTCCCCAGAACCATTTGTCCGATTTTGCAGGGCGGCCACCGTTTCGGAAAACCATTATCTAGGATTTTGATTCGTTCAGTGTTAGATGATTTGTTTCGAAGTATTTTTTCAACCTGTTAATTTTTATTTGTAGATTGATCTTTGATTCTCCTTTGAGAATTATGTCGTCGGCATACATCAAAAGGTGAACCGAGAGAGAGAGAGAGAGGTTCTTCTCAAGGGTAAACGATAGCCAACTTACCTCAGTACAAAGTATTTTAACCAGCGCCATATCAAGTCGAATAGCTGCTCTGTCCCTATATAACTTTTACAAAGCAGTAAGCAGGAAAAGGAACTTAGAGTGTGTATAAGACCAGTGTTTTATTTTTATATTTCCCAGTTTATTGCCTTCTCTTTTTGTTTTCTTTTTACTTTTCTCACTTTCTAAGTCTCTTTGATACGTCTCTTCAATCTCTTATATTTCGCTTTCTATGAATGATAATACGGTAAAAATTTGAGCTTCAAATTCATATAAGATTCATTCATCGGCTGAGGAGTCTTTGTATTAAGACGAAAAATCTTAGTGCATGTGTCATATGTAAATCCCAATGTTTTTTTTCGTTTAGTTTTTTTTATTTATTTATTTTTTCATTATTTTATTTGGTATCTTTTTTTCTCCCTCGGAATTACCTTTTCAAATCTATTTATGAGCTTAATGGTCTTGGTTAGGTTTTCTTGTGTATAAATTTCATTATCTCAATATTGAATGTGGTTAGCTTTTGCTTTTTTATCTTCATTTGCGGAGAATCCGTGGTTAATACATGTATAATAGGTTTGTTTTCCTCCGGTTTACCCAGACTGATCTATTTATTGGCTTGATTGTCCTTATATAATTTTTCCTGTATATAAATATCATATTACCATTAAGGTACTATTACTTTTTTTCCTGAATGTATCCTACATTTCTGCTTGGAGAATCTGTATAAGACTAAAAGGTCTAAATAAAGCTTTTCCTGTTGTATATACTGACAAGAAAGTATTCCTTAAATTTGGTACATTCACAAAATCTCTAACCCGAATATTTCAAGTGTGCGGTGCATCCTGAATCTATACATCATATTTGCCTATCATTTCTCTCATCTGGTAAATCTTCAAATTCTTTCACATATGTTTCAAACGTTTGCACATTAATTCCATTTTTCACAGTATCCACTAGGTTATTAGAATATTCTCTACTGCATTTGTGATTTCAATAAACAGGAGTCCATTTCTTTCGATATACCTGTTTCTGCTTATCTCGAAACCAGCAATCCCTAGCTAGATTTCCTTTTTTATTAAAAACAAAACATATTTTTTTGCTGAAATTGTTGAAATTTCTATCTTTAATTCCATATGCTTGTCATGCTCATTCTCAACTGATTGATTCAATATAATATTTCTTCTTGACTCCTATTCTCTTAGATTTTGTTGACCCCCTTCAATTGTTGCCTCTCTCTTAGATCGTAAGACAATAGCAATATTTTCATACCTTGGTTGTATGCCTCTGACAATTAAAATGAAAGTTCTCTTGAGGTAAATTGATGCCCTAATGATGAACTTCTAGCAGCAATATTTTTCCCCATCTTATATATTCGTCTACAGTTTCATTTTCTTTCATTCTAATGTTCTTTAATTCAAAGCTTATAACAATATCTTATCTTCTAAATTGCCTGTGTATGTTTTTATTAGTGAGTATCAGACTTTCTTCTCATTTGTTTGTCCAGTCAACATATCAGCTTGTTCATTTGTTAAAGTAGTGATGTTTATCCCAATTGCTTCATCATTTTTTTCACTCCAAATCTCAAAAAACTATTGTCTTCCATATCAGGTTCGTTATCGGAAATTACGCATTTAAATAATTTCCTCCTTCCCAGAACTGCGCCGATTTTCAACGCCCAAATTTGTTCCTGTTAATGGTTCAATTTTCGTTTGGGATAAAAATTAGTTTCGAACATTTTCGCCTTTCGAACTAATAAAAACAAACGAATATAATTCAAATACAATTATATATTTAAAATGTATTTAAATCTCGGGTAGCTTTTAAACAGGCAATATATAGATATAATTTATATTATTATACATTAATACCTTGAATCCTCTCAGAAGCTCTTCAGTTTACCGATCCGAATGAACTTCTTGCTTAATCTTCTGATTAAATAGTTCGCTTTTGAGCTTCATATCAAACAACCACGCTCTGCTACCAATTGTTGACTTTGCTTGAAAATTTAAATGAAACTGTTTCCAAGAAAATTATAATCAAATATTATATTTAAAATACAATATAACGCGGCTTATGATTGTAAAACGAAAATTGCAATTATACCGCGAATGTTTCTTTTGCAAGATACTATTCCTTTAACTTCAAATTACCGAGTGGACCAATTAATACTAATTTTTTTCAACTTATCGAGTATTTTTCAAGGGACCGGGAAAATTTTCAAATTATCGAGAGTATAGACAAGTATAGATTCAGTAGGGATTGGATGTTTGCTATAATCGTCTTAACAAATGTTTATTAGGCAAACCTTTACTCGGGTAAAAATCAGGAGAAGCCGGGAATAAATATATATGTTTGTCGGCTATGCACGCCCTCAATATGTAACAAATCTCGCTGAAATTTGAACAGGACAGAGAGTTAAATCTGGAAGAGTTTTTTTGTCGCACTTCAACCAAGAAAAAAATAATTAACCAAGTACTGAGCAACAATATTTTTTTTGTCAGAAATGATAATGACAATATTGCTGTATCATGCTTGATTAACATAAACAAAATTCTTTAGGGGAATATTCACTAAAGCAGACCACGGGCGTAGCCAGATAATCATTTTTAGTAGGCAGGAACAAAATATACCAGCGAAATATTCACTCGAGCAGAAAACACACTAAGCCAGGTCATCTCTATATATAAAATATCGTTTTTCGGCCTTTTGGCTAAGATCATGTAGTATATCTCTAGATATTTTTATTTATATATATGTTTTTGAAAATCTATTCAGTAGAGAGAGTGGTTATGTTGGTTCGAAAAATATATTTTATATCCTTCCTTTCTTTCCTTCCTTTTATATCTATAAAAATGAAATCCAAAATCGATGTTTGTTATCGCGTTGGGCAAATTCTACAGAATCAATCAATATGAAATTTCGCATGTAGGTAGTTAAAGATTTCCTTTAACATTTACGCTATTCAAACAACTTGAAAGATAAATGTGCTTTTTTCAAAATGTAAAACCAAAAGCGTTAGTTCCAGCCTTTTACCGCTTGGCGCAGCACTTGTCGCGATGATAAATGAATTTGATTGGTTAATATTTTACACGTAGTTTGTTTACACGATGAATGTTAGTTTGTTTACACGATGAATGTTTTTAAAAAGGTAAGATTATCCAATCGCCTTTAAACTTTAGGAAGTTATATATTTACTATACTACTCAGAAGGTTTCTGGTTTGAAATTGATTTGAAATAAATATTCTTTACAATTTTATTTGCAAATTTTCTACTTTCACTCGCAAGCAGCGCCTCTCGCGGTTTCCGGTGAAATTACATTTATAAATTATAAAATTGCTAAAATGTATTCCAAGTATAATATATTTAATATTTAATTGGAGGAATTAGTAATATAATATTCCAATGACGTTGTAAAAACTTGGCATTTCAATATTAATTAATATTTAAAGAAAATTTCTTATTTAAAATTTAAAAAAAGTTTTCAAAAATATTATGTGTTTCAAAAATATATTTAAACGCATATAACAATATTTTATATGTTTATAAATCTATTTATAGGTGGATTGGATGTTTTCTAGAATCGTTCTAACAAATGTTCGTTAGGCAAACTTTTACTCGGGTAAAACCCGGTCGAAGCCAGGAACATATATATATATATGTGTTTGTCGGCTATGCAAACCCTCAATATATAACTAATCTCGCTGGAATTTGAACAGGACAGAGAGTTAAATCTGTAAGAGCTTTTTGTCGCACTTTTGACCAGGAAAAATTATAATAACCAGGTACTGAGCAACAATTTCTTTTAGTCAGAAATGATTATGACAATATTGCAGTATCATGCTTGATTGACACAAATAAAATTCTTTAGAGGAATATTCACTAAAGCAAACCACCTGCGAAGCCAGATAATAATTTTTAGTAGGCAAGAACAAAATCTACCAGCTAAACATTCACTCGAGCAGAAGACACACGAAGCCAGGTCATCTCTATATATAAAATATCGTTTCTCGCCCTTTTGGCTAATATCATGTAGTATATCTCTAGATATTTTTAATTATATGTATATTTTAAGAATCTATTCAGTAGAGAGAGAGGATATGTTTGCTCTCGAAAAATATATTTTATATATTATATAAATATATAATGTAACGAATATTATTATCATTATTATTATAATATTCTGTGTGTTCCGGAATATTATTATCAATAATATTCGTTAGGCAAACCTTTACTCGGATAAAACCCGGGCGAAGCCGGGTACACATCCGCTAGTATATATATATTTGCTACATGTTTAATTTGCATATACCTATTTTACATATCTCAAATCCAATTCCAATTCCAAATAACTTTATTAGGTGCCGCGCAAAAAGAGCAACCTAGATAATCATATTTACAATATACTGAGGGGGGTTGTTATGTACAGGGGTTCATTTACAATTATAATTTATAATGATGTCGTTGGGTCCAGATTCTCAGGTCCTTGGGAATATTGTTCTTGAGAAGGTTTTTTCTGGCTTGTTTGATATTCAAGGTGGGTTTGGTTTTCCTTTTTTTCCACTTTTCGTCATTCTGGCTTAATTGATGGAGAATTTGTCTAGGTTTTAAATTTCCTTTTTTCCTTTTTCGGCATTTGTAGTTTGTGGCTTCCTTAAAGGTGGGGTTTTCTAATTTTTCGGATTTTTCATAGAATTTAAATGATTGTGTAATAATGTAGTCATTGATGTTTTCGATATTTAGATCGTTCCTGAGGATTGTGTTCCGAACGAACCAGGGTGGAGACATTATTTTTCTGATCATTTTATTTTCGAAGACTTCTAGCTTTTTAAGGATGGTCTTATGTGCTGTCATAAAAATGGGGTGGCCATATATGAGTATTGGTCTTATTATTGATGTGTAAATGGTTCTTTTGCAATGAAGGGATAATTTGCTTTTCGGTCATAGAAGTAGGGATAGTCGGTGTTGGGCCGCTTTCGCCAAATTAATTCTGTTTTCGATGTGTTTTTTGAATGTTAGGTGCTCGTCTAGGGTCATCCCTAGGTATCGGATGTTCTCTTTCCATTTAATATTGTCTTCGAAAACAAAAGGTTCATCTAAAGGTTTCTTAATTTTGTCTTTTTTTCTGGAGAAAATTATTGCTTCACTATTTTGGGGGTTCATTGTGACTCGCCATTCTTTACACCAGAGCGTGGAAAAGATGCAGGCCTCTTGAAGTTTCATGTGGAGTCTGTCGAAGTCGTATGTCGAGGCCAAAATGGCGGTATCATCGGCAAATAGGTGTAAGGAGGTGTCTTCAATACAGGGGAAGTCATCTATATATATGTCAAATAAGGTTGGTCCTGTGACTGATCCTTGGGGGACCCCGGCAAGGATGTTCCTAGCTGTTGAAAGTTCGTCTTTGACTCGTACGTTGAATGTTCTATTTGTTAAGAAGTTTTGCGTTATTTTTATGATGTCTCCAGGAAGGTGCTTTTTGCACATTTTGTAGAGAAGGGCTTCGTGCCATACTTTATCGAATGCTTTGGCAATATCGAAAAATACGGCTCCTGTTATTTGGCCTAGGTCCATGGCTTTTCTTATTTTTTTCAGTGACAACAACTAGCTGGTGCAATGTTGAGTGCTTGGCTTGGTAGCCAAATTGTTCAGGTCTGAGTGGATTCTTTTCTTCTAGGGATTTTCTGAGTCTTCTTAAAACAATTCTTTCGAATAGTTTTGAGATGGCAGGTAACAGCGAAATGGGCCTGTAGCTTGTTGGTTCATGCATGGATTTTCCTTTTTTAAGTGTGGGACAGATAATGGACGTTTTCCATCTGTCAGGGAAGTGGGCAAGCTGCAGTGAGGCGTTAAAGATTTCGGTTATTGATGCTAGTATATGATTAGGGAGCAGTTTGAGAGCTTCATTAGGCAATTCGTCGATTCCGGGAGCTTTTTTATTTGGTAGATATTCAATAATCGCTTTTATTTCACCAATGTTTGTTGGTTCTAGTCCTGTTTCTTTATTTTTTTTTCATGTATGAATTCACACGTTTGATGTATGTACGAGTAGGTTTGGAGTGGGATGTATAGGGATTGGGGGTGAACTGTTTTTCATAGTTGTTGGCAAATGATTCAGCTGCTTCTTCTGTGGTTAGTGTCTGCCCATTGTTTGTCTTCAGTGTTATTTCTTGTTTTTCAGAGTTAGATAATCGTTTGATGGCTTTCCATATGGTTTGGTCCGTGACTTTCAAGTTTTCGATAAAGTGGTCCCAGCTGGTGTTATCGTGCTCTCTTGTAAATTTCTGTGATTCTCTCCGGGCCGTCATGTAGACTGATTTATCTCTGGGGTCGCAGGTTTTTTCTTTTTTTTTCTTAGTCTGTTGGTGGATTGTATTTTTTCTTTAATGTGAGGTGGATATCTTCGTTCTAGTTCCGGGTCCTTATATTTTGTTGAATCTTTCAAATTTTGCACCATTTGTTCTTCAATGTGTGTAATGGCCTCGTCTATTTTTGAAGATGTGTCTAGGATCAGTTCAGGAGGTTCAGCGATTTCCATTTTGTACTTGAATAGGGCCCAATCTGTAATTTATATTTTTGTATTTGAGTAGGAGATTTTGAAATCCTGTAGCACAAGTAGTACTGGGAGATGATCAGGACTTTAGAGTATGCGCTTTGGGAGATGTTTTTGTGCACGGCGATATCAATGATGTCTGGAGGTGAGTCATGAGTAGGTTCGTCGGGGTAGCTCACATCTAGGTCCATAACGTTGATTGCGTTTTGGAGCCTTCTACCGCTTGGGTTAGTGGTGGTGGAACCCCAGGCAGGATGTTTGCAGTTTAGGTCCCCTGCTATGATGGTCGGTGTGTCCGTTGAAAAAATGTTATAGATATCGGTTTGATCTAGATAGGTGTTTGGTGGTTTGTAGCACGAATACAGGTTCATATTTAACCCGTTTTTGTTTTTGATTGAAATTCCTGTTGTTTCCAGGCTTGAGGTGGTGGCATGAATAGGTGCATGGCTGTACTTCTTGTGGATGAATATGGCAGTTCCACCACCTTGTCCGGTTAGTCTGTCGTTGCACAGGGTGATGAAGTTTTGAATCCTCATTTTATGGCACGGCTTAAGCCAGGTTTCTGACATTAGTGCGATGTCGTGGTCGTTCAGGAATTCTGAGAATTGTTGTTTTTTTGTTTCGGAGACTGCACGCGTTCCAGTGAACGATTCGAAGGCTATTTTTATACATATTTTTGTGATTCATTTACATCTAAAGGTATCTGCAACGTTCTTCATGATGTTGGCTATTATTGCGGGGTCACTGAGAGCCTTTTTGATAGCGCTCTCTAGTTGGTTGACTTTAGTGGCTGAAGGAGGATTGGGACGTTCTTTATTAACATGTGGGATTTTGTTGTTGTTTTGAATGGGATGAGTATTTTCAGAAGGGTTTGGACCTATAGGGTTGGATTTTTCTTTTTCTGTATTGAGGTTTGGTTTCTTATTAATTTGGGTTTGGGGCACTCTATTTATTTTTCTGTATAGTGGGCAACCACGCCAACTTGCTGTATACTGACCTTGGCAGTTTGCACATTTAGGTGGGACTTCTTTTTCTTTGGTGCATTCGGATGTGAAATGATTTTCTCCACATTTTACACATTTGGGAGTTTCCCTGCATTCAAACTGAGAGTGCCCAAAGTTTTGGCACCTATGGCATTGTCCGGGGCCTTTGGGAGCCCTGTAAGCCTCGACGTTGCACTTCATGTCGCAGAGATCTGTGATATTGTAAATTTCTTTATTCCTTGCAGTCTTAGGAAGGGTTACCTGGATTAGTGGGAGCTCTTCTTTTGTTCTTGAATTTCGTAGTCTTGCAAGTTTGGACATCTCGAATCCCTTGTTTTCCAGATCCTCTTGTATTTCGGGGATGGTGATGCAGCGGTCGAGACCTCTGACGACCACTCTAAGGCACTTTTCGTCGTCTAGGATCTTGAAGTGGAAGGTGTAGTGGCGATCTTCCAACCACTTGGTAGCTATCCGGTAGTCTGATGTTGTGTGAGTCTGAACGTTGATCGTTCCTGATTATCGGCCTGATTTGTAGAATTCTGGCTTTTGTTTGGTACACTTGATAAGACCATCTCTAAGGCCTGACCATTCCTTTACTCCGCTTATTTTAATTGGTGATATTCTGATCTTGGGGTTAGGGGTGGGATTGTTAGGTTTGTTATTCGATGTTTCGTTAGATTCCTTTGATGAGTTAGAGTTTTTATGGTTTTGTTCTTGGTTTGGCATTTTGTTTGGTGCCACTTCGATTTCCATTTCGACTGTTTCTGCTTCATGAGGTTTTTCAGGCTGTTTGTTTTGTAATTTTGGTTCAGGATTACCTTGTGACTTTTGGTTGGAGCACCAGGTTGTTTTTTGCGTTGTTGTTTCTTTTGCGGCTACTGGCGATTTTTCTCTTGGGCGCTTCGCGGGAGCTTTTGTAGTACAGTCTATTCTCGTTATAACGCCACCATCCGGATTTTGCAAAAAAGCGGCGTAAGGCGAGGGTGGCGTTGTATCGAACACGTTTAAAATGTGAAATTTAAAGATACAATAAATTATTTATAACAATTACTAATAACAATTTATACTCTAAGTCAATATAGAGAATGCAAAACCGGCATTAATTAATTAATATGACAGATAGAAATAATTAATTTATAATTTATTCATAAAAAAGTAATTACATTTTCTTGAAGAAGTCTGTGAACACAATTTGTGTTTTCTCTCCCTCACTTATGGCATAGACACGGCGTAACAAATCCGCAGATAGATTGATATCGTCAGATGTTGCTCTCTTGGAGTGCTCAAGAAACAACAAAATTGTCTCAGCAGCTGTTCTGGCTTCCCTTAACGATGGTAGGCGCTGGGTCACTGTTGCATCATCATCCTCGCCAAATTATTCTTTAGCTGTAACAGTGGACAGCAGAAAATTGTCATCTGTTAGCTTCATTTCCGCCTCCTGGGAATCATCAACCAGTTGAAACTCCCTTTCAGTCATCAAATTTTCTGGTGTAATAGCGAAGATGTCGCGAATGCGATCGAGCAGATTTCCATAATTAAGAGACTCAACTGCAGCAGTAGAAGTGAAGCGAATGCCTGTGTGATTCCAGCAGTTGCTGATGGAATCAGGGCTCACAGAATCCCAAGCCATTTTACAATAGCGCACAGCGTAATCCAGACGTAATTCTGTGGGTAGATGGGCATCCGCCAATTCCACCATTTTCTGGAGTTGAAGCTTGCGATATTGAGCCTTGAAACTTTTGATGATGCCACTATCCAGTGGTTGCAGACTGACAGTCATATTTGGTGGAAGGAAGTGTATCTTTATGTTGCTGAGACAATCATTAGGGACGCAGTGAGACGTAGCGTTATCTAACAACAGTTGATACGACGTCCTTCAGAGACAAGCTGCTTGTTGAACTGCAGTACCCATTCTTGAAAGATGATAGAGGTTATCCATGCTTTGCTGTTAGATGTGTAAGTGCAGTAGAAGTATAGACTAAAGTTTCTGAAGCATCGAAGATTTGCCGATTTTCCAATAATCAGCAATCGCCGCTTGTCTGTTCCAGTAGAGTTGCAGCACAGTAGAACAGTGATTCGTTGCTTCATCCTTTTGACACCACGGCAGTTTTCATCTTTGTGAGCAAGTGTTCGGCCAGGAATGAGCTGAAAAAATAATCCTGTTTCGTCTGCATTGTATATGTTGGCTGGGTCATATACGGAGTTCGCCAGAATACTGTTCAAATTTGTAAGGTGTTCTTCAATGATAGCTGGAGAAACCGATGCGCCTTCCCCACAGAGCCGTCGTTGCGAAATATGGAATCTCCCTTTAAATCGCTGCAGCCACCCACTGCTGTACGCGAAATTTTCTGGTACGTCCAAATGCTCGCCAAGTTTTTTTGCCTTTTCTCTTAAGAGGTCATCGATAAAAATATTGAAGAAGGTGGGGCCGATGACTGACCCTTGAGGGACTCCTGCTCGAATTTTCCTTGGGGTTGACAGAACATCTTTGACTTTTACTCTAAGGTTTCTGTCACTAAGGAAGCTTTTTGTCATTCGGATGATGGCTTTTTCGCCCTAAAAGGTCTATTCTTAACACATTTTTATAAAACGCCAAAATGGTGTTTGGCTGTCATTTCAAAAATATATTATTATTGAGTTGAGTAAGTCAATGCGATGGTTCTTGACTGCGATGCCCATCTTTTTAGAAAGAATAAGAAAAAGTAAGTTTATGAAAAATTAATCCAAAATACTGGCATGTGAATATTTTTCTGTAAAAAATAAACGAGCACATGGGAATCAATAATAATAATATTAACACAAAGCAATAACGCGCCATCTATACATATAAAATAAAAGGATTTAAAGCGCGAATGTTTCTTTTGTACATTGGCGAAACCGCTGGGAGGGTTCACCACTGATGAGCCAAGCCCTCCCAATATACTTTTTCATCGCAGTAAGGACAGTAGAAGTTCGTTTTATGTACAAAAGAAACATTCGCGCTTTAAATCCTTTTATTTTATATATATAATAATAATATTATTGGCACGTTTTTGGGTAAACCAGTTGAAGAGAGCGTCTTCCAAGTCACTAAATTTTCCGACTCTTTGAAGAACCAACAGTATAATTTTCCCACTTCTCAGCCTGAGTGAGAATATCACGGACAGTTGTTCGTGGAAGTGAGAGAAACGCTTTCCAATCTCATTCTTCGACATCGTAGGGTTATTTCTTGCCAACTTGCATATCTCCTTCTTTTCAATGGTAATCAACTCACGTTTACGCTTTTGGGAACTCCTGATACGACAATAAGGTTGTTGTGTTGACGTTAGCAAGGATGAAGCGACTGTGTATGTCCCAGGCACAAGCAGGAAAAGGGTCTGCTGGCTGTTCACACAATCTGTTATCTGTTGTGTCAACAGCAGGCAAAGTCCGGTGCCGCTGTCGGAAAAAATGCAAACAGGAAAAGGGGAGCGGGGGGGACGTTGTGAGCGGCGCTATAATGAGTGTTTTTTGCTACTTGGGATACGAAAAATCAGCGGCGGAAGGCGAACAGCAAGGGAGTGGCGTTATATCGAGAAAAATACATTGATGTCGATTGGGACAAAACGAAAAAGCGGCGTAAGGCGAGGGTGGCGTTATATCGAGTGGCGTTATAACGAGAGTAGACTGTATTGTGTTCTAGGTAGTTTGAGCGCAGTTCGCACAGTTCCCTTTCGTAAAAGTCAATAAAATTTATTAGCTCGGCAAAGGTGGTTTCGACCGCCCTGGAGTATTTTTTCAAAGTTTGATAATCTTCATTTTTTAATTCTGGGCATTCTGGAAGTTTCCAAATTGAATATTTACGGGTACCTACCGGGTATTTGGGGTTGGTAAAATTAGTTTTGGGGTCTTCTGGTGCAGGGAGGTCTTCCATGGTTCGGGTTTTTCGCGTGGGACTCGAATTTCTTTATATCTCAAATTGTATTTGAAAATCGTCATCCAAATCTTATTCTTTTGGCAAAATGGTGTTTTAATAATTTATCATTTGATATTATTAGGGTTCTTTCCTGGTATCGAAAAAGGAAAAAAAAATACGTGTTGATCAGCTATATTTTATAATTTATTAAACAATTTGGCTGATGAATCTCTGATTCTGTTAGAGCGCCATCTAGCAAATAAAATTGTAACTAAAATTAATTTCGAATTTTTTATTATTTGCCCTAAAGAATACCATTGCATCCTGAACACAATGGTGTTTACCGCATTGCTCTAGCGCAAATATTCGCGGAGTTATTAAATTTTAAGGTTGTGCAAGACTTTTGGATCTCCCTGTATTATAGACCCCCAAGTTCAAATCACATTAATAGGTACCGCTCAGCAAGAGCAACCTAGTTCATGATAATTGAACAATGAACAATATGTGAAGGTTATTCACATATTAAACAATTTTTAACGCGGGATTCAATCCCAGTTCATGACTGTCGGGAATCGAGCGTGTTACCCTCTCGTCCACCGACTTATTATAGACGAGTATGCATCTTTTGGATATTAAACAATTTCAAAAGAATCATACGCGTCTATAATAGTTTTGAATATTCATAACAGATGGCGCGCTGATTCCACAAAATATGGTCTATCTGATTGAATATTCAAATTAAGATGCATTTAAATGTACAAAATGAAAACAATACTCAATAATTTATATTTCTATCGCTCCTGAAGTCTGGGTTATATATGTGGAGTTAGTAGATTCTAATGAGTAATACCGAAATGATTGGAAAAGAGAGAGGAAGAATTAAGAATAAATAACAGATTACTGTAAGTTATGGGAAAGAGTAGAAAAACTGGACTCAACCAAAAAAATAAAAAGAAAGAAAATATATTGTTGTATAACAAGGAATGTCACTTCATCGTTTAATTTTCTGCCTATTTTTTCATTTTTTATTTTATTTTATTCATTATTAAAAAGTATACCACAGAAATGAATGTGCGTACTGCCACGTTCACTGCTTGGTCACTCTTTTATTTATTTATTTTTGGGGATAGAATACTTTTTTAGAGAAAAGGCCTTCATTTTGATTACTCCAAATGCCTTCCTACTTTAGCAGGTGGTGGAGATGCGACCCGATCCGACCTCGAGCAGCACCGTAGTGACGATCGAAAGCCTGGAATTGAAGCTATTCAACCCCGAAGAGAAAAACTTGGTAGACTGTTTGGTTAAAAATGTGTTTTATTCTTATTTGTTATTAATTGTTAATTATTGTATAAATTATTGTTAAATATTTTTCTTTGATGTTATTCTATTCTTTATTGTTAATTTATATAATTCATTGTTTTACATAATTAATTCTTTATTGTTTTATATATATTTTAATCTATATTTTTTTTATTGATTCGGCAACACTGTGTTGTCTATATATTTTGTGTTTTGCTTAGTTTACTCACCGGTAAAAAGCAGTTAATTAAATAATAACTTTTAACTTTTGAACATATTTTTGTTATAATGCTTTATTTATATTTATACTTTAAATCTTAAAAATATAAAGCAAAAAAATTGACATTTCCAAAATATATAGTTTAATGGAAGAAGAAGAAGAATGCCGAGAAGCCCCTCGTAACCCTCGCCCAACTGGAGATGGAGAACGAAGAGGTGAAGCAGAACTTCGAGCAGAAAATACAGAATCCTTACCCTACCTCCCGATTTTACCTGCTCCAAAGCCTAATGGAATTCATCAACTTACGGTCTGAGCAGATCAAGGCCCTCATTGCCGAGGTAGAGAACCTCTCTGGCACCCTCGCGTCCTTTAAGGAACTGGACGAAATCAAGCCACAGACAGCCTGCCACAGCACTCAAACCAGCCCTTCTCCCTCCTGCAAGGAAACCAGCACTCAGACTGACCCCACCAAGCCCGCCACTCCCGCTACAACCAAAAGGAAGCAGCCTGAGGCTCCCTACCCGCCCGCAAAGAGGACCAACCTCAATGGTCCCGCAAAACCTGCGCCCTCCCGCGTCCCCAAGCCTGCGGCCGCCCAAGTGGTCCTCCATGGGGAAAAATCGGCGGCCCACACAGTGGTCATCTCTGATGACCCACAGGCTGACCCAAGAGCAATGCTTAAAGCTGTCCGCGCTGCCCACACTCTACCCCAAGGCGTTTGGGCCTCCCTGCGAACCAAAGGGAAGCTTGTCCTCCACTCCAGCAACCCCGATACCATCCCAGCTGTTACCACCTCCCTGGCCAACAAGCTGGATGGCATGAAGGTCCGCCAACAGAAGGTGATCCTGCCTCGCATCTGCCTCTTCAAAGTGGATGAGGAAACATCCAACTCCACCATTGAAGAGACGCTGCTGGAAACCCCTGCTGTCAGCCAACTCCCTGGGGACAAGGTGGTGCGCGTGGCGCATCGCTCTGCACCCAGAAACGGGACCTGCACCGCCTTCATCGAGGTGGACCTCACGACCTTCAGAGCTCTGGGAAATCGTGGAAGGATCGTGGTGGATGGTGTGATCCTCAACTTCGAGGAGTCCATCCGCGCACGAGTCTGATTCCGCTGTTGTGGCTTCGGCCACAACTCTGCCCAATGCACCAGAGCTCCCACGTGCTTCCACTGCGGTGAAGGCGGCCATGAAGGCCGTGCCTGCCCCTCAGTTGCCGACTGGCACACTTCCAAGTGCGCCAAGGGCCTCCCAGACAAGCACGAGGCGATAGCCTCAAGCTGCCCCATATTGAAGCTTAGAGCCCTCAAGTTCTAGGCTTCCAGGACCTCCTGCCTCCTCAACTGGCCTCCATCCAGGCTTCTCACCCACCAAGGCGCTGTTTCCTTGACCTCTCCAGCTTCCTCCCCCCTGCGATGACACCTCCACTGCCAGATCCTAGGATCCCTTGCGATGATGCCTGGCCACCCATCCCCAGGCCCCCCAACTATGCTTTGTATATATTCCGCTTTATGCGTCCATCGGGGCTCAAAAATCATTCATTTTGGTTAGCAGCCCCGTAAAATAAAGATATTTTCTCTCTCTCTCTCTCTTAGTTTACTCATTAGTCTAGTTAAATCAGCCATCAATTCATGTTAGGCTAATCAAATTCATTAATGAAGTTTTTATTCAAAGATCATTAAATCAGAGGTTCCTTGTTCAATTGCGTAGAGTTCCTTTATTCAAATCTACAGAACTCATTCAAGTTGATCATCGCTATACCATAGCTCATAGAATTTTATCTCGGTAGTTAACGCGAAATTACATTTTGGTGCCCCGTGTGAGGAACTCTACAACTCGACAAGGAATTATTCAAGCCAAAGAATCTACGGCTCTGCGAGGAAGCTACGATTCAAAAAGAAATCTATAAATCTACATAGGAATCGACAAGTTCACCTGAAGTAAGCCAGCGGCCATTTCGAAAGCAATTCCCGATAAGTCCTCCAAAGGCCAAGTCAGCCCATTCCTTCTGAGTCAACCCAACCGCCATCTATAGTTTCTTCATTTTTAAAGTCTTAAGGTAGGATCCATACAATTTCTGTCTGTGTATTTTGTAATATATTCTTTTTAATATGGAGGCAGAAATTGCTATTTTTGAACAGTATTTGGTTAAGATAGATTTGTTAAAAGAAGATGTAGAATCCCAATTGTTGACCGGTGATTTGTATGTATTGAATCAGACAAAAGAAAATTTACATACTTTAAAGTTGAATCTTGATAGTCAGGTCTTAAAATTAGCAAAATATAAAAGCTTGGATATTCAGGATAAATTCAAAATAACTTATAATGCAGTAAAAATAATTGATGGTATGCTGGTCAGCAATAATAGATTAATAGATGGTATTAAACAGAAGCCATTGCAAAGTCCTGCAGGAAAGGATGCTCAGGCCAAGACTTCTTCAATGCCACCACGGGCGTCTAGTGCCTCTCTGAATTCAGAAACCGATTATCAGAAAGTTTTCAAACTTCAGAAAACTTCTACGTCTCTCTCGAAAAGCCCGGAAGAGTCCATGAAAAATGAAGTGAAGGATTCTGAAACTGCAGTTGATAGCTATGTAGGAGTAAAGGAAGCTGAGGCTAAAGGCAAAGCAAAGGAAGCGGAAGCAAAACCTGATAAAGTGAATTCTAAAGACGGGGATAAAGGAGATGAAGTAAAAAAATCAGATGCTGAGGCTAAAGGTCAAAAAGCAGATGAAGGCGATGTGTTAGAGTTTATTTTTATTATTTTTAATATTACTCTGTGTAAATGTTTGTATTATATTTGACCAGGAGTGCCTGGTCACGTGTGTGTATTTTATTGTATATATAGTGTGGTTGGAAATAAAAGTGGAGTTGAGCTTTTGTGAGACTAGTGCTTTCACATAGTTTAGAGTTTGGAAAGCCCGCTTTATTTGAGGAGAAGACCTCTGCGCTCACTATACCTCTAGGTGGAAGAGTGAAAAGAAGAAAACCAGCCAGAAGAAGATTGGCGAACATTTTGGTCCCTCGAGCCGGATTAAAAGTTACAAGATTAAAAGTTACAAGATTAAAAGTTACACAAGATTAAAGTTACAGGATAAAGTTACAAGATATAGAAGAATATATATATATATTATATATATATTCACTCTTGATTAAAGTTTAAAAGTTTAAAAATCGGAAATTTAATTTGTTGATACTAAGAGAATCAAGAAAAAAGGCCTATGCAAATTTAAGCAAGATTATAACAAAAGAATTTATGTAAACGAGGCTTTTAGAGAATTTTTTGCAAATTAAATTCAAAAGATAAAACGAGGTATAGCGCGTTAAGTAATAAGTTAAGTTAAGAACATTAGCAAGTCTAGAAAATGAAGAGGGCAATAAGAAGTAGAGCCGTTCAAAGAACGACTATTTCCAAAATGATTAAAAGGATGGAAGCAGAATTAGATGAAGAAACTCCCTCAGAAAAGTTCATAAGAACTAATTATAGAATAATGGAGGAATAAATGGTGAAGATCCAAGAAGAATATAAGTTAATCTGGGATTTGATGATAGATGATGAAGACAATACTAGTCGTGAATTGGAGGAGGAACAGGATACTGTGATACAGTATAAACAAAAATGGCTAAACCTTGAGATCAAAATAGGTGAGTTCCTCAATCCTCCGACACAAAATACTGAGGTATTTCAGGGCAATGGTTACCAGAAAGGCTCGCTAAATGAAACAAGGGCGTGTCGGTTGCCCGAATTAGAATTGAAAAAAAATTGATGGAACCAGGCTGGAATGGTTGGGCTGGTGGGCCCAATTTTACACGATACATGAAGATTCTAAGCTCTCAAATGTGGATAAATTCCAATATTTGGTGCAATCCATGAAGGAAAACACAAGAGCCTCAAGGCTAGTGAAAAGTTATCCCATCACCGCAGACAATTATCCAAAGGTCATTGCGGCGTTGAAAGATCGCTTTGGAGATAGAGTGATTCTCACCGAAGTGTATGTGAGACAACTATTGGGATTAGTGGTGAATAACGCCCGGAGAAAGACCAAAAAGATTGAGGATCTCTATGACAAATTGGAGTCCTACTTGAGATCATTGGAATCCCTGGGGATCACTACAGAACAAAATGCGGCGTTTTTGTACCCGCTTGTGGAGTCAAGTCTGCCGAAGGAGTTAATCACGGTGTGGCAGCGTAGTTCCCTTTCGGGATATAATGATGAAGGTGAAGATACACCTCAACCTGTTGATGGGCGGCTCGGCCTGTTGTTAAAGTTTTTAAGGCGAGAGGTAAAAGGCGAAGAGCGTCTGGCCTATGTAAGAGCTGGATTTGGGGAATCCTCGAATTCCAAGAGTACAAGGCCCAATACCACGAGGCTACATGTGGCTGAGGTCAAAAAGCCAAGAAAAAGAAACCTGATGGCATGTCTGTTCTGTCGTGGCGACCACTGGTTGAGGAGTTGTCAGAAATGGTTGGCCATGTCTGTTCAGAAGAGAAGAGAGGTTTTGATGAGGCATAGAGCTTGCTTCAAATGTCTCCGAGTGGGTCATCATGGGCGTCAATGCTGGAGATATGTAGAATGCAAGATATGCAAAAAATCGCACAATACCTTGCTGCATCTCGGGGAGCAGTTGGTGTCAGGTCAGAGATCATCGAGCGGTAAGAAGAACATCCACACGAAGACTGATTCCACCACAGAAAAGCCTGATATATCATTCGCTGGCATGCATGTTAGAACAGCGGTGCCAACGGCGCTTTAAGCCACGGCTTTAGTGCGGTTGGTAAACCACCTGAATGAGGAAATAGTGGTGAGAGCCTTGCTGGATCAGGGTTCGCAGTCTTCCTTTATACATAGGGACGTGCTCCAAGGTCTGGGTATCCCGGTCTCCAAAGTTGACGCTCAGATCTATGGAATCAATGCTACTAAGGGAGAGGAAGTTAAAGACCTTGCCCATTTTGCCATCAGGCCTCTAGGAAATCAAGACTGGGAGTTGCCATTGCAGGCTTTGGTGGTGAATAAAATGACAGGACTATTACCGAGTAGGGACCTTCGCCTACCAATGACCGAGAAGTTGAGAGATATACAACTTGCGGAACCCCAGTTTATGAAGAGTGGGAGAATTGATATAATTCTGGGAGCTGATGTATACGGATTGCTCTTGCTGCCTGAAATCCGAAGAGATGACAAGACCCAGTTGTGTGCACAAAATACGAAGTTAGGATGGATTATTTCAGGAGGATTGTCAGGAAGCGAGGTCGGCAATACGCAGGTATTTACTACCCGTGTGCAGTATGAGGATAATTTAGAAACTATCTTGAAAAGATTCTGGGAGGTTGAAGAGGTTCGGGTTGCCACCAAAATAACTCCACAAGATGAGTTTTGTGAGGACCTGTACAAAAGTAGTGTTCGACGTGACACCAATGGGAGATATATAGTTCCTTTGCCCTTTGATCCACGGGTTGGGATGCAGGATTTCTTCGGAAATTCCCTGGACTTGTGTGTCAGACAGCAGATGGCCCTGGAAAGGCGCCTAGCTCTGAATGATCAGCTGGGAAAGGATTATTATAAGTTTATGGAAGATTATGAAGGATTGGGACACATGACCCAGCTGACCGAGATCCCAGTTGGTGATCAAGTGGGACATTGCTACCTGCCTCATCATGCCGTCATTGGAGGCCAACCTAATAGAGGGAAATTTAGAGTGGTGTTTGACGCCTCCGCTAAAACCAAAATTGGATTTTCATTTAATGATAGACTTTACACTGGTCCAAAGCTACAGAGAGATATATTGTCTATCATGATGAATTGTCGAAGACATAGAATATTTATTATGTCAGATATAGAAAAAAATGTATAGACAGATTTTGGTCCGTCCTAGCGATGCAGAAAGGCAGAGAATTATATGGAGGCGAAGATCGGAAGATAAATTAATGGCTTATAGACTTAATACTGTTACCTATGGCACTGCTGCAGCGCCCTTTTTGGCAATGAGAACCCTATTAAAATTGGTAGAGGATGAAGGGGCTAAGTATCCTAGAGCCTCTAGAGCAATCATAAAGGATACTTATGTAGATGACATTATTACCGGTGCAGATGATCTAAGAGATGGAATGGCGTTGCGTGATGAACTCATCGAGGTGCTTAGATGTGGAGGATTCACCTTGAAGAAGTGGTCGTCAAATGATCTGACGATTTTGGGCAACATTGCGAAAGAACATTGCGCACAAAAGATTACATTTGAACAATCCAAGGTTATAAGGACATTGGGTTTGGGATGGATCCAAAATGAAGACTGTTTCTTATATGACGTTCAGTCGTTGGAAAAGACATCGGTGACTACCAAACGCGAAATGCTTTCCTTTATCGCCAAGTTATATGATCCCTTAGGATGGTTGGCACCTGTCCTTGTAACAGGAAAAATAATGGTTCAAAGGTTGTGGATAACGGGATTACATTGGGATGATCCGATGGATGAATCATTGATTGAAACATGGACTAATTTTAGAAAGGAATTGAATTTCATAGGAAGTTTGAGAATACCCCGATGGTTGGGTCTCGGAAGGAATACCCAGGGGGTACAATTGCATGGATTCGGTGATTCCTCTGAAGACGCCTATGCGGCAGCCGTTTACATAAGAATTCCCACTGATGATGGTGTTAGTGTCAAACTGTTGGCATCAAAGAGTAAGTTGGCTCCCATTCGGAAGATGTCAATTCCACGCTTAGAATTGTGCGCAGCTCTTCTACTGACCAGACTAATGAGATATATAATGGAAGAATTGAATATCAAAATGGAGAGTGCTACCTGTTGGTCCGATTCTACCATAGTCTTGAGTTGGATAAGAACTATGTCTAGAAATCTCCCCACTTTCATCGGCAATCGTGTGGCGGTGATTCAGAGTTGTCCACAAATCAGGGAGTGGCGCTATGTTCCCACAGGAGATAATCCAGCGGATATCGCCTCGCGAGGAATTCTGGGGTCCGAGCTGAAACAGTCTTCCATCTGGTGGACAGGACCTACCTGGTTATCGGCAGAATCAACAGAATGGCCTAGAATACCTCCTGTGTTTGAGAACCAAGGTCAAATTGAGCTCCTGAGTGTTCATGCCCTCAGTGAAACACCTTTCTTGGTGGCTATCGGAGAGATGAGCTCAACCTTTAATGGGTATATCCGAAAAGTGGCCTGGATATTGCGTTTTTGCCATAACTGCCGCTACAGTGCGGAGCGATATCAGTCGCACTTAACCACAGCCGAACTGAGAAATGCTCATAGGAGAATACTTCAAGCAATTCAGTACCAACATTTCAGGGAAGAAATAAGAAGTTTGAACACTTTAGGATCAGTGAAGCGCACAAGCAAGATTTATGGTTTAACACCGTTCCTCGACGATCAAGGAATCCTTAGAGTCGGCGGTAGATTAAAATGGGCTCCATCTATGACATATGAACAAAAACATCCTGCGCTATTGCCTTCATCAGGAAAGGTGGCTCAGATGATTGTTCAAGCAGTTCATATGCGGACTTTGCACGGAAGTGTGCACCTGATGCTGTCCACATTAAGACAGAAGTATTGGATGCTGAGAGCAAAGGATCAGGTGAAGAGATGCATTCGAGAGTGCGTGACATGCTGTCGATACAATCGCGTCACTCAAGGCCAGCTAATGAGCGATTTACCCAAGGAGAGATTAACACCGGGTAAACCCTTCTCAATCAGTGGTGTAGATTATGCTGGACCTGTGAACCTTCGAATGTCCAAGGGTAGAGGCCGAAAGACTGAAAAGGGCTACATCTGTCTATTTGTGTGCTTTGTGACCCGAGCCGTACATCTTGAATTGGTCACAGATGCCTCTACACTCACCTTCATGTCGGCTTTTAAGCGATTTGTAGCACGAAGAGGACATTGCACTCGGCTATATAGCGATCAAGGAACAAATTTTGTGGGAGCTGCACGACAATTACGTTCATGTTTCTATCTGGCTCAAAATCAATTAAAAGAACTAGCTGCCGTGTAAGCTAATGATGGAACTGAGTGGAAGTTCAACCCTCCAGGAGCCCCCCATTTCGGTGGTCTTTGGGAGGCTGGGGTCAAGGCTTTTAAGCATCATATGAGGCGAATTATTGGGAACAATTTGTTGACATATGAAGAACTATAAAATAAAAGGATTTAAAAACGCGAATGTTTTGAATGCAATTCTACTGTCCTATAAGCTTATGTCCATAGTTTACTTGAAAACCATTTCTAAGATTCCATCCTTCAGTGTAGCATATAAAAGCAGAATGATCCAATACAGTATTAGAGCTCTGAGAAGCGGTCTGGTGGATTAAATTGGCGAAACCGCTGGGAGGGTTCACCACTGATGAGCCAAGCCCTCCCAATATATTTTTCTTCGCAGTAAGGACAGTAGAAGTTCGTTTTATGTATAAAAGAAACATTCGCGTTTTTAAATCCTTTTATTTTATATGTATAGATGGCTCGTTATTGCTTTGTGTTAATATGAAGAACTGCTGACCGTTCTAGTTCAAATCGAGTCTTGTTTGAATTCGAGACCTTTGTACCCAATGAGTGATGATCCTAATGATCAAGGCGTATTGACTCCCGCCCATTTCTTACTGACTGAGCCATCCTCTTGTGTCCCGGAAGATGACCTATTATTGGTAAAGAATCATCTCCTAACAAGATGGCAGTTGGTTCAGAGGGTCTTGCAACATCTGTGGAAAAGATGGTCAAGGGACTACTTGAATACCTTGCAACAGCGCAATAAGTGGAAGACCATCTCTCCCAATGTCGACATCAATACGTTAGTATTGATAAAAGAGGAAAGAATGCCCCCTGCAAAGTGGCTTATGGGCAGAGTGGTGGAGACACATCCTGGGAAGGACGGCCTGGTGCGGGTTGTTTCGGTGCGGACATCGGTTGGAGTTCTCCGAAGACCCTTGGTGAAGCTGGTGCTGCTTCCGGTGGCCCCTCCGGAACTTGATGTGACCCATCAACTCGGGGAGGAATGTTAGAGTTTATTTTTATTATTTTTAATATTACTCTGTGTAAATGTTTGTATTATATTTGACCAGGAGTGCCTGGTCACGTGTGTATATTTTATTGTATATATAGTGTGGTTGAAAATAAAAGTGGAGTTGAGCTTTTGTGAGACTAGTGCTTTCACATAGTTTAGAGTTTGGAAAGCTCGCTTCATTTGAGGAGAAGACCTCTGCGCTCACTATACCTCTAGGTGGAAGAGTGAAAAGAAGAAAACCAGCCAGAAGAAGATTGGCGAACACGATGTAATAAAGATTTCTAAATCTGAGTCTAAGGGCGACGGAGTAAAGGATTCTGAAGCGGAGTTTAAGGGCGAGGAAGTGAAGGATTCTGAAGCTGAACCTAAGGGCGAGGGAGTGAAGGATTCTGAAGCTGAACCTAAGGGCGAAGGATTAGATTCTGAAGCGGAGCCTAAGGGCGACGGAGTGAAGGATTCTGAGATTGCACATAAAGGTAATGAATCGGTGAACAATTCAGAAGCGAAAACTAAAACAAATAAAGTTGAAGATACTGTGGAAGAGGCACAAGTTTTGATTCGACAGATCATTGCTTTGTTAGCTGAAGGAGGGTTTCCCATTAAGAAATGGGTTTCTAACAGTCCAAAAATACTTGACTTCCTACCTAAAGATCAAAAGGGCATCAATCAATCTTTTGATTTCAAGTATCTCCCATCAGTTAAATTATTGGGCATTTTGTGGGATCCGAGCTTAGACTCATTTACCATCAGAGTGAAGCCCCCTGATATTCAGGTATATTCTAAACGGTCGCTTCTATCATTGATTGCGAGAATCTACGATCCTTTGGGCTGGATGGCTCCTTTGGTTGTCATTTTTAAAATCATGCTGCAAAAACTCTGGGCCAAAGGATGCAACTGGGATGAGAGATTACCTGAGTGTATTCAATGGCAATGGACAGGCATTGAGGAAGATATTAATCAATTGAACAAAATTTCAATCCCGAGGTACATTCCTTGCCGAAATTCTATTCGCACTCTAGAATTACATGGATTTTGTGATTCTTCGGAAAAGTCCTATGCAGCTGTTATTTATGTCAAATCTTGTAAGCATGATGGATCAGTTAATATATCTTTAATTGCATCTAAACAAAGGTTGCTCCAATCAAGGTCTTATCTTTGCCCCGCTTAGAACTGTGTTCAGCTTTGCTGTTAGAAAATTTATTTGTTGCGGTGAAAGAGTCATTGAGTTTGCATTTTGATTAAATTTTCTTGTGGAGCACTCCACCATTGCTCTTAATTGGATAAAATCAGATTCTAAAAGATGGAAGACTTTTGTTGCTAGGGTTTCAGCTATTCAGAGAAAGACACCATCCCATTCATGGTTCCATGTACCAGGTTCGGAAAACCCTGCAGACTTGGCTACAAGAGGATTAACTCCTGCACAATTGGTTGATAACCAGTTATGGTGGCAGGGACCACATTGGTTGCAGGACCCATCGGTTAATTCTTACATTGATTAGCCTCCCTCAAATGAACTCTCTCCGGAAACATTGATTGAGGAGACGTCGACAATCTTGGTCTATCACTTTATAGTGGGACCTATGCCCGAATTACTTCTGAAATACTCATCTTGGATAAAAACAGTTGATGTAATGGCATTTTGTTTGAGATTCATTTCAAATTGTAAATCAACTAATAAATCGTTAAATCGATTCCTATCAGCCTCAGAAGTTCATAATGCAACAGTTAAAATCATCATATTAATTCAAAATCAAGAATTTACTCAGGATATTGGGTGGCTTCGAAATAAGGGCTCTGTGTCGGGGAAAAGCAATCTCAGGTTTCTAAATCCTTTCTTTGATGCTGATGGAATTCTTAGAGTTGGAGGAAGACTTCAACATTCAAATCTTGACTATAATCAAAAACATCCAATAATCCTACCAAAAAAACATCATTGTACAGATTTGATTATCGAACATTATCATAAACAATCTCTACATTCGGGTCTACAAACAACATTATCTATGGTTTCTCAGAAGTATTGGATTATTTCTAGTAAAGCTGCAGTGAAGAGAGTTCTGAATCAGTGTGTTACCTGTTTTAAGCATCGATCCAAGGTCGTGACTCGAATTATGGGTGAATTGCCACTTGAAAGGGTGGTGCCATCCCGGCCTTTCCAACGAGTCGGAGTAGATTTGGCTGGCCCTATCATTAGTAAGCCAATGTTAAAAAGATCAAAAATACTGTTTAAAACTTATATTGTTTTATTCATTTGTTTCACCACCAAGGCAATACATCTTGAGGTGGTTTCTGATCTCACTGCAGAAGCATTTATAGCTACTCTTAGGAGATTTACCTCGAGACGCGGCTTGCCTTCAGATCTTTTCAGTGATGGTGCTACAAATTTCAAATTGGCCAATAGAGTATTGTTGGATTTTTACAGGGAGTTAAATATTCGAAATTTCTGTGCTCAAAGAGGGATTAGGTGGCATTTTATTCCTCCCCCGCTCCCCATTTTGGTGGACTTTGGGAGGCAGGTATTAAATCTGTTAAAAGTCATTTAATCAAAGCAACGAAGTCGGCCATTCTTAACTTTGAAGAATTTTACACGTTGCTTACTCAGATAGAAGCAATTTTGAATTCCAGACCACTTCTTCCCCTTGATTCCAACTTTGATTCTTATGAAGCACTAACTCCTTCACATTTTTTGATTGGTTCCCCTCTTCTAGCTATTCCAGATGAAGTTCTGGATGATTTAAGTCACATTTGCCGTTGGAAATGCATTCAATCAATGAAGAATAGTTTTTGGAAAAAATGGTCCCAAGACTATCTTAATCTGTTACAAGCACGTCCAAGGTGGCATAAGACTCATCAAGATCTACAATCTGGACAGCTTGTACTCATGAAACAAGACTCCACACCTCCTCATCATTGGCCTCTGGCACGAATCATCAAGACCTATAAAGGACCAGACGGACACGTGCGAGTCGTAGACCTTAAAACTCCAAAGATTGTCTTCAAGCGTCCCATCACCAAGATAGCTCTTCTGCTATACAATACAAGGAATGAATTTTATTCTTGTTGGACTTAGCTGACCAACGGGGGGGGGGAGTATGTTTGGTTAAAAGTGTATGTTTTATTCTTATTTGTTATAAATTGTTAATTATTGTATAAATTATTGTTATATAAATATTATTCTTTGATGTTATTCTATTCTTTATTGTTAATTTATATAATTCACTGTTTTGCATAATTAATTCTTTATTGTTTTATATATATATATTTTTAATCTGTATATATTTTCATTGATTCGGCAACACTGTTTTGTCTATATATTTTGTGTTTTGCTTAGTTTACTCATTAGTCTAGTTAAATCAGCCATCAATTCATGTTAGGCTAATCAAATTTATTAATGTAGTTTTTATTCAAAGATCATTAAATCAGAGGTTCCTTGTTCAATTGCGTAGAGTTCCTTTATTCAAGTCTACAGAACTCATTCAAGTTGATCATCGCTATACCGTAGCTCATAGAATTTGATCTCGGTAGTTAACGCGAACTTACAGAAGACTACCTGGAGGAATGCAAAAACTTGACTGTCACAAGCAAAGTCCCGAAAACAGCTTGAATGAAAGGTCCTGGCGACTGCTCCCATTTGACTGCCGCGAATTCATCCAGTGGAGGTTCACACCTTCGGTTGCACTTGAAGATGTCCTGGAGACGTTGCACGAAGCACGTAATAGGGGCAACGAACTGAGAAATGAAACGGCCCCAGTCGACGGAATTCACGTAGAAGGTCCTAACGGACCTTATAGTAGCCAACGTAAAAGGGCAGGGACGGTTTCACCTTTCAACTCGACAGACGACCTGCTTTCAAAAGTGGCTGACACAACATTCCAAATCACTAGAGTCCTTATATTTAGCCCCTAACACTTTTGGCTACCCCATCGACTACAGTTGTTGAGAGGGATTGTTGAAAAGCTCCCCCACAGCACCAGTCTGCCAAAAAAAGCTGTTCAAACTGTTATGACCCGAATGGACAACATCGTCGCCAAGGTCTGTGTTTCATTTCTTACTCGCCTCTAGACTGTTGTAGCTAATAAATGGAAACCACATTGAATAAATCAAACTATGCCAGATTTCATTTTCATTTTTATTTTTTACTTGAAATAAATTTCACCTATAATTCCATTGTGGTTATTCACTTTTTACCTGATACACCCTGTAAAGATAAGAACTTGAAGCTTACTTCATTTTCAGATTTCGTGAAAAAGTTGCTGCTCTTCGGCTCCTACCTGTACATTATAATGGGATTGGAGAACGCCCTGCGAGGGATAGGCGGAGACGAGGCTCCACAGGTATATGGGACACCCGGGTCAGGCAGGCTTCCATTGGAGTTCAGTTCCTGTCTGAATGTGACCTACCGCGGTAATGACTTCGGGGGCAGCCCTATCCTCATCATAGTCAACTCTGCGCCGGCTCACTATCGCGCCCGGATGGCCATCCGCCGCTCCTGGGGCTCCGCTGCCACTGCGGCCAACCTACCGGTGGTCTTCTTCCTCGGTGCTACGACGGATCACGTCATGGAATGGTCTTTGCAACTTGAGGCCGAACGTTACGGTGATCTGGCTCGCTCATCTTGCATAGATAACTATCGCAACCTGACATTAAAGACGGTTGCGCTATTGAAGCTAGCGATTAGATTGTGTTCTGATATCCAGTCTATAATGAAGTGCGACGACGATGTCTTCTTGAATGTGCCCCAGCTTCTGAAATGGCTGCCAGAGGCCCCGTCTGACGCCATCGTCGGTCGCGTGGCGCAAGGCTGGGCGCCGCTTCGAGACAAGGCCAGTCGGTACTACGTGAGCGAAGAGGAGTTCGCAAGCTCGCTGTAAGTACTGCTGCCAATAAAGAAAGTGTGTCACTCTAGATGTCATTCAATGTCCAGATTCCTTCACACGCGCCTCGTGTGTGAATTTTAGCAGCTAAAATAGTAATTTATCCGAAATAAACTTTGTTTGCAAAATTAAAAAAGTAATAAATGAATAATTAATAATTGAAAATACATTTTAATAAAATCTTTTATTTAAATGCACTAAAAGGGAAAAAATAAAATATTTTATCTTCTGCCATTGAGCAACAAGATGTATCTGAGTGAAAATAAAAGCAGCGGGGACGATTTAATTAATTTCGAACCTAATGTGATTTAATATAAAGCAACTGATTAGCGATTTCTATAAGTGTTTGCTCTATTTTAACCTCTTCTAAAAATTATATCGTCCCATAACGCTTTTATTTTCACTCAGATACATATAATTGCTTGATGACAGAAGATAAAATATTTTACTTTTTCCATTTTTGTGCATTTACATAAGAGCTTTTTTAAAATGTATTTTTACTTATTGAATTTTTAGTTAGTTTTTAGTCATGAATTTACAAAACTTAGGATCAAAAGCTCACCGAGGAATAGGCCTTAAATAGAAGGGAGGTCTGCTCGCGGCGGATTGGTCAAAGTAAGGGGTGTAGCACAAGGCTAAAAAAGAAATATATAAATGTGTTCATTGTCTGGCCACTCCGACCACCCAGAAGTCTGAAAATTTGTCAACTCCTATTGTCATCAGGTTCTGAAAGGTGTTCCAAATTTCAGATTAAGTTCTCTAGAAATATATTAAAAAATGATTACAAGATTTATGGACAGACAGACGGACAGACAGGGATGCAATTTAAATAAAAGCTTTTCAAAACGCCAAGTTTGTTAAGGCTTGTTAAAATATACTAGGAGCGTTCTAAATGTAATGCCTGTTCGCCCATAACTCGAATGCTATTTTTCCTATTTATTTATATTTTGATGTTATTAGTAATTGTAACTGCAGATGATCCAAAAGAATTGCACAATTTTAAAAAATAATAACTCCGCGAATATTTGCGCTAGAGCAATGCGGTAAACACCATTGTGCTCAGGATGCAATGGGATATTTTATGGTAAATAATAAAAATAATCGAAATTGATTTTATTTACGATATTATTCGCTAGATGGCGCTTCTCCACAATCAGAGATTCAGCGGACAAATTGTTTGATAAATAGAAGAATATAATTGATCGACACGTATTTTTCCTTTTTGAATACCAGGAAAGAACCCTAATAATATCAACTGATAAATTAATAAAACACCATTTCGCCAAAAGTAGAAGAATTGGTTGACAATTTTTAAATACAAACAGAGATATGTAAAATAGCTAAATGCAAATTAAAACATGTAGCAAAAATATATATTTTAGATGGAGTTTTGTGAAATAGATTGATTGTTTGAAAAGCACTGCTGATATCAATACACGATTTTTTGATATGTTAATATTGTCGCGGAGATAAATAAAGCAAGGGCAAATTTGGGAATAATTTATTTATTATAAGGGGTATTTATAGGGAGAGAGAGAAAAGCACAACTTACCCCAAGTTAAAGATAATCCTAATGAATGGCGTCAGCCAACGTCCGGTTTTTCTTATTTTCAGCTCAGCTTCCAAGAATCCCTCACACCTGTGGTCTCCCCCGGGGTTCAGGGATGAATCACAGGTGTCCCATCTGGATGGAGCTCCTTGACAATATAGTACCAAAAATTATTATGGCACTACTAATAGGATTTCTTGCTATAAGGAATGTGCAGTTTCTTGACTAATTGACTTTCTCTGAGTGAAATATTCCGAATACCTTGCGGACAGAACTAGAGATCTAGACTAGGTTTCCAGGCTGGTACATTATGTTCCTGTGGTGATCGTCATAACGGAGTTTATTACTTTCTTGAGACTTCATGGCGTGGATACGTACCATTTGTCGTGCTTCTTCGGCTCTTGGCGATACAGTTTGGATGAAATCGTCATTTTCTGGCAATAACTCGGGAAATAACACCTGAAGTGGAGTCTAGAATTCACATCCGTGTACAAGAAACATTGGGGTGAACCCAGTAGACTCTTGTTTCGCTGTGTTGTATGCAAGTGTACCGAATGTGGAAGGATCTTGTCCCTAACATTTTAGTTGACATCCACATACATAGACAGCATATCTGTTATGGTCTTATTCAACCTCTTTGCGAGTCCATTTGTTTAGGGATAGTAGGCGGTCGTCTTCCGATGAGTTATTCTTCACTGGTTCGAGAACTGCGAACTTTCTTAGGAGTAGATGATTTTGAAGAGCACCAAAGAGTAGATTGCCGTTTTGTTTCTGGATCTAAATTGTAAATCCAAGTTTCGTCACCTTTAATACTATTAAAGACAGCCTTTGATTTGCCTTCATCAAATTTTTAAGCATGAAATTACACCATTAAACGCGACCAAGTTTTTGGTCTTTAGTCAAGCCGTTAGGTACCAATCTACTAACAGGTTTTCTGTATTTTAAATGATCATGAATGATGGTGTTAATTGCAGCCGATCCAATACCCACACTTTTCTCTAACTGCTGATATGTATTCTCACACCATTAATATTGAAAATAAAAAATTCATTAGTGAGTGGATACTTACCCCGCAAATATTCTTTCATCAAGTGTTCGTTAGGCAAACTTTCATATTCGAGTGCATTCACTAGTTCAATATGAAATAAAATCATATAATTTTTAAATTTTGCTAGCTGAGAGTTTGCTTAAGAATTCATGAACTCACTCTCCAGAGTATGGTGATAACAAGTCGCAGAAACGTCGAAAACAATTAAATGAAAAACGGTGGATGCTTCTTTTATATGCGTAAATTGAAATTGGTATTTTTTTACGAAAAAACTTCAACATACTTCAGTAAGTTATATAAGATCAATGCCTAAGTTAGATACAATAATATTGCTTCACACATGCTGAGATAGAGTTCTATATAATCTCGTTAAAGGCCTACCACACCAAAATCAAATTTGTAAGCCGATCAAACAGGTCCAGTGTCGAGCTACTTGCCCTCTAAACAACTTTGTTTCGCAAGAGAGTATCAACTGCCTAGGCAGCCGATGTTTATCAGCGTGTCCTGCATCACACGGAAATTTAATATTAGATGTGGCGTCACATGAAAATACTTCAGGAATCCGGTTTATTCCTAGCTGGTGTGTGTGATCCATTAACATCTCCCGGGAATTTAGCCTTGAATGAATGTTAAAGAATTCTTGTTCGCTCATATGCTTATGTTACGTATTAGCGTTTCACTGGCATTTGTTCTATAAATAGGTACGAATATGTTAATTTGATCTTTTTTGATTTATTTTCGAAGAATAAACATTGCTAAAAATGCAATTATATTTGTTTTTTACTGTCCCCAAAGCTCAAGTTCATATAGATTCGTTAAATACCCTAATCAAGAATTTCAAGTGGCGGAAGTTGTAAGCAGAATAACCTAATACAATATGCAATGCCATAGCGGAATAGTTGGCGAAACTGGCGAAAGTGCTAGGAGTGTTCATCATTGATGAGCCAGACTCTCACAATAATTTCCATTGCAGTAAGTACAGTCCTGCATAATAAGTAAGTACAGTAAATATTTCATGCATTTAGATGCGCTTTAATGTTTTAATTTATATATAAATTATATATTACCAGTAGAGAGCGCCTCTATAATGCCTGTTTTTACAGCCTTATTGACACTTACTCTTGATATCAAGATAGGTGTAAAACAGGCCTTGTAGGTACGATGGTTCTCTCTCTCTCTTTATTGCTTTACGCGCCATCTATATGCAAGTAGCACCAGGAACCCGGGGGGGGGGGGGGGGGGTCGATGACTACCAGAGGATAGCTAGGCACAATGCCTGGAGACGCGAAGGCAGGAGCGGCCAAAAATGGCGATATGGCAGCCATCTTGGCCGCCATGAGATGACAATAGACCTAATACTGAGCGTGCTTGTCAGAAATATCAACTTTCGACTAACTGTCCTTTGTCCGGCAAATCATCCCTTTTGTCATCCCCGGATCCCCAGGATTAATTCTGATTGGTCAGTGACTTATGTAAGTCATCCTCACCTCCCCTGCTGTCCGGTTGCAAACTGGCGCCACCCTGACACGACTGGGATGACGTCATACTTTATTAATGACATAATCCAGATTGTGATATTTTTAGAGCAATAGAGATTGTTTATATATAATTAATAATGTTATATGAATTTAAACTAAAAAAATACGGCCTCCCCTTGTACAAAATAATGATTGTTTAAGTTATATTAATAAAGTTATAATCAATTACATGAGGTATATGGTGATAACATATTAATATGGTACAAGCTTAGATAAGGATTATTAACTTATCTATGTTTAAATTACGATATATGAATATATGTGGAATCCTGTCGACTCTTTTGGAATCCTGTCGACTCTCGCTATACTGTGGTAACCGAGGGTCTCTCGCTGTGGAGTGGTAACCGAGAGGGGCAAACCTGTAGTAACCGAGAGGAACTGTCAGGGCGTGGAGAGTTTTCCAGTACCTCTCTGCACCTTGGAAGATCTTTCATAGTTCTCACAGAGTACAGGCAGTCGTGATCGAGGCAGAGTGGAAGACTTGGGGATGTCCACACACAAAAAAAAAACGAAAAAACAGTTGTACTAGGAAAGTTCCGTGAACAGATAAAAGTCGAGCTAGGATCGAAAGATGGAGATAGAAGAGTTCTTACTGTTCTACATGGTCGATGAGGTGGACCTTGAACACAACTGACGAGTGCTCCCGCTGATGGTGAAGTGACTATGTTTTTCCGCGAATTGACAGCTTGATATAACTTTGTGAGAGGAAGTATTGGATTTCAGCGGATGCAACAAGGACGTGGAACGGAAGATGTCATTGTATACTCCTCTTGCTATCTTTAGGGCTCGTTGGAATTCTATCTCAATCTCTTGCTTTAGCTCAACTCTTAATCTATTACAGAGTTTTATTTATTTATCCTCAGTTCGTACAAAGTAAATTACATATGATGATGTAATGACACATGTCAATCATGCGTATAATTATTTATAAATGTGTTTCTATTATACAACATGAAAATCTTGTTATCTTGTTATATTATTTACAATATGAGGTTGTTGGTTTAAGTTACCATATATACATATATATACGATATATATATTATATTAATAAAAATATTTCTATTGAATTTTGAATTATCTTGAGGATTATGCTATGGTAATGCAGTCGTGGTTAAAATCTTGAAAAAATAATACTAAAAATAGTTTTGATCAGAGATTTATTTAATCGAGCTAAAGAGATATATAAAAAAACATAATTTGATGAAAATACTGCCTGGCTTAAGGCGTAAGAATAAAAAAAATGAAAAACTTATTCACATAATGTACAAAAGATTTGAGCCGGCCATCGGGAAACAACAACAATGGGTTTTTATAGAGGAAGCGTGACCTCTGGCGGTCGATTTAACATATTATTTGAATTGATTAAATATTGTGAAAAAATAGTACAAATGTAATATTGTACTGAGATAAGGTGCATAAATTAAGAAAAAGGCATCTACTTATCGTGCAACTGATGGGTATATGGCCAATTCTGGAATAATTAAAAATCAACGAGAATAGTTGATATTTATTCCTGTTGGATAACTGAATGCTACGACAGCTAGCGCCACACTGGACCTATCATCATCACAACTGTTTGTTTACCTTCTTCTCTATATTACAATAACTGTTCGCTACCATAACTTTGTTTTTTCTTGCTAAATGGATAATAAAGATTATTATCATATAATCCTCAACGTCCTCATGCCTTCCTACAAGCTGTAAGTACCTAAATCTTACAACAATTAGATTATGAGACTGAGTATTGCATGAAATTCAACTAACGAGTTAAGACAAAGAAAAAAGGTTAGCAAAAATGGCGTCACTCCCGAGCCACGATGTAACCCTAAATAAGCTCGACGGCTATAACTACTCACTATGGTCTTTCAAAATTGAAATGCTCTTGCAAAAGGAAGATCTTTGGGAAGTTGTCACCGAAAATATTCCAGATGAACCTAAAATCGAATGGAAAAAGAAAGACTCAAAAGCTAGAGCTATCATTAATCTAAGCATCGCCGACTCACAAATAGTGCATGTCAAAAACCTACTAACAGCCAAAGCTACCTGGGACACTCTTAAAAATATCTATGAAAGAAAAACACTCTCAGGAAAAATTTATTTGCTAAGGAAACTATACAGCTTAAAACTCGAAGAAGACAAAGACATGCAACAGCACATCACTACCATGATGGAACTAGTTGACAAACTGCGAACCATTGGCGAAACACTAAAGGACTCTCACATCACGGCTATACTGCTTTGCTCGCTTCCAAAGAGCTACTCCAATCTCATCACGATGTTGGAATCAAGGCCTGATGACGAGCTAACGCTTGAATTCACCAAGAACAAACTCCTTGATGAACACACACACAGAGTAGAAAGCTCGAAAGACGAAAGCACCGAATCAAAAGCCTTAAAAAGCCTCCACAGAGCTTCAAGCCAAAGAAGAGAAAAAGAGAAGAAATTCTGTTCTTTCTGCCACAAACCAAACCACTCCAAAGAAAAATGTTGGCACTATCAAAAGTGAAACAACAGCAACAAAGAGTACAAATATGAAAACTTCAGAAGAGAAAACGTACCAAAGTACACAAATCAGTCGAGTGTCACCCAAGAACAATCAACAAATCAGAGAACAACAAAAGGACCTAACCCAAAAGCTCTCAATTGCACTCAACGAGAAGCAAGTGTACACAACTGGTTCGTCGACTCTGGAGCCACATCTCATATGGCGTACGACGAAAGCTTCTTCACTGAACTTAACAGAGAACAAACACAAAATGTTGTGGTTGCTAATGGCAATAAGCTGCAGGTCAAAGGGATAGGACAAGGAGAAATCAAAGTCATCACACCCCAAGGAAAGACTGACACCTTACTTCTCACAAAAGTTCTCTACATCCCGGAACTAACAGACAACCTTCTGTCAGTGAGTGCGGCCACCTCCAACGGATGTAAAGTAACGTTCAACAGAGATTGGTGTACCATCGAAAGAGACAACACAGCCCTCGCGAACGGTATACTTGACAATGGAATGTACCGACTCCACCTGGATGACAACCCCCAAACTCGCACATTCAAAGCAAATGTTGCAAAACAAAACCACTGCAAGAACAAAAATTGCCTCATGCTCTGGCACGACAGACTAGGACACAGAAATATAGAATCAATTAAGAAGATTCGAAATGAGAACCTAGCAAGAGGACTAAGTCTAAATAACTGTTCGCACAGCACAGACTGCGTTCAGTGCATTCAAGGAAAACTCACCGAAACCCCATTTCCAAAGAAGACAGAGTACAGAGCAACTGAAACGCTTCAACTTGTCCACAGTGATATCTGCGGTCCATTACCAACTAACTCTATCAGCGGTAAGAGATACTTCATCACCTTCACTGATGACTACAGCAGATACACGAAGACCTACCTCCTGAAAGGAAAAGACGAAGCCTATGAAAAAATAAAAGACTACGTCATCTCAGCACACACGGAATTTGGAAAAAATATCCAAACCATACGGACAGACAACGGTCGTGAGTACGTAAACCGACAAGTCGAAGATTTCCTGAACCAAAGCGGAATCAAACATCAGCTAACAGTCCCCTACTCACCAGCCCAGAACGGAGTAGCCGAAAGGAAAAATCGATCACTAATGGAGATGACAAGATGCATGCTGTTTGACTCAGGACTCCCACAGTCTCTATGGGCGGAAGCGGTTACCACAGCTAATTACCTACACAACCGAATACCCTCGAAAGCTACAGACAAGACTCCTTTTGAACTATGGACCAACAGGAAGCCCAGTCTGAAGCATCTAAAAAGATTCGGATGTAAAGCCTTCGCCTATATTCCCAAGATAAAAAGAAACAAGTTGGATAGCAAAGTTATCGAAGGGATCTTTCTTGGATACGATGATCGAAGCAAAGGATACAGAATCCTGCACGATACAGACAGCATCACAATCAGCAGATCCGTAAAATTTATAGAAAAAGAAAATGGGTTTCACCACGCTTCCACAAAAACAACTTCACCACAAGTACTAAGTACAGATCTAACTTCCTCCAATCATATTGGTAATGCAGAGGAAAGTCAGGAACCAGGAACACAATCCGAAAACCTTGAGGACTCAGAAACCGAGGAGTACCTTCAACCCGGTACAAGCACAGGAACACAAGTGGTCACACAAAGAAGATCCACGAGACCAACGAAGGGAATACCTCCCATAAGAAATGACTACATGCTGTACAAAACTGAAGCTCAAGACATTCAGACACCCACCAGCTACTCGGAAGTCCTACAATTACCAAAAATAGAAAGAGAAAAATGGCTACAAGCAATGAACGAAGAACTAAATTCTCTTGAGAAGAACAATGTATGGGAACTAACGCCTCTACCTAAGGACAAAAAGATCATAGGATGTAAATGGACCTATAAACAAAAACTCAATTCCAAAGGAGAAATAGAGCGGTACAAAGCCAGACTCGTAGCAAAAGGGTTCAATCAGAAATTTGGCCGAGACTACGAAGAAACCTTTGCACCAATTGTGAAGCATTCTACAATTAGAGCCTTCCTAGCTGCATCAGTCTACAAAGGGATGCAAGTGAACCACCTCGATGTCAAGACAGCGTTCCTACACGGCGACCTAGATAAAGAACTCTACATGGAACTCCCAGAAGGACTCCATACAAAACAAACAAACGAAGTCTGCAAACTAAAGAAGGCAATTTACGGTCTAAAACAAGCTGGAAGATCTTGGAACACAAAAATTGCAAGCACTCTAATTAAAAATAACTTCAAACAGAGCATTGTAGACCCATGCCTATTCACCAAGAATGAAGAAAAACATTCCATCTACTTGATTCTATATGTGGATGACATGCTCCTTGCAAGCGATTCCGAAATAATCATCCAAAACACTGTAAAAACTCTCGAAAAAGAATTCGAAATAAAGAACCTTGGAGACCCCACTCAATTCATTGGTATTGAAATCTCAAGGAACAGAGAAGGTGAACTCCTTCTGAGCCAAAAGAATAAAATCCAAGAATTAGTTGAAAGGTACAATCTCCAAGAAGCGAAACCTACTTTCACTCCCATGGAAAGCGGATACCCCGGTATATCTGATGAAAAACTTCTACCAAACAACGTCCAATACCAACAACTGATAGGCTCACTATTGTACCTAAGCGTAGTATCCAGACCAGATATCGCAGCTCCAGTCTGCATACTCAGCAGCAGAAACCAGAATCCTAGAAATTGTGACTGGAATGCAGCAAAAAGAATCGTAAGATATCTAAAAACTACTAAAGAACTCGAGCTACGCATATCTAACCAAAAACCTCCCACGCTGGAAGCATACAGCGATGCCACATGGGCAAGCGACAACACCGACAGAAAATCACTAAGCGGAAACTTGTTCCTACTGGGTTCAAACCCCATCTCATGGATGACTGGGAAACAAGGTTGCGTATCTCTCTCATCCACCGAAGCGGAACTTATCTCCGCAGCTGAAGCCTCACAAGAACTGTTATGGCTTCTCGACTTGCTAAAGGATCTCGATCTGGAACAGAAAGCTCCAATCTACTTCCACCAAGACAATCAATCATGTCTCAAGATATGTTCATCCGAAAAAGTGTCTTCTAGAACCAAGCACATCGCAACCAAGATTCATCACCTGAAGGATCTTCAGAAGAAGACAGTGATAAAAATGATCTACTGCCCGACAGGCGACATGAAGGCGGATATCCTGACCAAGCCGCTACCAAGGCCGACATTTGAGAAGTTACGCTACAACCTCGTCATGTCTCCACATTCATGCCGGGGATTTGTTGGATAACTGAATGCTACGACAGCTAGCGCCACACTGGACCTATCATCATCACAACTGTTTGTTTACCTTCTTCTCTATATTACAATAACTGTTCGCTACCATAACTTTGTTTTTTCTTGCTAAATGGATAATAAAGATTATTATCATATAATCCTCAACGTCCTCATGCCTTCCTACAAGCTGTAAGTACCTAAATCTTACAACAATTCCGATAGATGGCGCAAGCCATCAGCAACTTTCAGTTGCACGATAAGTAGATGCCTTTTTCTTAATTTATGCACCTTATCTCAGTACAATATTACATTTGTACTATTTTTTCACATTTTGTAGCGTTCTCACGCAATTCTGGCCTTAACTACCCGTTTCATGATTTTTCAGGTTGCCTTAATGGCCAATTTTTTGGTCGTTGAGGTACAGCTTGCACCACGCTGATGAGGGCCAACAGCCCGAAACGCGTCCGTGGTTAGCTTTTCTTGATTAATCAAGAATGGGTATTTGGCCAATTCTGGAATAATTAAAAATCAACGAGAATAGTTGATATTTATTCCGATAGATGGCGCAAGCCATCAGCAACTTTCAGTTGCACGATAAGTAGATGCCTTTTTCTTAATAAATGATTAAATATTATTTTATTTAAAATTATATTACATAGATTAAATCGACCGCCAGAGGTCACACTTACCCTATAAAAACTCATTGTTGTTGTTTCCCGTTGGCCGGCTTAAAACTTTTGTACATTATGTAAATAAGCTTTACATTATTTATTCTTACGCCTTATGCCAGGCAGTATTTTACCAAATTATGTTTTTATATATTCCTTTAGCGCAATTAAAGCTATTTTGATAACTAATTTTATTTAATTATTGCCACGACTGCAGAACAATATCGTAAAATACCCATGTATACAAAAATCAAGCAACAAATAATAATAATTCTATATGTCAATCTAATTCAAAAATACAACAGAAAATCTCTCATTTTTCTATTTTTTTTATATAATATATATATATATTATTTTACGAGTAAAGAACCAATCGTACCTATAATGCCTTTTTTACATCCTTCTTGATACTTATCCTTGATATCAACAAGGCTGTAAAAACATCCTTATAGGTACGATGGCTATACTGGTAAAAAAAAGGAGCTTGTCGCAGATTTCCAAGGTTCGTGACGGGTCCGGCCTACGTGCTGCCCTCCGCCCAGCTGCGGCCTTTGCTAGAGACGGCCCTGCTGACGCCCATGGTCCCGCTGGAAGACGTCTTCTTAACGGGCGTGGTGGCCGGACGCTTGCGCCTTCCCCGCCGGCACCATCCGGGCTTCCTGGACCAGAAGCCGCTGCTCTGGACGGCGCTGCGTCGACGCTCGGCTATCGCTGACCACGGATACGATCCTGAACAGCTTCTTAGCCTTGCATGATCCTTGCTTGCAAACCTTTTTTTCCCCTAACTATGCTGGATTGCTAGATTTAAAACAATTTTATATTTGTAGATATCAAATACAAAGCAAAGGTTCACAACAGATTATAGAGGCGATGCGGTTTTTTTTTTTGTAAACTGGTGTGTTTTAATCAAAATTTAGTCTACCGGCCTAAAACAACATTCAGTTTTTTTTTATATATAAAAGGGCGTACCTGGATCTGAAAAAAAAAAAAAAAATTTCCAAATATTTCGAGTGATTGCTCCCTCTTTATCAATTTATTTCACTGGGAACAAAAATATTTTTGGTCTCAGTGGTACAGCTTACTGCACGCTGAGGAGCGCCAACAGCGCGAAATGCGTTCCTGGATGGCTTTTCTTGATTTATCAAGAAATTGGGTTGGCCAAATATCAGGAAACAGGTTAAATCAATGTTTAGTTTAATTCTGTTCCACCAGATGGCGCTCTGCCTTCTGTAAACCACATGTGCTCCTGGTCAGGATATGCCTACTTTGTTTTTAATATCAATACCTGATATTTTTGTTTTTATTTTTCTCTATTGTTTATTCATATATCCATATAGTTTTTCTCTTTTTCTTCAAAACCGTGAAGTGAAAACAATGAGTGAAAATGAGGTTTATTACGGTCTTAACTACTGTAACTTTTTGAATGGTTGAAGGAGTTGTTCCTTTCTTATACTAGACAGTTGTTTCGTAGCTGTATGGAGTTATAATATTTATAAAGGTGCACCTCTTCGTTTTGATTTTCAAAATTGAACCCTATTCAGGATTCTCAATATTTACTATATATTATTTTGGCAATGTGTCCTTTAACGTAAATATTTCCCACATACATTGATATATTTTTTATCAATATATTTCACTTCTCTTGATTCATGAATGATGCTGAATGATGCTGCATCGCGGTGATTACCACCATATCTTCTCGGCTTTACAGCCTCCCGGTCCTTGCAACAACTCTCAACCCACCGTAACTTTGCTTCTTCTTGCCGTTCCTCTGATTCTTTTATCCTCTTCAAAATGAGAAGTGCAGCTGAAATCAATACAATAATGAGAGAGATGTCTATCTGACCTACGTCTATTTTGCTCTTTTAATTGAAGTACTTACACAAATTAATCTTCAAAGAAAATGTTTTCATCTATTCCTTATATGATTATGTATAATGCAAAGGTACGGATGGATGGTATTCATGTAACAAATGGCACACCCTTCCTTTGAAAATGTATTAAACAATGCAATTTTGTTTACCACCTCAATAAAAGATGCACAATGGTGGTTGTCGCGTAACGTGTGTCTACGCCCAGGCTCTGCTTCGCTTAGACGCCCTAAACGATAACTTCTGGTCCCGAGAGAAGTTCGTCGACATACATATCTCTAATGGCGGGAAAGTCTTTCTACTCCTGACTGATAGGCTAGCCGAAACCCAAGGTCGATTCAACACCAAAGACGACTCAACACTAACGGATTTTTTCACACACACTTTATTTTTGATAAAGTACAATATTTTTATAGTAAGACATATATACATGTAATATTGTTGCAAATGTGATCCTGCCAACGTATGGATGAACTGGCAGTCGTGTACGTGAGGCGAGTGTTGAAGTTCTTCCCACACGCGGACAACAAGAAACAGAGGCAGGGCTAGATGTTAGCACCGAGAGTGATCGGGGACAGCCCACGGGACAGATGAAGAGGCCATGACACAAACTTGGATGCCTATCATCGAGACCTGGAGAGACAGACTGAAGCGGCCTGCCGAGAAAAACACTCTAGAACCATCTGCTGCTGACCCCCTGCCAAAACCTGTTCAGTTTACAGGGGTTGTCTATAAAGAGTCCCTGGGGACCCCACATGGGCTGGGCGTTGGCTTTTTCCTCCTCTATCCCCAGCTATCCCCAGCTGACCGCTCTTTGGATTTTTATTTTGACGTCACCAATTTCAGTTTAAATACAAATAGGGGTTTACAGGTATTATTAATAAAGATATAGCATATATACAAAATATGGGGGTGGTAGCAAATAGAAACGGTGTACATTTTAATAGAAGGGTAGGATCTTTTAAGGTATCGCCTCTAACTAATTGGAAGATATGTGACATATACTAAAAGTGCCATTATTATACAGTTTAAAAAATGTGCCCCCGGTGATGAAGGTTTGTTTGGGGGAAATGAAATAACATGAATGATGACCTAAAAAACCTATTATAAAATCAAAAGAAATGATTTGGGCACAAATTATTTAAAATTATTTTAAACATAGGAGTATAAAATAGGACAATAATATAATGATGAGGTCTCAATAAGATATAGAATATGACGAAAGAAAAATACAGAAGAATATATATATATATATATGAAATTGAATGTCTGTCTGTATGTTTGTACTCTATAGATTCAAAAACCATACATCCAATCGCCGTGAAATTTCGGATATTATTAGGTATATCCCCGGGAAGGTTTTTGAAAAATAATTTCTTGAATATCTTGAATATACTTAGAATTAAAAAATACAATATAACGCGGCTGATGATTGTAAAACGAAAATTGAAATTATACCGCGAATGTTTCTTTTAAACAAAAATCGAAATTCCCATCCCTGGACACTTTTATTTTTCCGTTGTCATCACTCTTCACAATTCATCCTATCATACTTCATCCTTAAAGTTAGAAATAATCGCTATTTCTCTTTAAAATATATTTCGATTTTTGTTTAAAAGAAACAATCGCGGTATAATTTCAATTTTCGTTATACTTAGAATTATTTGCAGATTTGTAGATTTAACTCGCAAGCAGCGCCCCCATTGCGACGGAGATAGGCTTAGGTTTTGGCAGGAAGTCTGCTCCACGCCTTATGACCTTGGTCTTTCAGGGCTAATATATTAAGTAAAACTAATTCAAATATTAGTGCTTTATAATGTGATATAGGCTTAGCAAAAATACGATGTTTCTTTTTTGAGGATTTCTAGTTGTTTTTGTACTCACGTATGTTGTAGTTACGAGGACATCCCTTTAGATAAAAACAAATATATATTTATTTAAGGAACGACTTGTTCCAATACAAATATTGTTAAAACAAGCTAGCGATAAAACATAACAGAAAGGTTGAAGGTAGAGAAGTTAGAAGTTACGTCATATTAGTAACGTCAGCATCGATGATGATTAAAGTCAAAGTTTGCGTAACAATTCCCTCCTTACTTTGTCTTTATTCCCACGATGCTGAGGTTCTCCAGGTGTTTCTTCATCTGGTCGCGGGATAGGTCCTTTGTTAAGATATCCGCCTCCAGGTCCTGAGATGGCTTATACAGAAGGCAGATGTCTCTGGATTCATAACAGTCGCTCAATAAGTTGTACTTTCTGTTGATATGTCTACAGCGACTGCTTTGTTTAGGGCTGGAGATCCAGTTGATCAATGACTGACTCTCTGTATAGATCGCAGTTGATTTTTCCATGAAATTCCATTCTTCCAGCTCTCCTAATAGGTTTATTATCCACTTGATCTGACAGTAGCTTTCACAAGCAGCTATCATTTCCGCTTCCATTGTGGAGAGGGCGACGAGTGGTTGTTTACTATTTTTCCAGTCTATAGTTGCTTCGCCGAGCTTCAATACATATCCGCCGTAGGATTTTCCATCATGGGTGGTCGACCAGCTGGCATCGGTGTAGGACTTCAGGATTCCAGTCTTCCCTCTTTCAAATTTTACTCCTAGGTCAATTGTTCCTCTTAGGTATCTCATCACTCGTTTGATTGCTGTCCAGTAAATCTGTTTTGGTTGTCTGGAGTACTGTGAAAGTTTGCTAGTGTGTAAGCGATGTCGGGTCTGGCGTTAACAGCTAGAAACATTAGCATTCCAAGGGCTTCTTGGTAAGTGTGCTGATCACAATTGTCATCTTCAATATGATTGTCCAAATTAATTTCTTTGGAACCTGGTGTTGGAACTTCCTTACAAGTTTCCATTCCATATTTCTGCAATATTTGTTGTACATAGTGGCTTTGCTGTAGCGAAATTCCCTCCTTGTCTTGTATGATCTTGATTCCCAAAAACATGCCTTTACATGTTACATCCTTTATTTCCAGGTGATGTCTCAATTTATTGATGAATCTGTTTGAGGTATCTTCAGAATCTGAGACAGTGATAAAGTCATCAACATATATCCCTACATAGAAATATTTGTCTTCATTCTTCCATTTAAAAAGGCAAGGATCAGATTTAAGTTTTTCCAGTCCATAGCCATGAAGTACTTGACTGAATTTCTCATACCACGATCTTCCGGATTGAGGTAGACCGTAAATACTTTTGTTGAGTTTGCAAACTTTGTTTCTGTCTTGGACAAATCCAGCAGGTTGTTCCATGAATATTGTGTTTTCAATGTTTCCATTTAGATAGGCTGCTTTCACATCAAATAGTTTAATGACTGAATCTTTTGTTGCTGCCATTGACAAAACAGTCCTGAGGGTGGCATTTTTAATTACAGGGCTGAAACTTTCGTTGTAATCTCTTCCTGGGATATGTTGTATCCCATTGCAACAAGTCTAGCTTTGTAAGTTTTGTTTTTGTTTTCTTGGTCTTTAGATATTTTGAACACCCATTTACTTTTGACAACTTTAGCGTTTACAGGTCTAGGTACCAGTTCCCATACTTGATGCGAGTACATGTTCTGTATTTCCTCAAGCATTGCGTTCTCCCAATGTTTCTTGTCTTCGCATGCGATGGCTTCATCATAGTCTTTCGGAATGGTTTCATTTGTAGTAGCCAGAACGTAGTCATCGAATATTTTAGGTATTGTTCGAGTCCTTTGTGGTCTGTCTGATTCACTTGACTCTGTCTGTCTGTTGATCATGGTATCTGGTGCTGGCTCTTCAATATCAACATCTGATAGAACATGATTGTCCAGTTGTTCATCCTCCTGAATGAAGAAATATGTGTCAGTGTCCGTATTATTATCACTTTGTTTTTCTTCCGAGATGACATTATTGTTCTCTCTGAAGTGAATGTCTGCGGTTTCAAGAATGACTCTCGCTGTGATATCAAATACTCGATAAGCTCTTCTGCATCTTGAATAGCCTACAAATATTCCTCTCTTAGATTTAGCTTCTAGTTTGTGTCTTTGATGATTCTCGAGTTTATAGAAGACTTCACAACCAAATCTCATGATGTGAGAGACGGATGGCTTTTTACCTTTCCATTTTTCCATAGGGGTAGTGTCTGGGTCATTGGTTGTGGGAGTTAGATTGTACAGATATGCAGCTGTATTCACAGCTTCTGCCCAGAAGTGTAGGGGTAATTGGGAGTCTGCCAGAAGTGTTCGGCCTTTGTCTAATAGTGCTCTGTTAGCTCTTTCAACTCTCCCATTGCTTCTTGGGGTGTACGGTGTAGTTAGTTCATGTTTAATTCCTTTGGATTCTATGAAGGTTTCAAGGTTTTTATTGATAAATTCTGTTCCTTTATCTGTTCTGAGTCGTTTTAGTTTTGAGTTTTGCTCGTTTTCTCTCTTTACAATAAACTTCTTCAAAACTTCTGCTGCTGAGAGTTTATCTTTGAGAAATTCTACAAATATTCTCCTATAAAATCCATCTACGATGGTCAAGAAATATTTACTTCCGCCCAAGGAGTTTATTCTCATTGGACCACAGAGATCGACATAAATGGCTTCAAAGGGGTAGCTTTCCTGATTGCTATCTGTGTGAACATAGGGTACTTTGGTCATTTTTCCCAAGGAGCAAGCATCACATTGATCAAGGGTACCATTTATAGAGTCCAAGCCTTTTAGAAGATTGTTCTTCAAATTCAGGTCTAATTTGTTGTCACTAGGATGTCCTAACCTTCTGTGCCATGCAGTCCTAGAATTGTCCTTTGAAATCAAGCAATGTTCGTTTGGAACATGAGTTGTTTCAGGTAAACGTGATAGGTTCAATGTGTACATGTTACCATCAAAGTTTCCTGTTCCTATTAGCTTGTCATCAGAAGAGTATATGTATGCTCCTTCAGAATTCAAAAGAACAGAGTTCCCTCTTCTTACCACGCTTGGAATGGACATTAGATTTCCTTTCAGGTGTGGTACATGGAGGACATTATGCAGGGTTACAGCGTTGTTAAGTTTGTCCTTACCTTGTACAGTAGCTTGGATTGATCCTGATGAGGCAGATTCTTCTTCCGCCACTTGTATGCTTCTTCTCTCCTCCGTCTTGTGCTCGATTCATTCACCACGGGAAGTCATGTGGCTTGTGCACGCAGAATCAATTATCCACACGTCCTGAGTCGTCGGGCGTTCCTCCCTTGTGATTACATGTAGTGCGTATTCTGAAGTGGAGTCTCTTCGTTGGGTGGTTCCTCCGTTCGTTCTTGGATTGCTGATCTGGCTGTGTCTTTGTTTTGTTTTGGTCCTTTATGGTAGTTCCTTGTACTGGCCATGTTATTTTTGTTTGTTGTATTCTTTTGATTTCCTTTGTTGTTAGGGTTGAACCAACAGTCTTTCTTGAAATGTCCTTTTCTTTTGCAAATGTAGCATGACTTTTCTTTAAATTGGTTGCCTGGTGATCTGAAAGCATTTTCATGATTTTTGCTTCTGTCCTGTCTTTTCTTCTCGAAATCCAGTAGAGCTTGTCTCAAGTCTGCTAAGGAGATTTCTCTGTTTATTGACAGTGCTGCTGTGATCGTGTCAAAGTTAGGTGCGAGTCCTTCAACAATGTATCGTACAAGTTCTCTTTCTGTTACAGTCTTTCCTAGCTGGGTGATCTCTTGTGCCAGTTTCTGTGCTCGTACAATATACATGTTAACATTTTCATTTGGGTTCAAATTTAGTCTGGCTAGATCCAACATTAGGTCTATCCTTTTATTTTCTATAGATCCTTCAAACCTTTTCTTTATGTAGCACCAAATTCTTTTGGCCCTTTTATCGCCTCGAAAGATGATTGTTAAGTCATCCGAAAGTGACAATATTATTAGGCTGTATGCTTCCCGATTCTTTTTCTTCCAAATATCATATTCTAGTTTATTATTTGTAAAGTCTGGCTCGTCATTAAAAATTACGTCCTCGAAGAGATCTTTTGAATCTAGAATTTCTTTCATTTTCATGGACCACGTTGTATAGTTGTTTTCTGTTAACTGTTCGATTTTTGCTAAGTTATATGTATCCATTTTCATTCAATTTTTATTCTCTAAATTGGCGGTTAGTCCAATTATTTAATTTATTTTTGATTTAAATGGATCAATTGGCGGTTAGTCCAATTCGCGCGCCCAAACCACGCTCTGCTACCAAATTGATATAGGCTTAGCAAAAATACGATGTTTCTTTTTTAAGGATTTCTAGTTGTTTTTGTACTCGCGTATGTTGTAGTTACGAGGACATCCCTTTAGATAAAAACAAATATATATTTATTTAAGGAACGACTTGTTCCAATACAAATATTGTTAAAAACAAGCTAGCGATAAAACATAACAGAAAGGTTGAAGGTAGAAGTTGGAAGTTACGTCATATTAGTGACGTCAGCATCGATGATGATTAAAGTCAAAGTTTGCGTAACATAATGGCTATCTCCATGAGGTTGCCGATTTAAGAGTTTATTTTCTAATTTTAGATTGTATAAGAAACATATTTTATTTTAAGTATTGTACTTTATATTTTAAAAAGTTTAAATAATTGTGCAAGACGATATATACGATATATAAAAATCAAAAGAAATAATGAGTATCGTTTAAATATAAAATTCGAATAAATATAAATGCGATACTAAAAATTGAATAACATATAGAAGCTTTTGCATAGTTTCGTCCTGTAAGCATACCAACTTGATAAAAGTTTCCTGTTTTCCCTTTGATTTTGCTTGATACAAACCTCTATTCATTTTTGAATTAGTAGATATCAGATGATAGCCATAGGTCAGAGCCATTCAAAAGTTGGTTTAGGACGTCAATCCATTGCGAAAAAATGGAAATCTCCATGTTGGCGCTCTCTCCGCAGATTTTTAAAATTATATCCCGTGTCGTTTTTTTTTTAAATTATTATTTGAGAGCTACCCCTCGCTTAAAACAAATCCTTTAATCCCAAGAGACTGCGCGAAAGACTTGAACAAGAAACCGCCGACGGAACTTTTTGTCCTCTACAATGACGAATCCACTTAACCAAGCTCTGATCTCCGCCCGTAGAGCGTGGGAATTTTGATCTCTTACTTTATTTAGTTTGTTCGTGGGCTGGTCTGGCTTGAGAAAGTCGCCGGCAACATTTTTCCTCATATCTTAATTTTCAGATAGCATCTCACATATTAATAAAATCAAGTAAAGAAAAGCTTCATTACGAAATTAGTGATTTATTATTTTAAATACAGCTATTCACAAATGTTCGTTTGTGGCAAGATACTATTCCTTTAACCCTTAATTACTGGCGTTCGGCTTGAAAGGCCGTGTGAAAATTAAAAATGTTTGTAAAAATTTCAAAATGCATCATTTTTCATCAAATTTTTAGGTAACTTAAAAAAATTCATTTATTTGAAGAACTTTGCATTTTAAGAGAAATCTATTTTGTATATCCCGAGTTATTAAATCAAACGGCCTTCAAAGCCGAGCGCCAGTAATTACGTCACTGCGAATTTTAGCGTCCCTATTATTGGCCGTTTTACTTTTGGTTTTATAGACGTTCAAACGCACCAAATAAGTTGAACATTCGTTTTTTTTATTACTCTTGCTTTAATTATATGCTGTTGTAAGATTTAGGTACTTACAGCTTGTATGAAGGCATGAGGACGTTGATGATTATATAATAATAATCTTTATTATCCATTTAGTAAGAAAAACAAAGTTATAGTAGCGAACACATTTATACTATATAGAGAAGAAGTAAACAAACTGTAGTGATGATGATAAGGCCAGTGGGGCGCTAGCTGTCGTAGCATTCAGTTTCCAACAATCCCTGGCATGAATGTGGAGACGTCACGAGGTTGTTGCGTAACTTCTCAAATGTCGGCCTTGGTAGCGGCTTGGTCAGGATGTCCGCCTTCATGTCTCCTGTCGGGCAGTAGATCATTTTTATCACTGTTTTCTTCTGAAGATCCTTCAGGTGATGGATCTTGGTTGCGATGTGCTTGGTTCTAGAAGACACTTTTTCGGATGAACATATCTTGAGACATGATTGATTGTCTTGGTGGAAGTAGATTGGAGCTTTCTGTTCCAGTTCGAGATCCTTTAGCAAGTCGAGGAGCCACAACAGTTATTGTGAGGCATCAGCTGCGGAGATTAGTTCCGCTTCGGTGGATGAGAGAGATATGCAACCTTGTTTCCCAGTCATCCATGAGATGGGGTTTGATCCCAGTAGGAACAAGTTTCTGCTTAGTGATTTTCTGTCGGTGTTGTCGCTTGCCCATGTGGCATCACTGTATGCTTCCAGTGTGGGAGGTTTTTGGTTAGATAAGCGTAGCTTGAGTTCTTTGGTAGTTTTTAGATATCTTATGATTCTTTTTGCTGCATTCCAGTCACAATTTCTAGGGTTTTGGTTTCTGCTGCTGAGTATGCAGACCGGAGCCGCGATATCTGGTCTGGATACTACGCTTAGGTACAATAGTGAGCCTATCAGTTGTTGGTATTGGACGTTGTTTGGTAGAAGTTTTACATCAGATATACCGGGGTATCCGCTTTCCATGGGAGTGAAAGTAGGTTTCACTTCTTGGAGGTTGTACCTTTCAACTAATTCTTGGATTTTATTCTTTTGGCTCAGGAGGAGTTCACCTTCTCTGTTCCTTGAGATTTCTATACCAATGAATTGAGTGGAGTCTCCAAGGTTCTTTATTTCGAATTATTTTTCGAGAGTTTTTACAGTGTTTTGGATGATTATTTCGGAATCGCTTTGCAAGGAGCATGTCATCCACATATAGAATCTAGTAGATGGAATGATTTTCTTCATTCTTGGTGAATAGGCATGGGTCTACAGTTCTCTGTTTGAAGTTATTTTTAATTAGAGTGCTTGCGATTTTTGTGTTCCAAGATCTTCCGGCTTGTTTTAGACCGTAAATTGCCTTCTTTAGTTTGCAGACTTCGTTTGTTTGTTTTGTATGGAGTCTTTCTTTGAGTTCCATGTAGAGTTCTTTATCTAGGTCGCCATGTAGGAACGCTGTCTTGACATCGAGGTGGTTCACTTGCATCCCTTTGTAGACCGATGCAGCTAGGAAGGCTCTAATTGTAGAATGCTTCGCAATTGGTGCAAAGGTTTCTTCGTAGTCTCGACCAAATTTCTGATTGAACCCTTTTGCTACGAGTCTGGCTTTGTACCGCTCTATTTCTCCTTTGGAATTGAGTTTCTGTTTATAGGTCCATTTACATCCTATGATTTTTTTGTCCTTAGGTAGAGGCGTTAGTTCCCAGACATTGTTCTTCTCAAGAGAATTTAGTTCTTCGTTCATTGCTTGTAGCCATTTTTCTCTTTCTATTTATGGTAAGTGTAGGACTTCCGAGTAGCTGGTGGGTGTCTGAATGTCTTGAGCTTCAGTTTTGTACAGCATGTAGTCATTTATTATGGGAGGTATTCCCTTTGTTGGTCTCGTGGATCTTCTTTGTGTGACCACTTGTGTTCCTGTGCTTGTACCGGGTTGAATGTAATCCTCGGTTTCTGAGTACTCAAGGTTTTCTGATTGTGTTCCTGGTTCCTGACTTTCCTCTGCATTTCCACACAATATAATTAGAGGAAGTTAGATCTGTACTTAGCAATTGTGGTGAAGATTTTTTGTGGAAGCGTGGTGAAAATCATTTTCTTCTTCTAGAAATTTTACGGATCTGCTGATTGTGATGTTGTCTGTGTCGTGCAGGATTCTGTATCCTTTGCTTCGATCATCGTATCCAAGAAAAATCCCTTCGATAAATTTGCTGTCCAGCTTGTTTCTTTTTATCTTGGGAATATAGGCGAAGGCTTTACATCCGAATCTTTTTAGATGCTTCAGACTGGGCTTCCTGTTGGTCCATAGTTCAAATGGAGTCTTGTCTGTAGCTTTCGAGGGTATTCGGTTGTGTAGGTAATTAGCTGTGGTAACCGCTTCCGCCCATAGAGACTGTGGGAGTCCTGAGTCAAACAGCATACATCTTGTCATCTCCATCAGTGATCGGTTTTCCCTTTCTGCTACTCCGTTCTGGGCTGGTGAGTAGGGGACTGTTAGCTGATGTTTGATTCCGCTTTGGTTTAGGAAATCTTCTACTTGTCGGTTTACGTACTCACGACCGTTGTCTGTCCGTATGGTTTGGATATTTTTTCCAAATTCCGTGTGTACTGAGATGACGTAGTCTTTTATTTTTTCATAGACTTCGTCTTTTCCTTTCAGGAGGTAGATCTTCGTGTATCTGCTGTAGTCGTCAGTGAAGGTGATGAAGTATCTCTTACCGCTGATAGAGTTAGTTGGTAATGGACCGCAGACATCACTGTGGACAAGTTGAAGCTTTTCAGTTGCTCTGTACTCTGTCTTCTTTGGAAATGGGGTTTCGGTGAGTTTACCTTGAATGCACTGAACGCAGTCTGTGCTGTGCGAACAGTTATTTAGACTTAGTCCTCTTGCTAGGTTCTCATTTTGAATTTTCTTAATTGATTCTATATTTCTGTATCCTAGTCTGTCGTGCCAGAGCATGAGGCAATTTTTGTTCTTGCAGTGGTTTTGTTTTACTACATTTGCTTTGAATGTGCGAGTTTAGAGGTTGTCATCCAGGTGGAGTCGGTACGTTCCATTGTCAAGTATACCGTTCGCGAGGGCTGTGTTGTCTCTTTCGATGGTACACCAATCTCTGTTGAACTTTACTTTACATCCGTTGGAGGTGGCCGCACTCACTGACAGAAGGTTGTCTGTTAGTTCCGGGATGTAGAGAACTTTTGTGAAAAGTAAGGTGTTAGTCTTTCCTTGGGGTGTGATGACTTTGATTTCTCCTTGTCCTATCCCTTTGACCTCCAGCTTATTGCCATTAGCAACCACAACATTTTGTGTTTGTTCTCTGTTAAGTTCAGTAAAGAAGCTTTCATCGTACGCCATATGAGATGTGGCTCCAGAGTCGACGAACCAGTTGTGTACACTTGCTTCTCGTTGAGTGCAATTGAGAGCTTTTGGGTTAAGTCCTTTTGTTGTTCTCTGATTTGTTGGTTGTTCTTGGGTGACACTCGACTGATTTGTGTACTTTGGTACGTTTCCTCTTCTGAAGTTTTCATATTTGTACTCTTTGTTGCTGTTGTTTCGCTTTTGATAGTGCCAACATTCTTCCTTGGAGTGGTTTGGTTTGTGGCAGAAAGAACAGAATTTCTTCTCTTTTTCTCTTCTTTGGCTTGAAGCTCCGTGGAGGCTTTTTAAGGCTTTTGATTTAGTGCTTTCGTCTTTCGAGCTTTCTACTCTGCGTGTGTGTTCATCAAGGAGTTTGTTCTTGGTGAATTCAAGCATTAGCTCGTCATCAGGCCTTGATTCTAACATCGTGATGAGATTAGAGTAGCTCTTTGGAAGCGAGCAAAGCAGTATAGCCGTGATATGAGAGTCCTTTAGTGTTTCGCCGATGGTTCGCAGTTTGTCAACTAGTTCCATCATGGTAGTGATGTGCTGTTGCATGTCTTTGTCTTCTTCGAGTTTTAAGCTGTATAGTTTCCTTATCAAATAATTTTTTCCTGAGAGTGTTTTTCTTTCATATATATTTTTAAGAGTGTCCCAGGTAGCTTTGGCTGTTAGTAGGTTTTTAACATGCACTATTTGTGAGTCGGCGATGCTTAGATTAATGATAGCTCTAGCTTTTGAGTCTTTCTTTTTCCATTCGATTTTAGGTTCATCTGGAATATTTTCGGTGACAACTTCCCAAAGATCTTCCTTTTGCAAGAGCATTTCAATTTTGAAAGACCATAGTGAGTAGTTATAGCCGTCGAGCTTATCTAGGGTGACATCGTGACTCGGGAGTGACGCCATTTATGCTAAGCCTTTTTTCTTTGTCTTAACTCGTTAGTTGAATTTCATGCAATATTCAGTCTCATAATCTAATTGTTGTAAGATTTAGGTACTTACAGCTTGTATGAAGGCATGAGGACGTTGATGATTATATAATAATAATCTTTATTATCCATTCAGTAAGAAAAACAAAGTTATAGTAGCGAACACATTTATAATATACGAGTGAAAGTTTGCCTAACGAATATTATATATTATGAAGTATAATAAACAATGTTAAAGATTAGTTTTAATTATTAATCAAGATTGTGTGTGAATATGTGAGAAAGATGTAATATCGTTGTTGTTTTCTTGGCCGACTGTTTTACATATGGTGTTATCTTAAAATTGCTTGTTTTGAATATTTTTTTAGATTGAGTTGAATGAATTGCTGATTTTTTTTTTGTATTTATATGTAAATAAAATTAACTCTGTTGATTTTTTTTTGTATTTAATCGATAACAGCGAAGTTACGCATGTTAAAGTTGGGAAAAATATTTTGATGTTAAGCAAAACCTGCTCCATCTCGTTTTACATAAATGTTGAAAATTTGGTCGAAATTGATGCATTGTAACGAAAGTTTTTAGCGAACACCACTTATGAAATTTGCATTTTATTAATATAGATAGAGAAGAAGTAAACAAACTGTAGTGATGATAATAAGGCCAGTGTGGCGCTAGCTGTCGTAGCATTCAGTTTCCAACATATGCATTCTAAATTGTTTTGTGATTGTAATTTTGTATAATATAATAGAAGTTTGGTTCCACTTTTGGTTTTTCAAAAAACAAAAATTTGGTATCCTATGTCTCTAAAATTAGACAATTTGTTACATTACTTTCCACCAGTGTTGGGCATTAAAAAATTATTTTTCAATTGAATTGAAGTGCAATTAACAATTAATTGATTGTTAATTAGAAAAGTGCAATTAACAATTAATTAATTGTTAATTGTATGAATACAATTAACAATTAATTAATTGTTAATTGTAAAAATACAATTAACAATTGATTAATTGTTAATTGTGAAAATTACAATTAACAATTAATCAATTGTTATTCTTTAATAAATCATTTTAATTAATATTTGCCCAACACTGCCTGAGATAAAAAGTGTTTTTATTAAATACAACACACCTTTACCATCATCAGCTGCAGTTGAACGCTTTTTTCTTTTGCGACAATGACAAATCTGCCAAAGAGTCACAAATTGTCGGACACCATGTTCGAGAAGAGAGTGGTACTGAAATGCAGTGTTGGGCATTAAAAAATTATTTTTCAATTAAATTGAAGTGCAATTAACAATTAATTAATTGTTAATTAGAAAAGTGCAATTAACAATTAATTAATTGTTAATTGTATGAATACAATTAACAATTAATTAATTGTTAATTGTAAAAATACAATTAACAATTGATTAATTGTTAATTGTGAAAATTACAATTAATAATTAATCAATTGTTAATCTTTAATAAATCATTTTAATTAATATTTGCCCAACACTGCTTTCCACAATGCATTCGACCACAGCAATTGATCAAGAAACTGCTGAACAACAAAAGCCCGAGATAATCACATTTTATAATATGACCAAAGGTGATGTGGATGTAGTTGATCAGAAATGTGCCATGTATTCTGTTGGAAGAAGAACCAAAAGATGGCCCCTGTGTTTATTTTTTAATTTTTGGATGTGGTTGCAATAAATTCAGCAGTAATTTATAAGGCTGTCAAGCAAGACGGTGGAATGGCTCGAAATATTTTATAAAGCAGCTTGCTCTACAACTAATGAGAGATGCCCTGAATATGAGAAATCAAACCAAAAATTTGTCAAGAGATCTGCAAGTATTAATTCAGAAGCATGCTGGAACTTCATCACTTGAGGTAGGCAAATATTTATTTGATGTTCATACGAAATATCAATAACGTGTGTTCTCTAGGAATCCACAAGCGGCAGTCCTTGTCCCAAAAAACGCAAAAGATGCTACCTATGTAAAAAAGATCGTCGAACTCAAATGCAATGCAAAAATGCAAAGAGACAATCTGCAAAGATCATTCTAATGAAATTTGCTTGAATTGTGCACCTAATCTTTAATAAAATATTTTAGATAGAATTTTTTTTAGAATATATATAGAATATTTTAGATAGAAAGAGTTTCTTGTACATTTTTATTTAATTTCGTTTAGAGCTCTGTTTATTCGAAAAAAAAAATTCTTTGGAAATTATGTGAATACAATTAATTTCTTTTTAATATGATAATTAATATGGTTTATTATTGATTTTAAAAATCGGCCTGAGAGGCCGAACGCCAGTAATTGTGTAACTAAATTAGGCGCCAGTAATTAAGGGTTAACGTCCAATTACCGTGGGAACCAATTAATATTGATTTTATTCAACTTATCGAGTATTTTTCAAGGGACCAGGAAAAAATGTTCAATTTATCGAGAGATTCAAATTTACGAGTTTCAAATTATCAAATATATCTATTATTTTTCACATATGTTATATTAAAATGACATTTATGTAGGGATAATTTTAATGTTAATTTTCATTTTGATGTATTGTATACATTGATAATTAATAAATAATTATTTAGGTATTAAAACTGCCTTTTTGTTCAAAGGCAGCAACGTTTGAACGGGTACAGCTAAGTGGAGCAGATAATCAAACATAAAGTTATCTTGCCAAGTATATATTCAGTAAGGATTGGATGTTTTCTAGAATTGTTTTAACTAATGTTCGTTCGACAAACCTTTACTCGGGTAAAAACCGGGCGAAGCCGGGTACATTGCCTAGTCTATTATATATATAAAAATGAATGTCTGTCTGTCTGTCTGTGTGTACTCTATAGATTCAAAAACCATACATCCAATCGCCGTGAAATTTTGGAATCATTAGGTATATCCCCGGAAAGATTTTCGAAAAATAATTTCTTGAATATCTTGAATATCCTTAGAGTTATTTGCAGATTTATAGATTTAACTCGCAAGCAGCGCCCCCATTGCGACGGAGATAGGCTTAAGTTTTGGCGGGAAGTCTGCTCCACGCCTGATGACCTTGGGTCTTTCAGGGCTAATATATTAAGTAAAACTAATTCAAATATTAGTGCTTTATAATGGCTATCTCCTTGTGGTTACCGATTTAAGTTTATTTTCTAATTTTAGATTGTATAAGAAACATATTTTATTTTAAGTATTGTACTTTATATTTTAAAAAGTTAAATAATTGTGCAAGACGATATATACGAGGTGTGTTCAAAAAGTATTGCGACTTTTGGGTTTTTTCAAAAATTATTTATTTATTTATTCATGAATACCTATTTTGTCCCCTTCAAAGTAATCCCCATGAGATATTATACACTTGTGCCGACGGTTTTTCCAATATTCGAAGAACTTCAAAAAATCATTTTTAAAAATCTTTTTCAGCTCCTCCTTCGATGCCGTCTTTATCTCGTCAAGCGTAGCGTAACGTCGTCCTTTCATGGGCCTCTTCATTTTAGGGAACAAGAAAAAGTCACAGGGGGCCAGATCTGAGGAATGCGGTGGCTGCGGCATCATTAGTGTGTTGTTTTTGGCCAAACAGTCGCGCACAAGCAACGATGTGTGAGCAGGGGCGTTATCATGGTGCAAAAGCCAATTTTTGTTCTTCCACAAATCCGGGCGTTTCTGGCGGATTGCTTCTCGCAAATTGCGCATAACTTGCAGATAATATTCCTTATTGACCGATCTACCCTGTGGCAAGAACTCATGATGCACCACGCCCCTGCAATCGAAGAAAACTGTCAGCAAAACTTTCACATTCGACCGAACTTGGCGCGCTTTTTTCGGTCTTGGTTTGTGCGGCAGCTTCCATTGAGATGATTGAGATTTGGTTTCCACGTCATAACCATAAACCCACGCTTCGTCACCAGTTATGACCCTCTGGAGCAAATTTGGGTCGTCGCGGACAGAGTCCAACATCTCATTAGCAATGTTCATGCGATGCTGTTTTTGGTCACAATTGAGCAATTTTGGTACGAATTTCGCGGCGACCCGTCTCATGCCCAAATCATTGATAAAAAATCGAATGGCACGAGCCAATCGATATGTTTAGGTCCTCAGCAACTTCTCTAACGGTGATACGACGATTGGCCAATATCATTTTCTCCAATTAATTAATTTTTTCGTCTGTTGTTGAAGTGCTCGGGCATCCGGCAGCTCGTCGTTCACATCTTCTCGGCCTTCTGAGAACATTTTGTACCACCGATAAACGTTGCTTCGGTCCAAGGTAGCTTCTCGTATGCCACAGTCAACATTCGGAATTCATCCGTGCACTTAATTTCGTTTTTCACACAAAATTTGATACAGGTTCTTTGATCCATTTTTTTTAATAGGTAAAAATCGAAGACGATCCAAAACACCTGCAAGCAAAGCAGCTGTCAACAATTAAGTGAACATTCAAAATGGCCGAGCTTGTCGGCATAAGTGAGAGACATGAGTACCAACATAAAGCCACAAAAATATAGGATTTCTGTTACGCAAACTTTGACTTTAATCATCATCGATGCTGACGTCACTACGATTACGTAACTTCCAACTACTACCTTCAAACTTGCTGTTATTGTTTACCGCTAACTTGTCTTAACAATATATGTAATGGAACAAGTCGTTCCTTAAATAAATATATATTTGTTTTTATCAGAAGGGATGTCCTCGTAACTACAACATACGTGAGTACAAACAAAACAACCACAAATCCTCAAAAGAATAACCGTATTTTGCTAAGCCTATATCAATTTGGTAGCAGTGCGTTGTTTGGGCGCGCGAATTGGACTAACCGCCAATTGATCCATTTAAATCATAAAGAAAATAAATAATTGGACTAACCGCCAATTTAGAAAATAAATATTGAATAAAAATGGATACACATAACTTAGCAAAAATCGAACAGTTAACAGAAAACAACTATACCACGTGGTCCATGAAAATGGAAGCAATTCTAGATTCAAAAGATCTCTTCGAGGACGTAATTGTTAATGACGAGCCAGACTTTACAAAAAATAAACTAGAATATGATATTTGGAAGAAAAAGAATCGGGAAGCATACAGCCTAATAATATTGTCACTTTCGGATGACTTAACAATCATCTTTCGAGGCGATAAAAGAGCCAAAAGAATTTGGTACGACATAAAGAAAAGGTTTGAAGGATCTCTAGAAAATAAAAGGATTGACCTAATGTTGGATCTAGCCAGACTAAAATTGAACCCAAATGAAAATGTTAACATGTATATTGTACGAGCACAGAAACTGGCACAAGAGATCACCCAGCTAGGAAAGACAGTAACAGAAAGAGAACTTGTACGATACATTGTTGAAGGACTCACACCTAACTTTGACACGATCACAGCAGCACTGTCAATAAACAGAGAAATCTCCTTACCAGACTTGAGACAAACTCTACTGGATTTCGAGAAGAAAAGACAGGACAGAAGCAAAAATCCTGAAAATGCTTTCAGATCATCAGGCAACCAATTCAAAGAAAAATCATGCTTCATTTGCAAAAGAAAAGGACATTTCAAGAAAGACTGTTGGTTCAACCCTGACAAAAAAGGAAATCAAAAGAATACAACAAACAAAAATAACATGGCCAGTACAAGGAACTACCATAAAGGACCAAAACAAAACAAAGACACAGCCAGGTCAGCAATCCAAGAACGAACGGAGGAACCATCCCAACGAAGAGACTCCACTTCAGAATACGCACTACATGCAAGCACAAGGGAGGAACGCCCGACAACTCAGGACGTGTGGATAATTGATTCTGCGTGCACAAGCCACATGACTTCCCATGGTGATTGGATCGAGCACAAGACGGAGGAGAGAAGAAGCATACAAGTGGCAGAAGAAGGGAGGCACATCGAATCTACCTCATCGGGATTAATCCAAGCTACTGTACAAGGTAAGGACAAACTTAACAACGCTGTAACCCTGCATAATGTCCTCCATGTACCACACCTGAAAGGAAATCTAATGTCCATTGCAAGCGTAGTAAGAAGAGGGAACTCTGTTCTTTTGAACTCTGAAGGAGCATACATATACTCTTCTGATGACAAGCTAATAGGAACAGGAAACTTTGATGGTAACATGTACACATTGAACCTATCACGTTTATCTGAAGCAACTCATGTTCCAAGTGAACATTGCTTGATTTCAAAGGACAATTCTAGGACTGCATGGCACAGAAGGTTAGGACATCCTAGTGACAACAAATTAGACCTGATTTTGAAGAACAATATTCTAAATGGCTTGGACTCTATAAATGGTACCCTTGATCAATGTGATGCTTGCTCCTTGGGAAAAATGACCAAAGTACCCTATGTTCACACAGATGGCAATCAGGAAAGCTACCCCTTTGAAGCCATTTATGTCGATCTCTGTGGTCCAATGAGAATAAACTCCTTGGGCGGAAGTAAATATTTCTTGACCATCGTAGATGGATTCTCTAGGAGAATATTTGTAGAATTTCTCAAAGATAAACTCTCGGCAGCAGAAGTTTTGAAGAAGTTTATTGTAAAGAGAGAAAACGAGCTAAACTCAAAACTGAAACGACTTAGAACAGATAACGGAACAGAATTTATCAATTAAAACCTTGAAACCTTCATAGAATCCAGAGGAATTAAACATGAACTAACTACACCGTACACCCCAAGAAGCAATGGGAGAGTTGAAAGAGCTAACAGAACACTATTAGACAAAGGCCGAACACTTCTGGCAGACTCCCAATTGCCCCTACACTTCTGGGCAGAAGCTGTGAATACAGCTGCATATCTGTACAATCTAACTCCCACAACTAATGACCCAGACACTACCCCTATGGAAAAATGGAAAGGTAAAAAGCCATCCGTCTCTCACATCATGAGATTTGGTTGTGAAGTTTTCTATAAACTCGAGAATCATCAAAGACACAAACTAGAAGCTAAATCTAAGAGAGGAATATTTGTAGGCTATTCAAGATGCAGAAGAGCTTATCATGTATTTGATATCACAGCGAGAGTCATTCTTGAAACCGCCGACATTCACTTCAGAGAGAACAATAATGTCATCTCGGAAGAAAAACAAAGTGATAATAATACGGACACTGACACATATTTCTTCATTCAGGAGGATGAACAACTGAACAATCATGTTCTATCAGATGTTGATATTGAAGAGCCAGCACCAGATACCATGGTCAACAGACAGACAGAGTCAAGTGAATCAGACAGACCACAAAGAACTCGTACAATACCTAAAAGATTCGATGACTACGTTCTGGCTACTACGAATGAAACTCCGAAAGACTATGAAGAAGCCATCGCATGCGAAGACAAGAAACATTGGGAGAACGCAATGCTTGAGGAAATACAGAACATGTACTCGCATCAAGTATGGGAACTGGTACCTAGACCTGTAAACGCTAAAGTTGTCAAAAGTAAATGGGTGTTCAAAATATCTAAAGACCAAGAAAACAAAACTTACAAAGCTAGACTTGTTGCAATGGGATACAACCAAATCCCAGGAAGAGATTACAACGAAAGTTTCAGCCCTGTAATTAAAAATGCCACCCTCAGGACTATTTTGTCAATGGCAGCAACAAAAGATTCAGTCATTAAACTATTTGATGTAAAAGCAACCTATCTAAATGGAAACATTGAAAATACAATATTCATGGAACAACCTGCTGGATTTGCCCAAGACAGAAACAAAGTTTGCAAACTCAACAAAAGTATTTACGGTCTACCTCAATCCGGTATGAGAAATTCAGTCAAGTACTTCATGACTGTGGACTGGAAAAACTTAAATCTGATCCTTGCCTATTTAAATGGAAGAATGAAGACAAATACTTCTATGTAGGGATATATGTTGACGACTTTATCACTGTCTCAGATTCTGAAGATACCTCAAACAGATTCATCAATAAATTGAGACATCACCTGGAAATAAAGGATGTAACATGTAAAGGCATGTTTTTGGGAATCAAGACCATACAAGACAAGGAGGGAATTTCGCTACAGCAAAGCCACTATGTACAACAAATATTGCAGAAATATGGAATGGAAAATTGTAAGGAAGTTCCAACACCAGGTTCCAAAGAAATCAATTTGGACAATCATATTGAAGTTGACAATTGTGATCAGCACACTTACCAAGAAGCCCTTGGAATGCTAATGTTTCTAGCTGTTAACACCAGACCCGACATCGCTTACATCACTAGCAAACTTTCACAGTACTCCAGACAACCAAAACAGATGCACTGGACAGCAATCAAAAGAGTGATGAGATACCTACGAGGAACAATTGACCTAGAAGTGAAATTTGAAAGAGGGAAGACTGGAATCCTGAAGTCCTACACCGATGCCAGCTGGTCGACCACTCATGATGGAAAATCCTACGGCGGATATGTATTGAAGCTCGGCGGAGCAACTATAGACTGGAAAAGTAGTAAACAACCACTCGTCGCCCTCTCTACAATGGAAGCGGAAATGATAGCTGCTTGTGAAAGCTGCTGTCAAATCAAGTGGATAATAAACCTGTTACAGGAGCTGGAAGAATGGAATTTCATGGAAAAACCAACTGCGATCTATACAGACAGTCAGTCATTGATCAACTGGATCTCCAGCCCTAAACAAAGCAGTCGCTGTAGACATATCAACAGAAAGTACCACTTCTTGAGAGACTGTTATGAATCCAGAGACATCTGCCTTCTGTACAAGCCATCTCAGGACCTGGAGGCGGATATCTTCACAAAGGACCTATCCCGAGACCAGATGAAGAAACACCTGGAGAGCCTCAGCATCGTGGGAATAAAGCCAAAGTAAGGAGGGAATTGTTACGCAAACTTTGACTTTAATCATCATCGATGCTGACGTCACTACGATTACGTAACTTCCAACTACTACCTTCAAACTTGCTGTTATTGTTTACCGCTAACTTGTCTTAACAATATATGTAATGGAACAAGTCGTTCCTTAAATAAATATATATTTGTTTTTATCAGAAGGGATGTCCTCGTAACTACAACATACGTGAGTACAAACAAAACAACCACAAATCCTCAAAAGAATAACCGTATTTTGCTAAGCCTATATCAATTTCGAATATACTTTTTGAACACACCTCGTATGATATATAAAAATCAAATTAAATAATGAGTATCGTTTAAATATAAAATTCGAATAAATATAAATGCGTTACTAAAAATTAAATTTCTATTTAATGAAATAAATAATTTATTCTTATAAAGATTATCGATTAAAATCTACTCCTA
>CP092863.1:188273978-188518640 GCA_030710605.1 Cordylochernes scorpioides | reverse complement strand
CTATTAAACAAAAAAAAATTGCCTAGGCCAACATAAAAATATATATAAAATAAAAGGATTTAAAAGCGCGAATGTCTCCTTTATGCATAAAACGAATATAAAAATATATTTACATAAAAGAACAAAATAAGGCATGCATAAGTCACTGGACACTCTTTCAGGCCACACGATAAATCAGCGCATGATGTGCCAGTGGTCTGCAGAATCTGTCAAAGGGTATCCAACAGGCAAAACAAACTAGGCAAAGCCAGGTATATTAACTAGTTTTATAAGATATTATTGTTAACAGTAATGTATAATACTACAGATGTACTTTCAATCAACTGTAAAAAGCAGGATTTGCAAGCATTCAGTTTGTATTCCACGTCGTGGTACAACTGTAGTTTCCTGATACCTCATTCATATCCAGGGCAGCTACAGCGAATATTTAATTGCCTTGGAATGTTCACAAATGCGTCTCAACCAGTGGCAATTATTGTGAAAGTTGAAAAGCTGATTTCCAAACATGAATTTCAAAAATATTTCTATCCGGTTAAAAATAATGAACAAAAATACTTTCAAAAACATGAAATAATTTATTAAAGCATTTTAAATTATGTACTAGATAAATTTATATTCAGAGAATTCGACCCACCTTTACAATAAATAATTTTGACCATGATAAAACTAACATAAACAAACTCGGGGTTATTTTCGAATTGCACATTTTTATCTAATTAGTATTTAAAGGAAAAAACAAGGAAACAAGGTTTTAATTCAATAAAATAGTTTTTAAATGTAAGTAATTTATATTTATATATATATAACTTTATTATTCTATCTATATTCTTGTTCTTCATTATAATATTTTACTTATAATTATTTCCGCTTTTCAAAAGATTAAATATGTTCGAATTAAACAGATTAAATATTGTTTTTTTCTGTTCTTTTTTTTTTTAATGAATGGGAATGTGATACTATGTTTGAAATTGATTAGTTTCACAAACTGAAGCTACTCTCCAAAATTGCTATCCAACTATAGGAGGCGCTGATATAGCTTATCACGTGTGTCAAGATTGTTTTTATATCGGAATTTAAACTGAGACATTCTCACGTTGGGAACGGATCAGACTACCCTTGAACACTTTTTCTTAAATTAAATGTTTAAATTTTAAGCATGGCTATACTACAAATACTCAAGGATCTAAACCTTTTAGCTTTGTTTGGACCATATTGTATAGTATTTTGGACATTGCTAATAGTACTAAGACATTTTTGCAACATTACACTTTTAATTTCATTTTTGGTATCTTTCATTATTTATACTCTTATAGGAGGTTGGAAGTTTCATAGGATTGTGTACCACACAATTGGAAGGGATGTGAGGTAAGTCCTTTTATTATTATATATTATTCAATATATTAAACCCCTTAAAATGAAAACCTCAGGATTCCAAGGATGTTTCTAATTTTTTAAAATTCAATATAATTCTAGTCATCAGGCCTGCAAGCTAGAGAGTCATATTAAATATTTTTGATATTTTCACCTATCTAAACTTTATATTAATAGCAAAACACAACCCACAAATATTCACTTTTTAAACTGAAGACTTATCTACCTAATGTTTGAAAAACAAATTATGAGCAAAATTGTTTAAGGACGTCAGGAAATTTATTCTTTATTATTATTTTATTTTTAGGTTTTAGTTCTAGTTCAAAAGTAATATATTGGGTGTACTATTATAAAAGAGCATTCTATATTATCATATCTATAATATAATTTTTGCTACATTTATATAAATATTAAGATATTAATTTTATGGGATTGATTCAAGGGATTCATGGTTATGTCTTTAGAAAGGTTTTTCTGTCCTGTTGACTATTTAGAGTGCATTTTATTATCAAATTTAGGTTAAATACTTGAAATAATAAAATTAGATAACTCAAACTAAGATATTGGATATTTTCAACATCAAAATTATTTCTATAAACCTTCCAGCAATAGGAAATTCACACCTTGTGAAGTCTCCTGGTAAATGAAACATGGTATACATTTAAAGACAAGCTTTTTTTGCTCAAAAGCTTTCATCTTATTCACCAATGAAATACATTCTTCTCCCAATGACTTACTGTTTTTAAGAAATATATATATACTGGGTGATTATTATTCACATACAGAATGGTATAAATTTCTTACTCTGTATCACTTGTCCACTTCATATACGGCTCTTGTCCACTTAATAAAAATTGTTGGTTGGTTAGTATTTTTTTTGTTGTTGTTGTTCCCCACCACAAAGAAACCTTCTTTATAGGTTAAGAGAAAGGCTGTGATGGCCTGTGCCATCTCTCTCTCTATTAGAGAATGAATATTAACTTATCATTGATCTTTAATTATTCCAGAATTGGCCAAATCCCCTTTTTTGATTAATCAAGAAAAGCTAATTACATATGCATACCTCATCAGTGTGATGCAAGTTGTACCTTAATGACCAAAAAATCGGTCTTTGAGGCTTCTTGAAAAATTAAGGAATGGGTATTTTAGACCATGAGGGTGTGAGAACTCCACACTATATGAAAAAATAGTAAAAAGTAGAATTTAACTGGAACCAGGTTGATAAATTAAGAAAAAGACATTTTTTAGTTTGGCGCTTTCACGCTCTCACGACCTAAATATTAATTTTTTTATTTTTCAGGAAGCTTAAAGACCAGCCATTTTTGTCGTTGAGGTACAGCTTGCATCGCACTGATGAGGGCCAACAGCCTGAAGGTGTATGTAGTTAGCTTATCCTGATTAATCAAGAAAGGGTTTTGGCCAATTTTGGAATAATTAAAAATCAATAATATTTTGTTGATATACATGTACAGTAAAACCCCTCTATAGTGAACTCCAATGGGACAGAGCTTTTAGTTCACTATAGCCACGGTTTGGCTATTTTTTTTTTACTTTACACAATTTTTAGGCCGTATAATTAAAGAACAACCATACAGGAAAAGGCTGCCTCTTAATAGTGGTCACTTTGTTTTAATTCCCTTAATTGACCAATTTCCTTATATTAATACTGAATAATAAAAGAAATTATTTGATGATAGGTTCTTCTTATCATTAGCATAACATGTACCTCTATGTCTATAATTTAAAAATCAAGACAAATTCTAGGCAAAGTTTTATTAATTATATATTCAAAGATATAAAATGATGTTAAAACATCTTTATCACATTATATAATGCAATATTTACTCAGAAAAATGGCTCTAATACCTTGTTGTTTCAAAGCACTCTTCAAGCATTGCACCTTTCAAATAAAGTTAGTGTTTTTGGATTTTGGATTATAGATTATAATACAAGAAAATAAGACCTAATCCAAATAATTTAATAGTGTGTGACAATGCTGTTTTCGGCAACAGCATTGTCACACACTATTAAATTATTCGGATTAGGTCTTATTTTCTTGTACTTCCGTTACATGTTCCACATTTTCTTCTTAAGTCTATTTTCATATGATCTTACACACATACTCTGTGGGAACAATTAATTAATTAAACTTAAAATATATATACAACCCATGCTCCCCTGTTTGTAAGCCTTAATCAGCAAGTCCGAGGATATCTGCACATTTCCGTAGTTTGTCCTTAGGGAGACACTTAGTATATCCACCTCCATGTCTTCACTTTTAGTGTGTGCCGTTTGATTCCATTTTCTCTTTCACAAAATAATACTTTTGGTTTATGTGCTGCTTTGTTTGTTAAGTAATTTTGTCAGATTAAATCCAGTTTATTGTAGCCTAGCTGTCTCTTTTCAAGGTCATTGGGAAAGTTACATTTTTGCAAAGTTCTTCTACTAATTCCTTTAACCATAATACTGTAACGTAGAAAATTAGGAAAGACAAACTTCAGGATGATACAGAAATCTATTTAAGGCATAGGCACATAATAGCAAGATATAAATAACAAAATTTTCCTAAAATATAAATATAGTTAAACCTGTCTATAGCGCCCCCTCTAAATAGCGCCTCCCTCTCTATAGCACCCGATTTTAAATACGTAGTACGATGCGATTTACATTAAAAGTGACCTGTCTATAGCACCCCCTCCCTATAGCCCCCTATTTTGGTGAGTCCCAAGAGGGGGCGCTTTAGACATGTTTAACTGTACTTCGCTACATAGCTCCTTCCCAATGGGAGCTGTGACTCACAGCTTGCAAATCTTGTTGTTTCCAACATGGGTGCTTCTGCCAAGGATTTCCCTGAAGTCTTGGAACTTTGTCCCTATTTCTTGCGGCGTGGTTGTATCATATCTAGGGTCATAGTCATCTTGGAGGGAGGTCTTGGCTTTAATGCAGCTACGGAATCCTGGAGCCAATAGCTGAAAATGTAGATCACAGCACCACAAGGTCTTCCTGGTGATCTTCAGTTTGTCTTCCCTAATTTACCCAGCATCTCCACCAAATGTTACGTAGAAAATTAGGAATGACAAACTTCAGGATTTATTGATATATCAAAATAATAATCTAGATACAAGAAAATAAGACCTAATCCAAATACAGTCGAACCTCTTCAATTCAACACCCCAAGGGATCAGAACTTTCGGTTGAATTAAAGGAAGTGTTGAATTAAAGTTAGATGATTAATAGATGATTCTCTAAAATAATATTTTTTAAAATAGCTGTAATATAAATTAATGATATTAATTGAAACCATTGTGTTTGTACTTTTTTTGTAATTATTTTTTCATTTTCATGATTAACTTTTAGTATCAGGGACAAAATAGCATTAACCCTTAACTGGACGGGTTGGGTAGATTCCGCCTGTTGAAAAGAAAGAAAAAATTTAAAAAATAATCGTGTTTCACCAGCCGTGTTCGCGCAATTCAAGGAAATGTAAAGTAGACCAAATTGTCATAAAATATAACTCTTTATTTGCCTATTTGCAAATCTTGTTAGTAACAGGTTTTATTTACATATATACATTCAATACTTTACTTCTTCTAACTTTAGCTCCACTTCTTTAGACTTTACTTCTCTATACTTTAGCTTCACTTCTTTAGACTTTACTTCTCTATACTTTAGCTTCACTTCTCTAGACTTCACTTCTTTATACTTTAGCTTCATTTCTTTAGACTTTAGCTTCACTTCTTTAGACTTTACTTCTCTATACTTTAGCTTCACTTCTTTAGACCCTACTTCTTTATACTTTAGCTTCACTTCTCTAGACTTCACTTCTTTAGACTTTATCTTCAGGCTTCTTATAAACCTCTCTTGCCTTTTCACTTGAGCTCGAGCCCCTTGATTCCCTCTCCCAATCTCCACACTCTCACTCTCCCCACGTGCCTATGCCATACCTTTTTCGCCGGCTTTTATAGTCGTATAAGGTCATGTGGACAGACTGTGGCGCACTCTGTGGTGCATCCCTCGGCGCGCGCCATCTAGAGCCGTCTTCCCGAATCATTTCCAACACCGCCCATGCATAAACTTAATATAGGAAAAATATATATTTTTCGTTTACCTAGAGCTTCCAGCTTTCATGTATTCTAATTTTACAGTGATACAAACAATTTCCATCCATCATTTATAAATATCAATTTTGGGAGGTGGGTTAAATATGCATGTGAGGGCGGATTCCACCCAGCCCGTCCAGAAGCGTGAGACTTTTTCCTGTCAATGTTAGCTCGTGGCTCATATTTGAATTGCTATCTTCCGCTATTTTTTAGCTTCCTTTTATAAAATAACACTTATTTCTTTGGATAGGTAGAATTATCAATCGAGTCAACAGAGAGAACTATCTCTGCCAACCCAAAATATATAAAGTTTTAGAGATTAGTTGATCACTTTGGAAGAATAATAGAAATATTACAGCAGACAATTGGTTCACTTCAGTAGAATTAGTTGATAAGTTGATAAGGCACAATTTGGATTATAGATTATAAACACAAGGTAATAAGACCAAATCCAAATAAATAAATAGTGTGTTTATTTATTTTTTTTTGGATTTGGTCTTATTACCTTGTGTTGATTATTGAATTAAAACAATATTTAAAAGCGCGAATGTTTCTTTTATAATAATACAAACTTCTACTGTCCTTACTGCGATGAAAAATATATTAAGGACAGTAGAAGTTTGTATTATTATAAAAGAAACATTCGCGCTTTTAAATCCTTTTATTTTAAATGTATAGATGGCGCGTTATTGCTTTGTATTAATTTATGCCTAACTGGCCTTGTCTTTATAGTTTGTGGAAGAGCATTGCTCGATGCAAATATTTAAATGTAATTCTACTGTCCTATAAGCTTATGTCCATAGTTTACTTGAAAACCATTTCTAAGATTCCATCCTTCAGTGTAGCATATAAAAGCAGAATGATCCAATACAGTATTAGAGCTCTGAGAAGCGGTCTGGTGGATTAAATTGGCGAAACCGCTGGGAGGGTTCACCACTGATGAGCCAAGCCCTCCCAATATATTTTTTTCATCGCAGTAAGGACAGTAGAAGTTTGTATTATTATAAAAGAAACATTCGCACTTTTAAATCCTTTTATTTTATATGTATAGATGGCGCATTATTGCTTTGTATTAAAACAATATTGTTGATTTTTTCAAACTATTTAATACCTCCCTCCAAGTATTTTTGATTCTTCTCCAAATATTATAGGAGCATTTCTTTGAAGCTGGCAATATGCTCTCAAGCAAGCTGTGGTGTGAGTGTCAGTCAACCTATGGCACCATCCTAGGTGTCAATTCTATAGCATGGAAACAGTCTAGATCAGTGTATCTCAACTAATATTTTGGGCCTTTACCCGATACAATTTGTCAAAATATTTTGTAGACTGGTGTTCTATATTGTAACAAAGTATTATTTTTATTAACAGAGTGGTCATTTTTATGTTTATGTTGTTGTTGTTGTTTCTTATCCCCTTGTGTAAAGATTACACGAATTCCATTTTATGTTTATACTAGCCGAATGACCCGGGCAACGCCCAGGTTTTACCCGATTAAATGTTTTTATTCAAATACTATTTGTTACAATTATAAATTGGCGCCGTGGATGTCACTCTTGTGAAACGTCCCGCTCCAAACTTTGTGTCAGAGAAGCGATATTTTTATAAAGAGATGATCTGGCTTTGTGTCTTCTGCTCGAATGAATGTTTGTCTGTTAGAATATTGTTCCTGCACACTAAAAATGAACTGGCTTCACCCGTGGTCTCAGCTTTTTGGAATTTTTCCCAATATAAATTTGTATCTGATAATCAAACATGATACAGCAATATTGTCATCATCATTTTCTGACTAAAAAAACAACTATTTTTGCCCAGAACCTGTCAATTTTATTTTTTATTGGCTAAAAATCCGATAAATATATTTTCCAGATTTTTCTCTATGTCCTGTCAAAACACGTTTTACATGTACATTAGGTCAGCTGATATTACCTCCCATCTTCACCGCTAGAGGCGCTGCTTGCGAGCTAAAAGGCAAATTTGCAACGCAATTTGCAAATAACTCGAAAAATATTCGGGATAGAGACCTGAAATTTTCACTATAAGTTTTTCCAGATTCTACTCTATATACTGTTGAATTTCAGTCAGATTAGTTGCGTATTGTGGACGTGTATAGCTAACATAGATACCCACATACATACATACATACATACATACATACATACATACATACACTGACTTTTATATATATAGGGATTTTGCTACTCTGTAAATTTCCCTCGTGGCTTATCTTTTGTTTACATTCATAGTTTGACCTTGCCTGAAATAAATTGTTGTCTCCTCCTGAAGTTTTGTCTTCCCTAATTTTCCACGTGGCAATATTTTTTAAAAAAGCACAATTTTTCTTTTTGTTTCCAATTTTTTCCTAAATTATATTTATAACCTTTGCTAAGCAGGTTTAGAACTTCATTTGGGATACCTTCCCCTGTTAAAAGTTAGTTCTATACCTACTTAGCAAAGGTTATAAATATGCTTTATGATTAAATCTAAAACAAACAAAAAAAAAATTGAATATTATTTCAAAAACAAGCAAAAAATTGACAAAAACATTTTACATTCCTGAGTTTAAAGAGAGACCTACAGTCTTTAATTCAACACCCCAAGGGATCAGAGCTTTCTGTTGAATTAAAGGAAGTGCTGAATTAAGGGCAGATGATTAGCTAATCATCTAACTCACTAAAATAATATTTTATAAAAATTGATTTGTAACATAAATTAATGAAATTAATTGAAACTATTGTATGTACTTTTTTGTATTTATTTTTTTATTTTCATGATTTCAACTTTTAGTATCAGGGACAAAATGGCAATAATACATATTTTTGAAACATAAATAATTACAAATAATATTTTATTTTAATTGAAGAATATAGCAGTTGAAAGGAAATAAATATGGAAAATAAAAAGAAAATTTAAAAATAATATTTAAAAATAATCATGAAGATCTTTTTAAAAATTCCTTTATATATGTCTGTTTTTGCACTGAAATCCTATTCAGGATGTATTCCAGATGGTCTATTTTTAAAAAGACATGCATCCCTTTCTTCCTCTGGAATGTGTTTTAAATAACAAAGTGTTTTTATTATATTAAAGGCATCCACTGCTGCTGCAGGTGTTATTGATTTTGTGTTCAAATCTTTTATAATAACATGGAAATGGAATATTGAAATAAAGTGTTATCATAATCATTGTGGCTACATTTTATGAAGATTTATTTATTTAAAAGGAAATTATTTGTAAATTTTAAAATAACTAAAATATTTCAATGCTGAAAATTAAAAATAAAATAATATTATTAATTAGCGCACGAAGCCTAAATTCCTGCGTAAAAAAAAATAACAAAAAAAAAAAAACACTCGCCACATTGCGCAACGGCACTGCAAAGTGAAACTTAAACTAACAGAAACCAAAAGTGCACGGCGCGATTCTATTGGCGCCCGCCGATCGTTACCCCTTGGCACCGCTGAAATACCTTTTCAGCAGTAAAGTTGTATGTAAAAAAAACATTCAACTGTTGAAATTCGAATTTTAAAAATGGTCGAACTATCGGAACTGTCGTATTATAGATACTGTCGAATTACGGTTTGTTATCTGATAGGCCGGAGGTTGGGACATCAGAATGTGGTCGAATTAAGGTAGAGTGTCGAATTTGCGTGTGTCAAATTAACGAGGTTATACTGTATATACTATACAATTAATACCTAGAACAACTATAATTAAGTTAAAATCATTGTTTTGTATCTAAATTATAAAATTAAGGCATTAACATAAAATATCATACATTTTATTTCAGTAGAACCCTATAAACAGCAGAGCTAGTTGCAGAGCCAAAATGTCCTATACGGAGAGATGTAATCTTAACAGAGTTGCTAATTAGTAAATATGGTATTTTTGGCATTTATAAATTGTCCTCTGTAGAGAGGTGTTCTCTAGAAAAAGTGTCATCTCATAGAGAAGTTCTACTGTATTAGTATTTTCATAAGAATTTTTTTTTTAATGCAGACAGGTAAAAATCTCTTAGGACTGCTCTAAATCTTCCACAGACTGGTACCGGCCTGCTGGACAGGCAATTAAGAATCACTGATCTAGCTAAAGAGGGCTACCCCAGGTTGAGCGCCACATCAGACAAATCACAGAAAACAAAACACAATAACCCCAAAAGTGCCAAAAGGAAAAACACTTTGAGAGCAAGAGTGTATTTTGCCAATTATCACAAATGAAACTTTCCTTTCCTTATGAATCCCATAACCTTGGTAGCTTCCTCTAGACTATATTTAATTGGGACACAGAAATTTTTTTTTTAACTTGCTTTATGTTGTTGCCTCCTCCTGGAAAACTTCTAACCCACTTTATGGCCTGGCTACCTCGTAAATAGGGTTTTTTGATTTGGTGATTGGGCTGCTTGCCACTCCTCCATTTTATATTAGTGCATTTGAGGTTTTCTCAACACATACACATTGAATTGATTTTTCTTCCTCCTATGATAGAAATTATATTTTCAATTCATTTGCCTGGTAAATGTGATAACAAGTCCAAGAATGTTCCAAGTAAAGCCTTATTTTAAAGCCTTTTTTTTTTTCCATTCAACTATTTCTGTTCAGTAAAAGGATCAAATAAAAAATGACAGTTCACTGAACATTTGGCTATGTATAAGACCTACTTATTCATCTTACTTTATACCCCTATCTTCTTAGATATTTTTTAAATGAATGCAAATCATTGATACTATTCAAAATACAAAACTAAAGAATAAACAATGTGCTTCATTATTGCAATGAAAGTGTGTTTCAAGAGGCTTTCCTTATATAATTGAATAAAACGGCTCACAAAGAAAACATATATTGTTACATTAGGTTTTATGTGCCTATTTTTTTATAAGCAATTTCTAATAAAAAATAATTTCAATTTTACATTAATTTATTCTTATAAACAGATTATGTATTATTAAATCTGGCGAGCAAAATTCTCTTGAGGGGAATACATGAGATTGGGGAATGAAGAAGGGGAAGGTAGCTGCAAGGGTTGTTCTGTTGTCAATGATGATTTCACCCGACTTGAATGGTAATAAAAAAAAAAAAGATGATTGGTAATGATGAGCTGGGTGATAAGAAAAATAATCTAGCTGGGTATCCTGAACTCACTATTAGGAATAATATAGCGAGGAAGGATTTCTCAGTTGGATTAATCAATGAAAAAAAAAAAAAAAATTGGCGAACAGGAAGCCCTTGGGGCAATGCACAAGAAGGTATGAGCAGGGGAGGTTAGGAGACGTCAACGATAAAATTAGAAAAACGAAATAGATAAAATACATAAACAAAAATATCTTAACAATTAAAAAATATTATAAGCGCTGTCAATATATTAAAAGTTTTAAAATGATTAGAAAGATGGTTGAAGTTATAATATGTCTGTAATAAGCCTAGAGATAATTAAAAATAAAAATTGAATAAGAAAAAAAAAGGTATAATTAGTTGTTGATGGCTGACGTCATTGCTAATGAATGGTTAAACGAAACACAAAATAATAATAAATAATTATATAATTGATTAATGTTAAAATGTTTTATACACATCTAAAGTTGTATTAACTTAAATAGTAATAAGGAAGCTAAAATAATGAACATATGAATTTATAATAAAAATGCTATTGCATAAATAGAGTATCGATTGAATAGCTAATTTAGTGCATAGAAAAAACGGAGATAGTGTTACATTAATGCATTCTCCTACCAGATGGATGATGTCTTGAATGGGTCTTGTGGAGTCGCTTGCGATGAGGCTAGGTGATCACTTTTTTAGGTGGTTGCCATGGGACATTGTCAGTGCTGGTAAGCGGGGCGTAGCGAGGCTTTCACAATGTGATCCTGCCGATGTATGGATGAACTGGCAGTCGTATACGTGAGGCGAGTGTTGATGTTCTTCCCACACGCGGACAACAAGAAGCAGGGCTAGATGTTAGCACAGAGAGTGATTGGGGACAGCCCACGAGACAGAGGTAGAGGCCATGACACAAACTTGGATGCTTATCACCGAGACATGGAGAGCGAGAGTGCAAGAGACAGAAGCCGCCTGCCGATAGCCACACCCTAGAACATCTGCTGACCCCCTGCCAAAACCTGTCCTGTTTACAGAATTATCCTGTTTTTAAGGAATATAGAATCAACAATAATTTAATAGTAACAGAACCAAGTATTTTCATTTCAAGTAAAGAAACGTATATTAAATTTAATACCTTTTGCAAATATATTTTGAATTATATAACAATAAATATCTTTTAGGAAACTATTAATATTTATAATATGTTAATTGTAGATATATTACTCTTTTGTACACACAGTTCTCTGTTCTCGTTAAGATTTAAGAACTTCATTTGTCCTTAAAATGTTTAAACTCTTACATATTATTTTTTTCTCTTCTCTTTTAATAATAATCATAAATGAACAATTTTGATATAAATATTTGATGACAATGTTTCTTTTTTTCTCTCTCTTTATCCTAATATCTTATGACTATTCCTTACGGCCTAACATTATTGTTAATATATGTTTAGGCAACTGTAGAAACATACATCTATGTCAGTGCAAGTCTACCTAGGGGGACATAGCGCTTCAAATTGAAATAAAAATAAAAGTGCCATTTAAAATAACAATTTGTAGTGGTTTGCATGGAGACATTTTTTTGCTAAATATTTTTTCCACTATATATTTTAAAAATCCATTTCTTTTGGCCAGTTGGAGGGGGCTTTCTTATTTGAGTCTTAATTTGAGGCATAATATATGCTTCCTAAAGTACAATATCTTTAGGGACGGTATTTTGAAGACCTGCAATAATTCTAGCTATGCTTAGTGGTAACTATTCCAGTCATTTTAGATTTGTTTCAGATGCTGTACAATAGATTTGATATCCATATTCCAGGATAGGTCTAATTGGAGATGTGCAAGTTAATTTTAGTGTTGTTGCATCAGCTCCCCACTCTAGGTAATAAGACCAAATCCAAATAAATAGTGTGTGACGTTTCGGTAACAGCGTTGTTACCATCTTCAGACAAAAGTACTGAATGAGAGAATTTTACCACAGCATGCTTTTAAATAGTTCCTGGTATCAAGTGTGTAAACAAGAGCCTTATCAAGCTCCCCACTCTCTTACTGAAATATATTTCAGAATTTTTAGTCTATTCTTCCTTTTCTAATAACTTCAATAAAATTAATGGAGTTAATTTCTTGATCTAGGGTGTAGCCAAGATATTTAGGATAATTATAATATTGCAATTGTGTTCTTTGAGAATAATTTTTGGTCTTGTTTTGTATAGTTTATTATCAGTTGTAAAAAATAGGTATCAGATTTTTGGGGTTAAATTATAATAATGCTTATTAGCAAATTTTTATAGATGGAGAAGAGTTCTGTTTAAATCCTTTTCAATTTTTTTTTCAATTAGTATTGATGCTCAATAGAATAATGCCATCAGCGAAAATTGCAATGTTGGTTTTATGTGAAATTTATTCTTCTATGCCTGTAATAAATATGGTGAAGCGAGTTGGGCAAAGGACTGATCCTTTTGGTAATCCTTTGTCCAATTTGAAGTTTTTAGATAGAGTGTCATTATATTTGACCCTGATGTATCCTATGAAATCATTTATCCAAGTGATTACTTTTTCACCAATTTTAAAAGTTTGTATAACTTTGTAATCCACTTGTGTATTCTATACCTTGTCAATAGCTTGTGTAAGGTGTAAAAAAGCAGCTATGATGTGGTTAGTTGTTTTTCGGTTTTGTGCATCTTTTACTTTTTGTGTGAAAAATAAGAGTTTGTCTCTCTATTATCCCATATCCTTTCCTAAATCCATATTGTTCTTTTGGTAAGAGATTTCTTGTGTCGAGGTGGCAAGTGATTGTCTGAGTGTATAATTTTTACTTAATTTTCAGTAAATACTTTTGAGGGAGATATGCTCATAGTTATTTGGGTCATTAGCAGATATGCCAAGTTTTTAAATTCTTGAGGCAATTTTCCAGGAGTTATTGAAAATATCAAAAATGATTTCTTTGCCACTTTTGCCCAAGTTTGATATCATTTGGCCACAGATTCCATCTGAGTCTTGTTTAGGTCAGTGTTTTCTAATGCATAAATCTAGCTCTTTCATATTGATTTTTTAATGGAAAATATTATGAGTGCTGGTGACATTTTTACAGTCATGAATAATCTTTAGGGCCTTTGTTTCAATTTTCTTATCTTCATTTCAAAAACTATTTTACTACTTATTTGATATGAATAGCCTAAAAGATAGCAGCAATTTTGTCATTAGTGTTGCTGGGATACCATCAAATTCTTTATCATATTTGTTTTTTAAGTTTTAGTTTGTATTATTTTGTAATTAACTTGTTTTGCCATACCTTGTCAAAAGCTTGTGTAAGCTCTAAAAATGCAGCTATGGTGTGATTAGTTGGTTTTCTGTTTGGCAACCTTTTATTTTTGTGTGAAAAATAAGAGTTAGTCTATTGTCCCATGTCTTTTTCTAAATCCATATTATAGGTGGTAAGTGAGTCGCAGGAGTATAATTTTTTCCATCAACTTACAGCAAATTCTTGTGAGGTTGATAGGCTGGTAATTTTATGGGTCATCAGCAGATTTGTGAAGTTTTTTATAGGCATCATTGTTGAAGTTTTCCAGCCTTGAGGTATTTTGTAGGAATTATTGAAAATATCATTAAATGTCATTCTTTGACATTTTTGCCCAAGTTTGATATCATTTGGCCAAGGATCTCATCTTAGGGTTCTTGTTTAAATCAATGTTGTTTATAATGCATAATATGGCACATTGATTTTTTCATGGCAAATATTATGAGTGCTGGTGACATTTTTTTTTTTACAAATTTAATTTTACCAGTTATTTGGTATGAATAGCCTAAAAGATTAGCAGCATTTTCATCATTAGTTGTCACACAGATGGTAATCTATTTTTTTTTCAATCATATTGGGTTCAGGTTTTCCCAAGCTTGTTTCCATTTTTCCCTTTTCATATGTACATGCAGTTAAACCTGTCATAGCGCCCCCTCTAAATAGCGCCTTCCTCTCTATAGCGTCCGATTTTAAACATTAAAATGTAAACATTTTACATTAAAAGTGACCAGTCTATAGCACCCTATTTTGGTGAGTCCCAAGAGGGGGCGCTATAGACAGGTTTAACTATTTTCTTTTTACCTTTGCATTCACAATGTTCAGTTCAGTTCTACATTTTGTTTGGTTTTGGGTGCACTTTTTTGTAGTTCATTGGCTGCTTTAATAATGGTGTTTTTAAAAAGAAATCCAATTTTGTTCCAGATCTTTCATTCTAGTGGGTGCTATTCCAAAGTCTTCATTGGTGTTTTGCTGGTAAAGATTCCAATTAGCCTTTTTCAAGTTCCAGAATATTTCATTAATTGAGATTTTTTTGGTCTTAGTGCTAATTTCTATCAAAATTGGCAAATGATCACTTCCAATACTTTTTAATATTTACCATTTTCATGTGTGGAAAATGTCAGGACTGGAGAAACTTATATCAAGGGCTTGTTCAGTATTATAGCTATAGGAATGGTGGGTAGGATTCCCATCATTTAAGCACATGAAGGCATTGTCGTCAAATATATTGGAATTAATTAATTGTTTGGAAACTGCAAAGTTTGGAGTTTGTGTGGAGACTGCATTATACTTATCGGACAGAACCCTATACCTAAGTCCTGAATGCTTCCCCTGTTTATTCTGACAGACGATGCAGCATGCAAATCAACATCTTATCTCATGGAATGGGGTGTAGAGGTGCAGCTTTCGTTGATCATGGCACCATGATCCAGGCACACTTTGGTGAAAGTCTGACTTTGCCTGTAGTTTGAGGCCGTTCCTAACATTGCTAGAATCATTTTAACAAATGTTCGTTAGACAAACTTTTACTTGGGTAAAACTGGGCGAAGCCGGGTACATTCGCTAGTAAATTATAAAATAACGTTTGAATTTCAAGGTGAATACCGACAAAATATTACATTATATAATTTCAAATCTATTATTTTTTAAACATGAAATGTTATAATCTCTCATATAGTATAACAGGGGAAATTCGTCCGTGCCTTACAATGTGGCCACGCTCATGAGAGATTTTACTGAGAAACTTTCTGCAATCTAAGGACCTGCATGGTAGGATTTAGGTCTTCCCCAGAGGAGTAATGTAAGATCAGGCTGTTACTAGCAGGTCACTTAGCATAGGTGAAGAAGTTTTACAACTTAATTCACTTACTGAGAAAGCAAGATTTTGTACCAATTTTCAGAGGCACCAATAACAAAAGTTTGTTTTAAAGACAATTAGTGTAAGAACATTTTACATTTTGGTTAGCTGGGCTTACTAATAATTGGGAATAATTTTTGTTTTTTAAGTTAGAGATGACTGCATTAGACACATTTTGGAAGGAAATATTGCCTGGTAGATAATGATCTATAATCATATAAGTTGCCTATCCCATCAAAATCGATGTCAAAAGGTGAGGTGATCTTTATAGATATTATATTATCCTCCCAACAAAATTTCCTTCTATATATTGGCCATAGATTTGGCCTAGCCACTTTGCCAGCTTAACATCTCTTTGGAAGATTGTGAAGATTTCATGAAATAAATCTCACCCTGGATTGATAAGGGCCATTAGCCCGAAACCATGGTCTTCAGATGGGTAATTCTCAGTTTTCCAAAGCTGGTGTTGTGTCTTTGTCACGGACCCAAGACCGCTAGTTTGTGATGATAGTATCTAGTTTTGATGCCTATTTTGACAGGAGAGGTGAATTTTATTTCATGAACATTTTAGAAGGTGTCAAATATTTTATCATATGTGCAATGTGCAAACAACAACAAAAACCTTTATTAAGACACTATTGTCTTACAAGGGGATTCCCCTAAAGGTTATATATGTACATGAGTGAGGAGGAAAAGCAATTTAGAGGGGAGGGGGAGCAATCAGCCGTTGTCTGTGGAGTTGAGCACCTCTTCTCTCATTTTATCAATCGCCTTGAAAAATTTAAAATATTTATAAACAAATGTTTTATCCAGCAGGAGAGCATTAAAGATTTTATATACATGTTGTTCATTGTAGTGAGCTAGCTCCGAAATTTAGCGAATTTCCAGTCTCTTTTCATGTAGGAATGGGCAATGGAATAGATAGTGGACCAAATTGTCTTGGATGCCAACATTGCAGAAGTAGCAATTTAAAGGGTCGCTGTTCCAAAATCCTGTGATATCCTCGCGGAAAAGTAGCCATATAATCCTTTGACGGGCTATAAATCGTTTAATTTTCAAAGGGAGGTTTGATAGTAAGTAGGCCTCCGTACAATGTGCAAACAGGCTGGAGTAAAATTTGGATTCTAGATAGAAATTATATTATAATAAGGTAACAAGGACAAATGTGTTAATTATATGTGACATTTCAATGACATCATCACCTAAATGTCTCTCACATATAATTTACTTATTTGGATTCGATCTTGTTACCTTGTGATCTATAGCAACATATTTCCATGTCTATCACCTTGGCCTGCAACTTTTATGAAAAAAAAAAAAAATTGGAAGCAATTTCTCCATCTATGAATGACATCAACTACTAGTGCAACATTAGAGGATGTTGTTGAGAGTGGGTTGAGTTGCCACACTGCTGAGATAGCCTAGGTGGGCATTGCAGACCCAGACGGGTGGACTTCAAAGTCTGGTGATGTGTCCCACCTACATCTCTATCTCCCAGATTTCTTCACCCGGTGATAAGGTGGGAGGTAAACATCTCTATCTCTCTGCCACTCTTGTAAACAATTATATCTTTACCACTGACACACTTTAAATATATTTTAGAAATGATGATATTTTGTGGACACTGCTTGGTGGTGTGCACATTTAAGAGTACAAATTTGATAAAAATTGATGGCCACTTACTAGCATTCTATTAACATTACTTTCTAATAATAAATTGGAATATATATTTGACCACAGAAGCATGTGTATCGCTACACATTCCTTGGGAAACATTGGTGTATGCATTTGGTTAGGTAGCATTCTTCATAATAAATTGACGTGAATATTTGAGGTACAATAGAACGTCCATATGAGGACACTTGCTACAAGACCTCACTCTATGAAGATCAATTACCATTTTTACTAATTAGCAACTCTCCAGTAAGAGGACACCTCTACCTGCTTCAACTGTGTAACTCTGTGTCCTTTAAAAAAAGAGTTTCTACTATATACAGTAACACCCCTCTATAGTGAACCCCAATGGGACAGAGCTTTTGGTTCACTATAGCCACGGTTTGGCCATTTTTTTACTTTTCTAATTTTTAGACTGTATAATTAAAAAACAGCCATACAAACAGGCAGCTACTTAATAATGGTCACTTTGTTTTAATTCCCTAAATTGACCTTTTTCTTTACAGTAATGCTGAATATCAAAAGAAGGCATTTTTGATAATAGGTTTTCTTATCATTAGCATGAATGTTTATATATAAACCTATGTATTATTTAAAAATTATGCCAAATCCCCTAAACAAAACATTATTAATTATATATTTGAAAGGTATAAGAGTATTTTAGAACATCTTTCTCAAATAACATAATACTAAATTTATTTGAAAAAATGCCTCTAATACCTTGTTGTTTGAAAGTGAAAAGTAAAATTATAAAATCAGAATTATCTTAAAATATCGTTATTTCCACCAAAGGAATAAAGCTCTGTGTATTCTGAATCAATTGAAGATGAATCAAAAGTATCCAATTAAAAAAATCGGACGCGAAACATGTTGATACGATAGCACGATCGGTAAAATTGCGAATAAAAAAAGCCAATTTGAAAACACCAAATCGATAGGGAAACGGCAGGCCATATACCTAACAAGAATTCCATTCTAAAAATAGAACTGTAGTGGTAGTTTTAGAGACTTTATAAGTCGATTTGTTTGTGGCCCATGAGACACTGGTTCTTCTTCCAATTCCAGTTTCCACATATTCTTCTGAAGTGTATATTAAATTTTGCTTTTAACCTGTTATTCAAACCATTTCTGGCTTTAAAATTATTTGGAATATTTTTTATCCTAGGTTAATCTTGATATAGAACGCTTCTAAAAGGGCATGCTGCCACTGTTTTTTTTTAGAACGCCATTCTTTGTTTCTTATCTTTATTTTGGAAGCCATTTGTATTTTTATTTTATTTCCAAATTGTCGAATGCAAAAATATTATATTAAATAAAAGTATAATGTGTAAAAATTTACACAACATACAGCAAAAATAGAATGGAAATGAAAACAAACAATGCCGCTAATTTTTTGTTTTGAAATCGCGATCCGTGAGCTGAAACATGCTCAAAATTTTGTTGTTTAAATAGATTTTATCATTTTGGGACCGAAAATAGGTTCGTTATAGGGGTAGTTCGTTATTTTAAAAATCGCAAAGTTCGTTATAAAGATGGTATTTTCAATGGAATGGAATCGGGAATCGCCGTGGGTTCGTTATAAGGGAAGGTTCGCTATATCCAGGGTTCGTATAAATCTATCTATATATATAAAAATGAATGTATGTGTGTGTGTGTGTGTCCTTTATGCCTGACCAAACCACTCATTGGAACGCCATGAAACTTTGGGAAGTTATTTAGTATAGTACTGGGAAGGTTTCTAGCAAATAAAATTTTTGAAATAACTTTTCGCCTAAAAATAATCAAGATAAATATTATAGTTTATCTGTTATAATTCAACAATCTGCTCTTAATATTATCATGATGATACGATGATTTTGTAATGTAGAAAATTAGGAAAGACAAAATTCAGGATGACACGGCAATTTATTTGAGACAAGAATAATGATACAATTCATAGGCAAGATACTATTCCTTTAACTTCCAATTACCGAGGGAACCAATTAATATTGATTTTATTCAACTTATCGAGTACTTTTAAAGGGGCCCACATAATCTTATTACTTTTTTATTTGGCCCGTGTTAGGATTTGAGTTTGACATGCTTGCTGTAAATAATCAGGTTCTTTTCCCTCTGTCTCATCTCTCCAAGCTCCAATTATCTCTCGAGATCAGATATTCTATTTGTATTAAGCGAGACAGCTTTAGAAGTGGTTTCTAATGATGACTCGAAGTGTTGTATGCGCCGATTTATTTTGTCCAATCCTTGTTCTACTGAAACAAGTCTAGTCTCCATTTTTTTACCACAGTCATCTATCTTAGTTGAATATGCAAAGATCATGCAAATCTTTATCTTTGCCTGCATCTAATGTTGTTTGCCTTGTCTGTTTGGGGCCAGGATTTGGTTCAATACCTGACATGAGCAGTAGCATTAAAATGATACATTGACGGGTTTCCTTTCCAGCATGAGTAAAAGAGATAGCCTTGAAGTTATTTTCATAATAAACAAAAGATTTAGTGCGAAAATTTACATATCTAGTGATCACAGCAGCTTCTCTAGCAAAAATGAAGATGTTAATTATAGAAATAAATAAAATCAGCTTCATAATCTTCGTAGAGAATATATAAACTATAGGCCAATGACAGGATACTCACAAGAAGGCGTAACCCATGTAGAAGTACAAAAAAGCAAATAATAAGTTTAAAATATTTACTTATCGGGAGCCGAAGAATTTCACGACTACTCAACTTGGCCACCTAGTGGAGAATCCCTATTTGAATAGTCTTGTTATATATTTTTTTCTAAGCTCCAGATTATCAATGAATACACTTATTATTTGGGGCTACTTTAATTGGAACTAAATTTTACATTCCTATTGGGTCACAATTAGGGATGACTGTAATTTTAAAATACCATTTCAAGCTCAACTGCACATTGCTGCTCTCCAGCACATTGTTATAAGGCTTTGGCATGCTTACTACACCTTTTTGCCACATAGTACACCCCTTGTTATAAGGCTTCAGCAGAATGGTGGTGTGGGACTAGATTGATAGAGATCAGGAAACTCTTTCTCACCTCCTCCCCTCAAACTTCCTCATGTGAAACAATAGGAGAAATTCTACAAAATAGGCCCACGTAGAAAACACAATTATTCTTATCTCTTGCTTGAATTAAACTTCCATCGAGCTATTCAATAATTTTTTCAATAAAACTTCTACAGGGGATGCTCCCCAGTGAAGAAAGGAGGGTTTTTTATTTACAAGTCTTGGCTTATTTCAAAGTTAAAATTTCACATTTATTGAGAAATTGAGCCATATTTAGAGTGATCACCTCCATATGAGAGGATACCATTAATAAGCAATATATACCAATCATTGAAGAACTAATATCAAGACAATATATATATATAATAGCATCAATAGAAAAATAGACTTGACAGAAATATATATGATACATTCTAATAATATTTTAAAATACCAATAGTATATTATATATATAAAAAAATATATATGAAACATAAATTTCAATCAATATTTTTTATTTCAATTTAAGGCGCTATGTCCCCCTAGGGACACTTGCGCTATCATACATGTATGTCTTTACATTTGTCCATACCTATATATATATATACGAGGTGTGTTCAAAAAGAATCGCGACTTTTGAATTTTAGCGGGTTACGTATATTCAAATTTCGATCTTTTTGTGGCTTTATGTTGGTACTCATGTCTCTCACTTATGCCGACAACCTTGGCCATTTTGAATGTTCACTTAATTGTTGACAGCTGCTTTGCTTGCAGGTGTTTTGGATCGTCTTCGATTTTTACCTATTAAAAAAAAAATGGATCAAAGAACCTGTATCAAATTTTGTGTGAAAAACAAAATTAAGTGCGCGGATGCATTCCGAATGTTGACTGTGGCATACAGAGAAGCTACCTTGGACCGAAGCAACATTTATCGGTGGTAAAAATGTTCTCAGAAGGCGGAGAAGATGTGAACGACGAAGAGCGTGCCGGACGCCCGAGCACTTCAACAACAGACGAAAAAATTAATGAAGTGGAGAAAATGATATTGGCCAATCGTCGAATCACCGTTAGAGAAGTTGCTGAGGACCTAAACATATCGATTGGCTCGTGCCATTCGATTTTTATCAATGATTTGGGCATGAGACTGGTCGCCGCGAAATTCGTACCAAAATTGCGACCAAAAACAGCATCGCATGAACATTGCTAATGAGATGTTGGACTCTGTAAGCGACGACCCAAATTTGCTCCAGAGGGTCATAACTGGTGACGAAGCGTGGGTTTATGGTTATGACGTGGAAACCAAAGCTCAATCATCTCAATGGAAGCAGCCGCACGAACCAAGACCGAAAAAAGCGCGCCAAGTTCGGTAGAATGTGAAAGTTTTGGTGACAGTTTTCTTCGATTGCAGGGGCGTGGTGCATCATGAGTTCTTGCCACAGGGTAGAACGGTCAATAAGGAATATTACCTGCAAGTTATGCGCAATTTGCGCGAAGCAATCCGCCAGAAACGCCCAGATTTGTGGAAGAACAAATATTGGCTTTTGCACCACGATAACGCCCCTGCTCACATATCGTTGCTTGTGCGCGACTTTTTGGCCAAAAACAACACACTAATGATGCCGCGCAGCCACCATATTCCCCAGATCTGGCCCCCTGTGACTTTTTCTTGTTCCCTAAACTGAAGAGGCCCATGAAAGGACGACGTTATGCTACGCTTGACGAGATAAAGACGGCATCGAAGGAGGAGCTGAAAAAGATTTTTAAAATGATTTTTTTAAGTGCTTCGAAGATTGGAAAAACCGTTGGCACAAGTGTATAATATCTCATGGGGATTACTTTGAAGGGGACAAAATAGGTATTCATGAATAAATAAATAATTTTTGAAAAAACACAAAAGTCGCGATACCTTTTGAACACACCTCGTATGCTCTGAAATGGGATAAAATTCAGAATTCTGCCCTTGTAGAGCATAGAAAAAATCACAGGGCATAATAAAAATTCAACCTAAAAGAAACAAAGGTATATTATGAGAAAAAATATTTTAAGAGACAATTTAAAGACGCCTTTTTCATTCAAAAGAAATGTGATACAATTAACAGAATGGAAGAAAGAGGAAATATCAATGATATTTATAGATATGCTTTTAATTATATCTAAATTTTTTTTTTTCCACTTTTAATTCTACAAATAATATTCTGTGTTTCTCAGAAAACTATCTTCTTCTTATCTGCTACCTTGTTTACACATTCGATAGCAGTAACTATTTAAAACATGCTGTGGTAAAATTTCTCATTCAGTACTTTTCTCTGAAGAAGGTAACAGCGCTGTTACAGAAACGGCACACACCATTTATTTATGGATATGGTCTTATTATCTCTTCTTCTTCTTTCCTTTCTCCACTCAATCATATTAGGGTATCAAGCTTGTAAAGATACAGGACAACCATCATGATTGGGTGAAAGGAGAATGCATCTGCCTTTGTCATTAAGACTGGGAGCACTACTCAGTGGCAGGCCGACTTAGCTCCAATATGAAATGGCCGCCTCTGACATGAGGAACAGACGCCATGTGCAGCTGCTCTTAACATGGAGTACAAACACTGCTCATCCTGTATCCCTGGATTAGGAGCCCTTACAGGGCCAGCTGAGCCCAGGTTTTTTAGTTAGCTTGTTACTGCTCACCCTCCTCCTTTTTCATCCGGGCTTGGGACCAGCAAAGGCAGAGTTGGTCTTATTACCTTGTGTTTAAAATTATATTATTTCAGATTAGTTGAAAGAGTTTTTTTTATTTTATTGGGTCTTGTATACCCAGCATACTGATGTATTCCTCTTTTAAATATATCCATAGTCGTTGTCAAGCTAGAACTCCTCTGGGGTATTTCAATCCTAATTTACTAATTTATATCACTATAGAGACATTCAGATAAAAAAGTCATAAAATCCTCTATAAATATAGTGAGATGAAAATGTTTAATCCCAGAGAGATTGCTAAAACCCCATGTGTGCATGACAAATTGAAAAAAAAAAAAGTTTAGCTGAAGAATAGTCTGAAAAATTCACCTATTATTTATATTTTTTGAACTATCCTTCTGAAAAGATAATATTTAAAAATTTAATTCATTTTATATACCACACACACACAAGTTCTCTTCCTTAGAATTTGTAAACCCTAGTCATTGTTGTGACACCTATGATATATTTCAGAGGACTGTTTGGGCTTATCACTCTTCTGCTCTATGTCCGTAAAGTCCGGAAGAATAATGACTCGGTGCCATCCTTATTCCGCCAGCTGGTCCAGAAACATCCGGACAAGGACTGCTTCCTCTACCAGGACCAAGTTTGGACATACAAACAGGTATGTTTAATACCTGTGGGTATTCACATGTTTTTTTCTTTTTCTTTCTAAAAATATCGCAATTCATCATGTTCAGTCCCATTGGGGTTCACTATAGCGATATTTTACTGCACATTTTTATTTGTAGAATTTCATTACCCCAAACCTAATAAGATGCAAATTTAGTAAAACACAACTTTGTTTACTAGAGTGCCTACTGTTACTATGATATCATATATACCTATTTTAATTTTGTGTTGTTACCTTGTTATTATCAATAATCCAAATTATACAATTAATCCATCGTTTACTAGAATGGGAGAGGTTGCACCCATTAGGTCCTAGTTAGAAATACTGTGTAGAGTTTTTTTTTACTGCAATGGGATATCTTTAGCATATCTACCAAGAAAGGTAAATTTTAAAATCGTCGTCAATGGGCAACACAAGTTAAACATTAGAGAAAAAAAGAGACCAAAAAAAATAGATGATATTTAAAGAGACAAAAGTTCCTGGTTTTTTTAAGGCAAACAAATATAATAGCCATCATATAAATGATCAGTATATATTTTTTTTAGTTTCTCCTTTTTGCAGAAGCATTTCTATTATAGGTCAGGTTTGAAATAATCTGACGTCCACAAATTGAGCCTAAGTATTGTAAAAGTAATCAATGCAGCTAAAAATTCTCTAGAGCATTATAAAATATCATTATTTATTTTGAACTGTAGCCAGGCCATCACAGATCGATTGTCTGTAGGGGTATGGAGGTGTTATTTCTTATTTTATCTCCTTCTTTGTATGTTATATGCCGGTTAGATTAGCCTACTGATTTTATCCTGCTTTTCCCTTGGGTCACCATAAAGATGATTATCAAATGCAAGTATATTGCTACGGCGTTTTATGGTTTCCACAAGTCCATATCTCAGAAGAAGGCCAAGTGACACTCACTCCTCACTTTCTTACTGCTACTCTTTTTGTGTTGTTTTTCTTGCTTCCCTCTTTCTCTTTCTTATTTTTTTTCTTCTCTTTTCTTCTGTCTATATCGTTGTTTCCTTTGTCTCACTGCTTTGTTCTTATGCATACCTCTGGTGAATCCTGTATAGGGTCAGTGACCCTAAATAAAGGCTTTTTGTTGTTGTTGTTGATTATCAAATGCTCACTATAAACTCAACAGGCAGTGGAACTTTGTGATAACTGCAACTTGGTTTTATATCAGATTATAAAGCACAATTTGGATTATAGATTATAGATACAATAAAATAAGACCTAATCCAAATAATTTAATAGTGTATGACATTTCGGTAACAGCATTGTTAAAAATACCCATGTACCCATGATTTTGTCTGAAGAAGGTAACAGCACTGTTACCGAAACGTCACACACTTTTTATTTATTTGGATTTGGTCTTATTACCTCTTCTTCTTCTTTCTTATCTCCACTCAATCATATTAAAGATATGATGATATGAAGATATTAAAGATATGTCCTGTAAAGATACAGGACAACCATCATGATTGGGTGAAAGGAGAATGCATCTGCCTTTGTCATTAAGACTGGGAGCACTACTCAGTGGCAGGCCGACTTAGCTCCAATATGAAATGGCCGCCATATACAATTCATTTTATATACAATTCAATAAACAAGACTAAAAATAAAATTAAAACTGAAAGGTTGGTTTTCTCAAACAGAAAAGAAAGTTTGAAATGAATTTACAAAAATTATTGAATTTTACATAGGTGTCTTTGTTATATACAAATTCGCACATTTCTTCGATGGGATAAAAATGATTACTTCTGTAGCTGTGAAAGAATAGACATTCTATCAATAAATGTAGTGAGTCTTTGTTTTCTTTTCCACAGAAGCAGCTAGGATCATCTGTTGCCCTGATTTTTGCCAGAAATTCTCCAAAATTACCATGATTTGTAATGAATTGTGCGTTGTAAAAATTTGGACAAAAATAGTAAGGAATTCCAAATGGGAAAAATTTCCGGAATGTTTCATCAGTGTTAGCTATTGTTTCAGCCATTCTTGATTCTATGAAGTTGTGAATTATAGTTGGAGCATGCAGTCTAAAAAAATAAAAATAGATAGATTGGATGATGGTAACCACGTTGTTACCGAAACATTACACACTATTAAATTATTTAGATTAGGTCCTATATTCTTGTAACATCATAATTCTAAGTCTCATTTATTTTAACCTTGGTTATAACCACAACACTGCATGCTAAAATTCTGGTCCCATGTGGTTATCATGTGGTTGGACTATATAGATTAGGATAATCATGGTTCCTGGAGCCATGTACTAGTTGGGAGGTGTTATTCATAACTAGACCTTTATAGCTTTATACACTACAAAGCAATGACGACAAAGCTAATAAAACAAATCTAAAAAAGTAAATTATATGTAACATTTTGGTAACAGCATTGCTGCCATCTTCAGATCAAAGTAGTGAATGTGATTCAGAACTTTTTTCTGGAGATAGTAACAATGCTGTCACCAAAATGTCAGATAAATTTTCCTTATTTGAATTTGGTCTTGTTGTTTTTCGATTCTATTTATAAGCCAAATTGTACTACTACTATATCATCCTAAAGTATTATTGATATTGGGATTTGTAAATAATATTTTGTGCACTACTTCCTTCTACTTGTTGAGAAAGTCTACATTCTGAAAATAACACATCACGGTTGAAATTTGACCCAAATCAAAAGAGTAATCTATGGGTAGCAGTATTGTGCTACCCCCCCTTTCATCATCAGATCATCACTTCATTCCTAACTATGCTGACTCAAAATTATTGGAGCTAATAAAAGTAATTGTTATACTAGCCTCTTTCTAACGCACACAGCAACTTCATAACCCTGGGTATATAAATAAAATGGTTTCACTGAAATAAAATCTTAGACCCAAGTGAAGTTATCATAGTGAGGTTTGACTCTAGGCAAATTGCTCCCTGTAATGCATGGGTATCTGTCCGCTGGACTCTGACCCTCACAAGACACTGAGTGATAAATGAAAGAAAGATTAGGGGGGGAGGAGGTGGAGATAACTGGAAGATAACTTCTCCTTACTTCCTCGGTGGTGTGTGTGCTCGAAGAATATATTTCATTCAGATTTAATCCCATTAATGTAGTTTGTTGAATGAATGGGTTGTTTGCAGAGAAATATTTATTTTTCATACTTTTACAGATGGTGTAATGTGAGGAATGAATGGTGTGTGTGCAGGAGAAATATATTTCATTCAGATTTAATCACATTAATGTGGTGTGCGTTGAATGAATGTGTTATGTAGAGTGTGATTAGGTATAATTTTGATTCTAAATTAGAAGGACAAGGTAATAACACCAAATTCAAATAAATAAATAGTGTCTGATGTTTCGGTAACAACACTGTTACCGAAACGTCACATATTATTTATTTATTTTATTGGATATGGTCTTATTACCTTGTGTGTAGTGTAGAGAAAAAAATGTGTTCTTACTTTAGCAGATGGTCATATTTAAGGGATAAATAGTGTGTGCATAAGAAATATTTTTCATTCATATACTTTCTCAAATAGGTGTAGTATAAGTTGAGTGAATGGGTTGTGGAGAGAAATATTATTTTATTCTCACTTTCACACATGCATATAATGAATGGTGTGTGCATAAGAAATATTTTTCATTCATATACTTTCTCAAATAGGTGTAGTATAAGTTGAATGAATGGGTTGTGGAGAGAAATATTATTTTATTCTTACTTTCACACATACATATAATGAATGGTGTGTGCATAAGAAATATTTTTCATTCATATACTTTCTCAAATAGGTGTAGTATAAGTTGAATGAATGGGTTGTGGAGAGAAATATTATTTTATTCTTACTTTCACACATACATATAATGAATGGTGTGTGCATAAGAAATATTTTTCATTCATATACTTTCTCAAATAGGTGTAGTATAAGTTGAATGAATGGGTTGTGGAGAGAAATATTATTTTATTCTTACTTTCACACATGCATATAATGAATGGTGTGTGCATGGGAAATATTTTTCATTCATATACTTTCTCAAATAGGTGTAGTATAAGTTGAATGAATGGGTTGTGGAGAGAAATATTATTTTATTCTTACTTTCACACATACATATAATGAATGGTGTGTGCATGGGAAATATTTTTCATTCATATACTTTCTCAAATAGGTGTAGTATAAGTTTAATGAATGGGTTGTGGAGAGAAATATTATTTTATTCTTACTTTCACACATGCATATAATGAATGGTGTGTGCATGGGAAATATTTTTCATTCATATACTTTCTCAAATAGGTGTAGTATAAGTTGAATGAATGGGTTGTGGAGAGAAATATTATTTTATTCTTACTTTCACACATGCATATAATGAATGATGTGTGCATGGTAAATATTTTCATTCAAACTTCTTCACATTAGAGTGTTGAATGAATGGTGCATTCAGGATAAATAAATATTCCCCTATACATCCTCACTTGATTACCATAACTTGGGCCTAAACATTCATACTTTTTTCCTTACAAAACACACACATGTGTATGTGGCCTTACAATAGCAACATAGTTGAGGAACATAACTCAAAGTTCCAACTTCTTCATTTTATGCCATTGGTCCCATTTGTTCAATATTCCTATCTATTGCTCTTACTATCAAAAGGTATCAACACTTGCTGTTACATGGCTGTTCTTCCTAATTGGTAGAGCAACTTGTCTGGTTAATTCTGATTCCAAGTAGGCTTATCTTAGTATAAGTAGGCTAATATATCTTATATAAGTAGGCTAAATAGACCTGGTCATTAGTACTGTCTGTGGGTCTGTTTAGAGGGTAATCAGCTTTAACCACATTTGACAGAGCTATAATAGTTGTATGAACAAAGGATACTTGCATAAAGTTCCTTTATTGGATAAAAATTGTTAGCTTTCAAGCATCTGAATATTTTGGCTGCTGTAACTACATCTATACACTGAGTGACACGCAGTCACTCAATATGTTGTGAGACCCCCACGAGCGGCTATGCAGGCAACAAAACATCTTGGTACTGACTCAATAAATGTGCAGTTGGTGTCCTGAGGAATGGCTGCCCATTTCCTGACAACTATTAGCCACAGTTCATCTTCTGAACTCGGCTGTGGCAGCGCATGCAAATGACATTCAATTAGGTCCCAGATGTGTTCTATAGGTTAAAGATCAGAAGAGACTGCTAACCATGGATGCACTGAGATTTCATCACCAAGATTTTACTCAGGGCATGTTGGCTGATGCATGCTGTGTAAGGTCAGGTGTTATCCTGCTGGAAAATGGCATTTGGTACCCCCTGAAGGAAGGGTAGCTTCACTGGTTGCACTACATCATCCACGTATTGTGGGGCTGTCATAGTGCCCTCAATACGAATCAGAGGTGATCTGCTATCATAGACCATGGATCCCCAAACCATAATGCAGCGTCATCGTGAGGTATGGCATTCCACTAATGCTGCCGGTTTGGACCGTCACCGAGACGGCACCAAACAATTACTCTGTGACTGTCATTGCTAAAAAAGAAGCAAGATTCATCTGAGAACACTACCTGTGCCACTCCGCTGTCCAATGTAGCTCTATCCTGAAAAAATTGTAAATGGGGGTGTCTGTACCATTGGGTCAATAGCAGTCTTCTTAATCTGCCATGAATGTAGGCTGGTGGTGACCAATCTGCATATAATGGCTCTTGTTGATATGGGGGATTCAAGAGTGTCTTGCACAGCCTGAAAACAGCAACAAAAGTGGACTGTGGGGCCGCCAACTCCATCTAGCGGATGCATTGATCAACGTGTTCTGATATCACTCTGGTCGCACCAAGCAACCTTCAATCATGCCACATTTCCTTGTTTCAACCATCTCTGCCAAAGCCAGGGCACTGTGAACGCGTCAAAGTGTCTGTCCGTAGAGATTTGATGTATAGACCAACCGGCCCTTCTGAGTCCAATCAGCATTTCTTACGTGAAATCATCTGTCTGATGGAAGTGGAGTGGCCTGGCATCCCCAGCTACTAAAAGTTTTCTCTGAGTCAAAAAACAAAAATATGAAATACTTGCCCTGTCAGGCATAGAGGTGTGAATATTGGCAAATTTTCAAGTTCTCCCTCTTATATCTCAATTAACATGTGTGGGATAGCTGTGCAATTTGCATCATTCACATAACTCAATGGGATAATACCCTGAAATTTGCAGAGATGCTAAAAAGACAAGTTCTATGGGTATCGAAGTTGCTGCTATCTAGCATGATGTGTGTTAAAGTCTCATGCGCATTGGCATCGCAGAAGGGGCAGGAAGTATCTTCTATAAAACTCCCTTCTGTGGGTGCAACTGCCTGTGTGTCCAGATAGCAGGCTGACCACAATGTGTTTGCTAGGGTTGATGTACCTTTTGTTTAATAGACTCATTGGAATAAATTCAAAGTGGGTGTGGATTGAGCAGGCAGAGGAAAGGAATCTTATTTTTAATTCGTACCTTTCTGTAAATTACTGATTTGACAAACAATAGAGGAGCAAGATGGAAGGAGCTTGCGAGAGCAGATTATGCTCCCTATTTTACAAGTGTGTGTCCGCAATGTCTTTACCAACAAAATCCCACTGTGTCCTTTGATCTATTGGCTGGTACACCTATTTTTTCCATTGTGATTCAGTCGTGAAATTAACAAGTCCCATTATTAAGGAGGTTGTCTCTTCTATAATTTAGAACCAATTTCACAACTGAAAGGTTGTCCAGGAAAATCCCTATAGGTAAGTGATATGGTAAGCTAGTAGCATTTTCAAGTGCCTTAATTAATCCAAGAGCTTTCACTTGAAAGAGAGAACAATGTGGGAACAGATAATAAAAATCACGTGATTCAGGGGAACTCTCCAGTCCAGATATTCTATACACACTGGCGCCAACTCCACCTTTGATTTTGGAGACATTTGTATAGTATGTCATTTGGAAAAAAGGAGCAGGAATATTACTCGAGCAAAATAAAAGGATAGAAAAGGAAGAGGTTTAAGGAATGGAGGAGGTTCTTTTCAAACTTCAGCATCAACCAAATTTTACCTTTTCAAGCACAATTCATCTTTAGCTGTGATTTCCAAATCGACGGGAAGTACATAAGAGAGAGAGAGATAAGTGGAACATTGCTCAAAACCTCGTTTAAAAATGGCCTTTGGGATTTCAGCAAGACATCTATTTAGCACTGAGAAAGATTAGGAAAACAAACTACAGAGGCATAGGTGATAACAGGCACAACCACCCGTAATTACAGACTTCATTTTGGAGGTTTTTAATTTTTGAAAATAGGAAAATTCACAGAGGGAGAGAGTTCTGGGGAACAGGGAGGGTTTATAAGTTAGTGAATTAAATGTTTGGCTATAGAAACTTAGATATTATGAAGGTCTTGTGGGGCCTACCATTGTGTGTAACAGAATCCAATCACCCATGGTCCAAAGGTCCGGTCTTTCTCTGACTAATTTTAAGGCAAAATTGATTTAACACTTCCAGATAATGCTGATCAACAGTCTGTCCAGTATGAATAAATTCGTGGTGTCAAGAGGTAATAAATAAATAGTGTGTAAAATTTTGGTAACAGTGTTGTTACCAAAACTTCACATACTATTTATTTGGATTTGATCTTATTAGCCTGTGTGTTTCTAATGTATAATCAAAATTGAACAATATCAATTTCATGGTGTATTATGTGTCCTGACAACCGTTGCAAACATGTCTGGAGATTTCCTGGGCAGTGTGTGGATACTGCCCTTACTTTTGAACACCACACAGGTCAACAACAGGGCATTATGGTCTGGGATGTAATTTTATTTGATACCAGGACCCCATTAGTAGTCATTTCTGGCACTCTGACAGCAAAATGATATGTAGATGACATTCTTTGGCCTGTTTTGTTGCTGTTCCTCTCACATCACTCCGGGCTCACTTTTCAACAAGATAGTGCCTGGCAACACACGTCATGTGTTTTACTATGGATTGTCTTCAATCTTTCCGAACTCTTCTGTGGCCAGCAAGGTTGCTTGATCTCTCACCCATAGAGCACATCTGGGACGTGATGGGAAGGTGATTGCAACCATCCTGACTATTTAGCCCAACAGTTGGAAACAATTTGGCAAGAAATCCCGCAGCACACCATCACAGAATCTTTGTCGGTCCATGACACACTGGTTTGCAGCCTGCATCCTGGCCAATAGGGGTCCAATGACATAATCGTTTTTCAATTTGTGACAATCAAACTCTAGAATTAAACAATTAATTGTTATTAAATTTTAATAGTTTTCCCCATATACATGTTCTTTTCACATACACTAATTTTTGTCCCAAACTGACAACTATTTTTTGGTGCATCGAATGTTTTGTTAAAAAGTGTATTAGTAACACCAACTTTTTCTTTTTTTCAAAATCTAAATATTTTGCGCTGCTTTTATCAGATCCTGGCATTTTAGGTGTCCAGTATTTCTCTGCTCAGACATTTAAATCTCGGCAACAAATTTGGAGCACAACCTTTTATTCTTCAGAACTTCTGGAACAATTTCAAAATAACTAAATTTTTAAATTGATTTATAATTTTTTCAAAATTGCTCCTTATTGAAATATCAACCTTCTCAGATATTGTATGAGTAGTTATCCCCTTATCATTATTTATTAATTTCTTAATTCTATAGACATTAGTATCAGTTTTGCTTGTGAAAGGGCATCCTAATAATCCTCATCTTCAACACTTTCATGCTTCTTATTAAATTTTTAATACCATTCAAAATTTTTTGAATTGCCATAAACTTTAGTAATTATTTCAAAGTTTTGAGTTGTAGATTGGTAAAACTTGTAAAACAGAACTTTGCCTACTGTTCCATCATTTTGGCTGCAATTAACAATCTCATTGCTTGCGCAGGTGGAAATTTTGAAAATTTCCATTTAATATTTTATTTTTATTTATTTGATTCAAAAATTATCTTGATACTTTTTGAATGGAATTTGTATATTTTTGCTATTGATATCTTCACTAGGCGAGAGATAACAGCTCTAAAGACCATAGTTTTCAGCCTCACACTCCATTGAAGGAATTTGCCTGTTTCTGTCCTAAAAGACCAGTTAATTTTCTGAACCTCCTTTGCAATGGGGAATGTAATTTTTCCCTTTAGAAGGAAATTCCCATTAAGTGTCATCAATTTGTATTGAGTGTCCTTGTGCACCCTGTCTGCCACCCCTACCAATTGAATAGCAGCAAAAAGTTATCAAGTCCGACTACTATATCTCGCAGCATTTACACAAGGTAACAAGACTAAATCCAAATAAATAGATAATATGTGATGCTTTGGTAACAGCAGTGTTACTGAAATGTCACATATAAAGTCCAATTTATTTATTTCAACATCTCAAGAGATCAGAATTTTTGTTTGAATTAAAGTAGGTGTTGAATTATAGTCTGTTAAATTAAAGAAAATAGCTTTGTTTGGATTTTTAAAAAATGGTCAGATTAAAAAGGTCATACAGTATTCTACTTATTTGGGTTTAGTTTTATTTCCTTGAGATCCTTATCTATAATTCAAACTGTATCATATCATAATCATGGGCTGTTAGCGACTGACTCTAGGACTATATATGTAGAAGGCAGTTTGTACTTATAAGATGCTAGAGCCCTGTTTGGTTAGTTGCACTCACTGGAAGGACTTAGTACAGAGCCAATCAGTGGATGAATAAACCAGACACCATATAAACATGGGCTGTTAGTGACTGACTCTAGGACTATATATGTAGAAGGCAGTTTGTACTTATAAGATGCTAGAGCCCTGTTTGGTCAGTTGCACTCACTGGAAGGACTTAGTACAGAGCCAATCAGTGGATGAATAAACCAGACACCATATAAACATGGGCTGTTAGTGACTGACTCTAGGACTATATATGTAGAAGGCAGTTCGACTTTTGTACTTATAAGATGCTAGAGCCCTGTTTGGTCAGTTGCACTCACTGGAAGGACTTAGTACAGAGCCAATCAGTGGATGAATAAACCAGACACCATATAAACATGGGCTGTTAGTGACTGACTTTTACTCTAGGACTATATATGTAGAAGGCAGTTCGACTTTTGTACTTATAAGATGCTAGAGCCCTGTTTGGTCAGTTGCACTCACTGGAAGGACTTAGTACAGAGCCAATCAGTGGATGAATAAACCAGACACCATATAAACATGGGCTGTTAGTGACTGACTTTTACTCTAGGACTATATATGTAGAAGGCAGTTCGACTTTTGTACTTATAAGATGCTAGAGCCCTGTTTGGTCAGTTGCACTCACTGGAAGGGGTTGGACTTAGTACAGAGCCAATCAGTGGATGAATAAACCAGACACCATATAAACATGGGCTGTTAGTGACTGACTCTAGGACTATATATGTAGAAGGCAGTTCGACTTTTGTACTTATAAGATGCTAGAGCCCTGTTTGGTCAGTTGCACTCACTGGAAGGACTTAGTACAGAGCCAATCAGTGGATGAATAAACCAGACACCATATAAACATGGGCTGTTAGTGACTGACTTTTACTCTAGGACTATATATGTAGAAGGCAGTTCGACTTTTGTACTTATAAGATGCTAGAGCCCTGTTTGGTCAGTTGCACTCACTGGAAGGGGTTGGACTTAGTACAGAGCCAATCAGTGGATGAATAAACCAGACACCATATAAACATAATGGCATAGATATATTATAAAATAATTTTTTCTATTAAAATCACATCTCACTAGGATGTAGTTTTTTTAAATGCCCTACTACATCTAATATAGGGCATGATAATACACCATATGTCTACACAGTAGAAAGCAGTTCAAATTTTTCACTTACAACTGTGTCAGAGCTCCATTTGGTTACTTACACTCACTGGTGGGGTTGGACCTTTGCAAAAATCGGGAACCATTAAAGCAATTTTTTGTAAAAAAAAAAACAATGTGAGATTTGATACTGGCTTGTGGCTGTCAGAAATAAATGGTTAGTGGAGTTCACAAGACGTAGAAATGTTGGTGCAAATCTCAACAAGGGTAGAGTGGGAAAAGTTAGGAAGAGTATTTATACGCCTTGCTTCAGAGAAATATAAATAAATTAAGGATATATAATCACATAAAGGGAATTTATGGAAATAAGGGGAAATTTCTCAACCTGTGTGTGTAATATTCAATAGCTGCAGTTTCTCTGTGTAGATTAATTCTTTTATTGTCTCTTGTGTTTACCACAGCATTACTCTGTTTCAGCCACTTCTTCCTTTCTCAACTGGTTAGATAAATGATAGATTGTCTTCCTTTCTCTAACCCTTTGTGGAATATTCCATTATTTTGGTATTACTTATACTTCAAATATCATCAAATTAGTGCCATTTATTGCTAATTATTAGAAACAAAATTTTTTAAATACGGTCGAACCTCTTTAATTCAACACCCCAAGGGATCTCAGAGCTTTCGGTTGAATTAAAGGAAGTGTTGAATTAAGGTGTGATGATTAGCTAATCATCTAACTCACAAAAATATTTTTTAAAAATTGATTTATATATAAATTAATGATATTAATTAAAACCATTATATGTACTTTTTTGTATTTATTTTTTTATTTTCATGATTAACTTTTAGTATCAGGGACAAAATGGCAATAATACATATTTTTGAAACATAAATAATTAAAAATAATATTTTATTCTAATTGAAGAATATAGCAGTTGAAAGGAAATAAATATGAAAAATAAAAAGAAAATTTAAAAATAATATTTAAAAATAATCATGAATATCTTTTTAAAAATTCCTTTATAGATGTCAGTTTTTTCACTGAAATCCTATTCAAAATGTATTCCAGATGGTCTATTTAAAAAAAAAAACATGCATGTCATTCTTCCTCTGGAATGTGTTTTAAATAAAAAAGAGCTTTTATTGTATTAAAGGCATCCACTGCGGCTGCAGGTGTTATTGATTTTGTGTTTAAATCTTTTATAATAACATGGAAACAGAATATTGAAATAAAATTTTATCATAAAAATTGTGGCTACATTTTATGAAGATTTATTTATTTAAAAAGGAATTATTTGTAAATTTTAAAATCACTAAAATATTTCAATGCTGAAAATTAAAAATAAAATAATATTAACCCTTAACTGGATGGGTGGATTTTTCTTACGTAACTGGACGGGTTGGGTAGATTCAACCCACTTATGTAACTTTATGAAATAGGTGCTAAATAATGATTGAAATCAATATTTAAAAAAATATTTAATTAATATATAGTTAATATACAGATTTTGACTTTAAAAAATTCTGAATATAATCTATTTACAGTTTTCACAAATTTTTAGAAATGTTTTTGCAAACGCGCTTAGTTTATTTATGCTTATGAGGTGATACAGCAGCGTATTTACAATTAGAGAGGAGACAAAATTAATTTAAATCTAGAAAAAAGTGAGGGCATATCGGTCATTAAAGTCTGAGAGGCAAGGCCTTCAGCCAGATGTAGCTGCTGTAGTTGACATACAGAGCAAAGGGTTTTTATTTTTTACTGCATTTTTTATGGACCTTTTTGCACCTTTTCGGAGTATCAGATTGTTGTGGCATCATAGTTTCACATGGTTTACTTGAACCATCATTCTTCTTGAATTGTCGTCTGTAATTCCAGTGGTAGAGAATTGAGATTATGTGTGGTCAGGTGTTCTTCAGTCAATGCTCTCCCAAGATTAAAATTAAAATGACTCCTTTCTTTACCCTTTTTATCAATATGATTACCGATTTTCATTTTTTTTTTGGGGAACATAAGAGACAAAAGTGGTTGTTCCAGAAAAAACAAAAATAGATGTTCCTGATTCTCTATTAGGGTGCGGTTGAAATTGTGGTGAATCTATGGTTTGTTCTTTCTCATCGTTCCTAAATATGTAAGGCCATGTTCTTTCAACTTATCAACTAATTATATTGAAGTGAACCAATTGTCTGCTGGAATATTTCTTTCAAAGTGTGGTCGACTAATCTCTAAAACTTATATATATATTGGGTTGGCAGGGATAGTTCTCTCTGTTGACTTGATTGATAATTATAATTATCCAAAGGAAGAAGTGTTATTTTATAAAAGGAAGCTAAAAATAGTGTAAGATAGAGACTCAAGCATGAGCCACGAGCTAACATTGACACAAAAAATTCTCACGCTTCTGGACGGGCTGGGCGGAATCCGCCTCCACATGCAAATTTAACCCCCCTCCCAAAATTGAAATTTATAAACGATGGATGGAAAATGTTTGTATCACTGTAAAATTAGAATACACGAAAGCTGGTAGCTCTAGGTAAACGAAAAATATATATTTTTTGCTATATTAAGTTTATGCATGGGCAAAATCTACCCAACCCGTCCAGTTAAGGGTTAATAATTAGCGCACGAAGCCTCAATTCCCGCGTAAAAAAAAACAAAACAAAAAACACACAAAAACACTCGCGACATTACGCAATGGCACTGCAAAGTGAAACTTAAACTAACAGAAACCAAAAGTGCGAAGGCGCGATCCAACGGCGCCCGCCGATGCCGATCGTCGCCGCCGTAATACCTTTTTAGCGGCAAAGTTTTATGTAAAAAACATTCAACTGTCGAAATTCGAATTTTTAAATGGTCGAACTATCGGAACTGTCGTATTATTGATGCTGTCGAATTACGGTTTGTTATTTGATAGGCTGGAGGTCGAGACATCAGAATATGGTTGAATTTGCGTGTGTCGAATTAACGAGGTTATACTGTACTACTTTCTTTTTCATTAAAAAGCCTTTATTTAACTTTCTTTCATATCTGTCCACAAATATTATATTCAATTTTCAATATACTTCCAGAGCATGTAGAATTTGAAATTTTGTACACTTTTTAGAACCTGATGACAATTCAAGTTGACCAATTTTCAGACTTCTGAGTGGTCAGAATGGTCTGGAACAGACTAATTTCCAAATTGCCTTTCAAATTTCATAATCTAATTTTAATTGATAAGGTACAATTTGGATTATCAATTTATACAGTTATCAGCGTCATAATCAATTCTTTCTTAATTCTGTCACCGTTTGCTTTTGTGAATGAAATAAATACCCAAATATGGCCATTTCTCATAACCATCGGTGGTTCAGTGGTAGAATGCTCGCCTGCTACGCGGGCGGCTCAGGTTCGATTCCCGGCCGATGCATTTTTTTTTTTTTACAATTTTTAAAACTCATTTATTAAAATATACAGTTATCAGCATCATAATCAAGCAACATTTCTTAATCAATTTTGTCACCGTTTGCTTTGTGAATGGAATAAATATCCAAATATGGCCATTTCTCAATCATCGGTGGTTCAGTGGTAGAATGCTCGCCTGCCACGCGGGCGGCCCGGGTTCGATTCCCAGCCGATGCTTTTTTTTTTTTTACAATTTTTAAAACTCATTTATATATTATACAAGAATGACATTCACGGCCAATTTATAATTGTAACAAATAGTATTTGAATAAAAGCATTTAATCGGGTAAAACCCGGGCGTTGCCCGGGTCATTTGGCTAGTATATTATAAACACAAGGTAATAAGACCAAATCTATTTATTTATTTGGATTTGGTCTTATTACCTTGTGAATCTAATTTTAATATGTGGTCTATATATAAGTCTGAAATTTTGGACACTCACTATGTGCAACTAGCAAGTGTATACATTTTGAGACATATAGATGGCTGGTAATGAACCAATTTCCATATTTTCTTTGAAATCCTATTTTTTTGCACGATTTAAAACTATTGGGAGTAGTGACTTGAATTCTTTAGTGATTGTTTAAAGACTTCAAAGAAGGAAGAAATCCAAATATTGAGGTTCTCCTATCTGAAACCTCTTTGGAATTAAAAGCAAAAATCAAGATACATGTCTATCTGTTATATAATTCAGTAATCTGTTCCCAATATCATCATGCAAACATTTATATTCTTTAATTCGACACTCCAAGGGGTCAGAGCTTCCAGTTGATTTAAAGTTAGATGATTTCATCACAACATTCACACAACGATAACCAAATACATATACATATAAATTGGTGAAACCACTGGGAGGTTTCACCACTGATGAGCCAAGCCCTCCCACTATATTATTTCATCGCAGTAAGGACAGTAGAAGATTTTATTGTACATAAAAGAAACATTTGTGCTTAAATCCTTTCATTTTATATGCATTTATTATTGAAATTAAAAAATATATACAGTAAAACCCCTCTATAGTGAACCCCAATGGGACAGAGCTTTTGGTTCACTATAGCCACGGTTTGGCTATTTTTTTTTTACTTTACAAAATTTTTAGGCCGTATAATTAAAGAACAACCATACAGGAAAAGGCTGCCTCTTAATAGTGGTCACTTTGTTTTAATTCCCTTAATTGACCAATTTCCTTACATTAATACTGAATAATAATAGAAATCATTAGATGATAGGTTCTTCTTATCATTAACATACATGTACCTCTATGTCTAATTTAAAAATCAAGACAAATCCTAGGCAAAGTTTTATTAAATATATATTCAAATATATAAAATGATTTTAAAACATCATTATCACATTATATAATACATTGTTTACTTGGAAAAATGGCTCTAACACCTTGTTGCTTCAAAGCATTCTTCAAGCATTGCACCATTCAAATAAAGTTAGTGTTCTTCTTCCATTTCATTTTCCCACATCTTCTTCTAGGTCTAGATTTCGTTTTTTTTTTTTTTTAACCTGTCATGCAAAACATTGCTGACTTTAAAATCACCATAGTTAATGGCATAAAAATAGTTTTTGTTTAATCACAGGACCATTTATTTGGATTTTTTTTTTTTAGCCCTAAAACGTACGATCGCGATCGTGGCAAAAGTTGAGGTTGATTCCTCTTTGTAACAATTTTTAATAGCTTTATATTTTATCTTTTATAATAGAAAAGTTATATTCTCTTATTTTAATATGTTCTTAACATTTTGCCTGTGTTGTTTCACTTTGAAAAGTTCTGAAAATGGCCTTTTTTTTTAAAAAAAGAAACAACGCTTTTGTTTTTAAAATGCCTTTGTTTTCTTCATTTTGGAAGCAATTTGTATTTTTATATTTCAAATTTAATGGATGCAAATATATTCTATTTAATAAAAAGTATAATGTGTCAAAATTTATACAACATACAGCAAAAATAAAGTGCAAAATTCAAAACAAACAATGCCGCTAAATTTATTGTTTTGAAATCGCGATCTGCGAGCTGAAACATGCTCAAAATTTGGTTGTTTTAATTTTTTTTTTAAATTACAATTCTAAGTTCGTTATAAGCATAGTATTTTAAATAGATTTTATTATTTTGGGACCGAAAATAGGTTCGTTATAGGGGCAGTTCGTTATTCTAAAAATCGCAAAGTTCGTTATAACGATGGTATTTTCAATGGAATGGAATTGGGAATCGGCGTGGGTTCGTTATAAGGGAAGGTTCGTTATATCCAGGGTTCGTATTAGCGGGGTTTTACTGTATATATAAAATACTGTTGTAATATATTTTAATTATTAATGTGAATTTGATACCATATTGGGATTTTTATTTAAATTTTTAAGAATGTTTCATCATCACCTTTAAGCGATGGTTAAAATTGCATTAATAAGTGAATAAATGCAATGGTAAGAAAAAGCATATAAATTTCGAAAATAAAGAAGAGGCTAAAAGAAAAAGGCTCTAAGACAGTTGTTTACATTGGTAATTTAGGCCAAAATCGTCCATCATTGGCACTGATTTTGCGACTCATTTTAAGAATTTTAAACATGGTGTACATACATACACTATCAACACTGTGCCTGCCATGCCAAAGTATTGTTTTTTCAGATATAAATTTGTATTTAAACAAGAATAATAGCTAATGTGTCAAAATTTGATTTTAAAAATTTGTCGATTTATCGTTTGGTTGAATAATGTTGATAGGCTGCAGTTCGAATTATAGAGTATTGAATTAACAAGGTTTTAGTGTATATATATACGAAAAAATAGTACAAATGTGATATTGTACTGTGATAAGGTGCATAAATTAGGAAAGAAAAAAAAAAGGCATCAGACATCATGGCTTACGCCATCTATCAGAATAAATATCATCTATTGGTTGATTTTAATTATTCCAGAATTGGCCGAATATATATGACATCTAAGTTGCGTGATGTGTAAGGGGAATAAATTTATTTTATTTTTAAAATAAGAGTGCTAAATGCATTTCTTATATATTCAGCACACTAATGCTCACCATGGCAATTAGTTGAAGCAGCATGTGTAGACCAACAACTATCGCAACTAAGCTGATGGGACATGTTTAAATAAAGGACTCTTGCAACTAAGTTGCTGGTGTATTTCAATATGAATGATTATGGCAACTGAGTTGATGGGTTATTTTTGTAGGTGGATGATTATGCCAATCAAGTGGCCAACTGCTTTCTGGCCCAAGGCTTGTCTCCCGGGGATGATGTGGCCATCTTCATGGAGTCCCGGCCAGAGTTTGTGGCCACCTGGCTGGGCTTGGCTCGCATCCGTGTGGTCCCTGCCCTCATCAACACCAACCTCAAGGGGTCCTCTCTTGTCCATTGCATCACCACTGTGGACTGCAAGGCTGTCATCTGCAGTGCCTCTCTTCTCGGGAGTAGGATTCCTCTTTCCTTCTCTTTGATAACCTTCCCTAACCAACACTGATTCACCTCAGCTAGATTGCAGTTCTTATAGAAATTCTTGGTATTCAACAAGAGGTTATTTACACTATAGACTATTTAAAATGCCGAACTATGTGGTTACAGATGAAAGTTGTGTCATGAGGAGTCTTCAAACAAACATAATTTCTGATGAGAGACCCAGTTTAGCCATGTTCTTAGGCTGACTCTAAGTGAGACTAGAAAAATTTCTCTCTAAAGACACCCATTTGTGCCACTTTTTTTTTTTTGACAAATAATAATCGTAGAAGTAATAAAATAAGGGTTGTACACAGTTTAATAAAATAGGAATTAAGATTAAAAAAAAAAAAAACAAACAAAAACATTTTGCTAAACATTTAGCCAAATTAAGTCATGTTGCCAGCTTACTACTTTTGCAAGTTGCAGACAGTTAAACATTAGAATTCAAGTAATAAATGTGTCTGAATAAAAAAAAAAAAGTCTATGATATTCTTAATCAAAAATCAAACCATCTGGAAACATTTCTTTTTCAATAAAAACGGTGACCAAAACAAACAGTTGCACCAAGTATAAAATGAGAGCAGTAATACGTTTTCTTTATCATGAAGGAGTTAAACCATTTGAACTTTACTCCAGAATGAAAGCTGTTTACGGTGATAAATTTTAATCTCAAAATCAAATTTTTGAATGGGTTCAAAAGCGGCATAGAAAGTTTGAATGACGCACTGCGACCTGGCGCTCTGGTCAAGGTTAGTGATGATGTAACCATTGATGAGATGATACAGAACGATTGTAACATTAGCATTAGTTATTTCTGCCGAACTTAACCTTAGTTATCGTAGTGTCCAAAGATCATTACAAAGCATTTAAAGTACAGAAAAATTTGCACAAGATGAATGCTTCAGCTGCTCACAAAGGAAATGAAGGAAAAACATCTTAACGCTTCTAAGGAGCTTTTGGAACGTTATGAAATTGAGGGCGAAGTTTTCTTGATAGAATAATGACTGGAGATGAATCATGGATCCACCATCACATTCCTGACTCTAAATGATCAAGTGCAGAATGGCATCAAAAGGGTTCACCAACACCAAAGAAATCAAGGATAACAACTTCTGCTGCAAAAGTAATCTTGACTATTTTTTGGGACCGTAAAGGATACATCTTAGAAGATCTTCCTAAAGGCCAAACAGTTAATAGCATGGTTTATTCCGAGCTCCCTGAAAAAATTTAAAGCCAAAAATTTGTTCCAAAAGGTGTGGTTTGTTGAGGAAAGATGTTTGCCTACAGCATGATAATTCTCGGCACCACGTGGCAAATCTCACCATTGAAACCATCAATAAATTTAATTTTAAAGTTATAATCCATCCCCCTTACTCTCCTGATTTAGCCCGAGTATTATTATTTATTTAGACACTTAAAAAGATTTTAAAAGGGCATGACTTTCAAGAATGATGATGAGCTTAAAAATGCAGTGCATGGATAGCTTGCCCAAAGCTCACCAGATTTTTTTCTTGAAAGGAATTTACAAGTTACCTGACTTTAGGAAGAAGTGTATAGAAAAAGGAGGGGGTTATGTAAAGGATTAAAAAATAAAATTATATTTTAGTTTGTACTTTTTAAAAAAACTTTTATCATTTTTTATTGATTCACCCTTGTAAAATAACCCAATTATTCTGTTATTTCTCATATATGGAGATTCTGAAGGATTTGAAGGTATCTCTCCTAATTGTGACTTGTTACCTTTTGCAATAATTCCCAAGAGTTTGTAGAGCTCACACCCCAGTTTTGTGCTCTAGGTTTGACGGATGTGGTGCCTCAGCTGAAGGAGAAGTCTGTCTCCAAATTTTACTGCTTGGAATCTGACCAGAGCACCAATTTCCCCACTGAGCTCCACTCTCTCACTGACCTGATAAAAGCCTCCTCCACCCAAGATCCTCCCCAGAAGCTGCAGCCTGGGTGTGATGGTGAGTAGCTGTGGGGTAACTTACCCTGGACTTGCTACATTCAACTTGACTTATGCAATGTTTATTTACGTGAGTAAATCCTCACAAGGATAGAAATTTAGTTTCAATATTCAATCAAGGTTGGGGGGGGGGTCAGTGGAAGGCTGGTTAAACTGTTTAGTTTTCGACCACTACGACCCGGGTTCGAATCCCGCATTGGACACTTTTTTCTGTTTAAAAAAAAATTTTTTTTAAATGCTCCAATGGCCCCCCGATTCTTGCAAAAGTCCAACCCCACCAGCAAGTGCAAGTAACCAAACGGGGCTCTGGCACATTTGTAAGTGCAAAGTCGAACTGCTTTTCACATGTGTAGACATGTGGTGCACTTACAGTAAAAAAGCAGTCGCTAACTACCCACCATGATTATCATGGCCTGTACCACGTGTACTAGGGATAAGCAAAAAAAAAAATCAAGGTTGGAAGTAAAATTGATGTTTAACTATTTTCATACCAATACCTGATATTTTGCAGATACATACATAGCCTTCGGGATAATAAAATTCCAAGTTTTCACAGATTAGATAATGAACTTCATTTATAATTTTATTTCATTGATATTGATTTGTTCTTTTGATTTGCAGTTTTTCCAGGTTACAAAGGCTGGACTCATACAGTAGCTGAAAAAAAAAGGCATTTACATTGTGTAAACTAGATTTAACTAAATTAAATATAACCTCGATAATTCAGCACATGATAATTTGACCATGTTTTCATGTCCTGACTTCCAGCCTATCATATAAAAAAACGTTAATTTGACAAATTATATCAATCAAATTTCTACAACACATTAGATAATTCTTGTTTGAATAAATTTTTTTTGCTAAAAATACAATGCTTTGGCATGTAGGGCACAGTAACTGTAGTTAGTGTATGTGCACCATGCTTAAAGTGTTGCAATGCATAACCGCCAATGAGGTGCACGATTTTTGTTTATTCTTGGACAATTTAGACCTAACTTAAGTGGCCGCTAGTCACCAGTGTAAACAATGAGATGTCTTAGAGAGTAATGTTCTGCTATTTGAAACAACATACAAAATAGGGATTCTAACCTAAAAGTAAACAACCATAAAATATTTTACATTATAAAGGACTGCGGCGTATGATTATAAACAACACTTAAAGTTTCACCGCATAAGTTTCTTTTCTGTGAAAAATCAATATTTATTTCAAAGAGAAATATTTACTATTTCTAACTTTTTTGGATGAAGTATGAAAGGGTGAAAATATGAAGAGTAATGGCGAACGGAAAAATAAAAGTGTCCAGGGGCGGGAATCGAACCCACAACCTTCCGCTTACCGGGCAGATGCCATGTCCACTAGGCTACCCTGGACGTATCTTTCCGTTCGTAAATAATACTTGAAGTAACTTATAATACATTATAAAGGACTGCGGCGTATGATTATAAACAACACTTAAAGTTTCACCGCATAAGTTTCTTTTCTGTGAAAAATCAATATTTATTTCAAAGAGAAATATTTACTATTTCTAACTTTTTTGGATGAAGTATGAAAGGGTGAAAATATGAAGAGTAATGGCGAACGGAAAAATATTCGGGCGATTCCCGCCCCTGGACACTTTTATTTTTCCGTTCGCCATTACTCTTCATATTTTCACCCTTTCATACTTCATCCAAAAAAGTTAGAAATAGTAAATATTTCTCTTTGAAATAAATATTGATTTTTCACAGAAAAGAAACTTATGCGGTGAAACTTTAAGTGTTGTTCATAAAATATTTATTTGAAAGATAATAATTTTTTAAAATAAAATTGTTTGCCTTTTTATTTTAAAATTTGTTCACTTTCTTCTCATTGCCTTTATTCACTTAGATTAAAATAGTATTTGTGATTTTCCCTTTTTTTCAAAAATGTATTAATGCAATTTTATCAATCGCTAAAAGTTAGTCATGAAACATTTATGGATAAAAAAAAAATCAATGGTATCAATTTACATTATCTATGTATATAAAAATGAATGTATGTGTGTGTGTGTGTCTGTCCTTTATGCCTGACCAAACCACTCACTGGAATGCCATGAAACTTTGGGAAGTTATTTAGTATAGTACTGGGAAGGTTTCTAGCAAATAAAATTTTTGAAATAACTTTTTGCCTAAAAATAATCAAGATAAATATTCTAATTTATCTGTTATAATTCAACAATCTGCTCTAAATATTATCATGATGATACAATGATTTTGTAATGTAGAAAATTAGGAAAGACAAAATGAGACAAGAATAATGATACAATTCCAAGGCAAGATACTATTCCTTTAGCTTCCAATTACCGAGGCAACCAATTAATATTGATTTTATTCAACTTATCGAGTATTTTTCAAGGGACCGGGAAAAAATGTTCACTTTATCGAGAGATTCGTTAGACAAACCTTTACTCGGGTAAAACCCGGGCGAAGCCGGGTACATCCGCTAGTTAATTAATATATATTACAACAATTAAAAAAATATATATATTATTCTAATTATATATTTAATTATCTTAGAAAAATATCCACTAGCAGTGAATGTTGTGATGAAGTCATCCAACTGACTTTAATTCAACCAAAATCTGATCTCTTGGGGTATCGAATTAAAGAAGTTAGACTATATATGGGATAAAAACATTTGGAACAAAATAAAGTATATTTGATTACCCAAAGCTCTTTTAGTGGTTGGCAACCACTTTTCTCAGCAGCCACTTCTTTAAAAGCTACTTCATCTAAAATCCAACCTCTAAAATTAGACCTCAAAGTTATATTTTATAAAATGTCCTAACTAGTATTCATCACTATTTCATTGTAGAAACAAGTGACTAATTAAAGAAATGAAGTGAGTTTATATTTTCAGTTATAAACAAAATTAGGCATCACATTATTTTCTTATTGAAGACTACTGTAGTTTTTTTTTTTTTTTTTTGCTTATCCCTAGTACACGTGGTACAGGCCATGATAATCATGGTGGGTAGTCAGCGACTGCTTTTTACTGTAAGCGCACCACATGTCTACACATGTGAAAGCAGTTCGACTTTGCACTTACAAATGTGCCAGAGCCCCGTTTGGTTACTTGCACTCGCTGGTGGGGTTGGACTTTTGCAAGAATCGGGGGGCCATTGGAGCATTTTTTTTTTTTAAACAGAAAAAAGTGTCCAATGCGGGGATCGAACCCGGGTCGTTGTGGTCGTAAACCAAACGGTTTAACCAGCATTCCACCGACTGTAGTTATTATTATAACTGAAATATTTACACCTATTTCATACATTCCCAATTATATAATATATATGTTTTATATAAAAGGCATATATATTGGATCTAATTTTTTAAATATACTAAAATATTTGTCCTTTCATATAAAGAATTGATTTTGAGTTGATATATATTTTTAAAATGTTTATATGTGTAGATCGCTTGTTCTACATCCACACCTCTGGAACTACAGGTCTTCCTAAGGCTGCTATTATTCGTCATATTAGGTAGGTAGTGTTGTACCTTCATTTTGTATCTGTTTGACTATTTATAGATTCACAAATTAGCTTCATTTTTAAATTGGCTTAAAACCAATAGGTAAAGTATAAGCTATACTTTTTCTTGATTTAATTTGATAAATTCTCACCCTTTTTATGTACTGTAGAGGTGCATGGACTATGTTTAGAAATTAAATACTTTGTTTATTTATTTCAATTTAAAGCGCTATGTCTCCCTAGGGATACTTGCTCTGTCATATATGTATGCCTTCACATTTGTCTATACATATATATTTACGGCTGTATCAGAGGGAATCAATTAATAATAATTTTATTCAACTTATCGAGTATTTTTCAAGGGACCGGGAAAAAATGTTCACTAGATAAAACGATTTTGTAATGTAGAAAATTAGGAAAGACAAAATTCAGGATGACACGGCACACAGGGACCGGGAAAAAATGTTCACTTTATTGAGAGATTCAAATTTACGAGTTTCAAATTATCAAAATATATCTATTATATTTTTTTGCTTATCCCTAGTACAAGTGGTACAGGCCATGATAATCATGGTGGGTAGTTAGTGACTGCTTTTTATTGTAAGCGCACCACATGTCTACACATGTGAAAGCAGTTCGACATTTTTTTTTTTATAAGTTTATAGAGAATTGTTTTAACAAATGTTCGTTAGACAAACCTTTACTCATATATCTGCTAGTTAAAAATAATTTATTAATTAATTAAACTTATATATTGCAAAATGTATCAAAGGATTTTTCAAGTGGTAATTTACAAGCGTGTTGACTATGCAAATATTTAAGATGATAAACAACAGAATATTTAAAAAATTTATTCAGTGACAATATTTTATTTATTTAAATTATGGGTAGTACTTTTAAATATGCAATATATAGATATATTAATCTATATACACACCTTGAATCTTCTCAGAAGCACACACTTCAGTTTACCAATTAGAATGAACTTCTTGCTTAATTTTCTGATTAAATATTTTTGCTTTTAAGCTTTACATATAACTACGGGACTCTGCTACCAATTGTTGACTTCGCTTTGACTAATCAAAGATACTGATTCCACAAATATTATTCAAACATTATCTTTATTATAAAGATAATTATACGCCGCAGTCATTTATAAGTATTATTAGTCAGTTTAAATATTAGTTACGAACGGAGAAATATCGTCCAGGATAGCCTAGTGGACATGGCACCTGCCCGGTAAGCAGAAGGTTGTGGGTTCGATTCCCGCTCCTGGACACTTTTATTTTTCCGTTCGCCATTACTCTTCATATTTTTCACCCTCCATACGTCATCCATTCATATATAGACCATCACTCTTCATATATTCAACCTTTTCATACGTCATTCAAAAGTTAGAAATATTAAATTATTTCTCTTTGTAATTAAAAATGATTTTTCATAAATAAAAGAAACTTATGCGGTTAAACTGGTTGTATAGCTTTATAATTATACGCCGCAGTCATTTATAAGTATTATCTTTATTGATTTACAAGAGAGTGAACAAAATAAAAGAAAAACTTATAATGATAAAGCACAATTTGGATTATAGATTATAATACAAGAAAATAAGACCTAATCCAAATAATTTAATAGTGTGCTCTTTTCTTGTTTGAGAAACTTATAACAAATTAAACAAAGAGAAACTTCTATTCTTACGGTTAACTCCTATTTACTTGGGATCTTACACACATACTCTGTGGGAACAATTAATAAATTAAACTAAAATATATATACAACACTTTCAAATCTCTCTCAACTAAATTGACTTTGATTTACTCTACCATATTTCAACAGGAATCTCTCTTGGGGTGTTGAATTATAGAGATTTTTCTACTTTATAAATACACCTCCTGACTATTGGGAACCATTCATTCATATGAAGATTCTAGATCAACACACTGAAATGAAAACCTCATGGAAAATAATTCTATTTATTATTTGAGATATTATGTTTAGCTTTTACATCATTCTCCATAACGGCAACACTTCTTTCTCCATTCAATTCTGATATTGAGTAATTTTTGCACTATAAATACCCCTGTCTTGGAATGATATTTTTCTACATTATATTTTTTAAATCTATTTCTTTTGGATTTTTTTGGATTCTTAGATTGGATTCCGAATTCTCTATGTAATTGGAGGTTGTTTCTATAACTTTTGATCTTGTTCATGTATTTTGGTAGTTTATAGCTCCTCGTAAATTACAATATTATTAGGGCAGGTATTTCAAAGACCTGTGATAATTCTATCTGAGCTTAGTTATATTATTTTCAGTGATTTTAGATTTATTTCAAATGCTGTACCATAGATTTTATAACCATATTCTAGGATAGGTCTAATTAGAGATGTGTAAATTAATTTTAGGGTTGTTTCCTCAGTTCCTCCACTCTTCCTGAAATATATTTACTGGAGTTAATAACTGGATCCAGGGTGTAGCCGAGATATTTAGAATATTTATTATATTGCAGTTGTATTTCTTTGAGAATAAGTTTTGGTCTTGTTTTGTATAGTTTATTATCGGTGGTCTAAAGATAGGTTTCAGATTTTTGGGTTGATTTCTAACAACGCTTATTAGCAAATATTCTAGAAGGAGAAGGGTTCTCTTCAAATCTTTTTCAACTTTTCCAATTAATATTGCTGCTCCTTAGAATAATGTTATCAGCGAAAAGTCTTAAAGCTTATTGAATGAGTTGCTTGCTCATGAAAGGTTCTACTGTATAGTCTCCATTCACCGGAGGCTATGTTTGTTCAGAAACACTCTCTAGTGTAGTGTGAACTTCACCTTAGATGTTTCTGCGCAGGTTTGTGTATATCTCAGGAGCAGTGCGGTTCTTCATCAATGTCAAGCCCATTGACGTGATCTACACTGCTTTACCTTTCTACCACTCTGCCAGTGGCATCATCACCATCTCCCAGTGTGTCTTGCATGGCAACACTGTGGCCATACGCTCCAAGTTCTCTGCTTCAAAATTCTGGGAGGATTGCATCAAGTACAAGTGCACTGTGAGTTTCCTCTTTTAGTCCACCCATGTCATTCAGGGGTAGGATTTTATAAGGCACAATTTGGATTATAGATTAGAAATAAAAGGTAATAAGACCATATCCAAATAAATAGTCTGTGACATTTCGGTAACAGCATTGTTACTATCATAGACAAAATACTGAATGAGAAAAATATAACAGGATGTTCAGCGTGTTCCATTTTTAAAATAATGATTTTGCAACGCTGTAGCTCATTTTGCATGATGTTATATTTATTTTAAAGAACAAGCTTTGCTTTATATTTAATTAAAAACTATTTTTAAATATATATATTCAAAATGCTTAAAATCATAAGTGATTTTGTAAAAGGTTATGTTTTCAGACTTTCTGAGGAGAAATACTTGTTTACCCAAATTATTAAAATTATGAAAGAAAAGAATATATTGATATTACTAATCACACACACATAATAAAGGAAAACAAAGAAAAAAATTGATATATATTAAATTAAGCGAAAAAATTCCTCTTTAGAAAGGTGCCTGAAAAAACCTTTAACTCCAACCAAAAGAAAAAATAGAGGAAATGATTGACATTTCCACAATAACAAATGTAACACTTTTAACCGTTAACCGTATTATTAGGAAAAAATATCGGCTTAAAAATACATAAAAATGAGAAAGTTCATGTCCTCAAGCCACACCATATTGAGAAATGAAAGAGCTGAAGCAGGGCAGTTTATGAAAAGTACTTGGCAGTTGGAAAATGGAAGAATGTTGTTACACTGGATAAGGCATGGGTTTACCTCAATGATAGCAACTAACCCCGTGCCATTTTTTTACTACGCTAACTCTTAAATAAACACCTTTCAGAACTGGGTCAAGAAAGGCAAGGAAGGTTTCTCAAAGGGCTTCATGATTGTTGCAGGTTTCTGCTACAATGGGAAGCTTCTAATAAAGAAGGTAGACCCAAATGTCAAGATAAGTTCGCAAACCTACCAAAGACTTGTCTTAGACCCATTGTTTGACAAGAAGGTCCCGTTTTTGTATCCAAGTTACTCATTATCCGTGTGGCTGCATCAGGATAAAGCCGCGAGTCATACATCACATTCAACATGTCAATCCTTGGACGAAAAAATAGATGAAGCAGCATTTCGTACATTCCTTTTAAGCACATCCCTGCAAAATATCCAGACTTGGCCCTTTTGTTTCTTTGATGAACATTCCAGCTTGTTTATTCCTCAACATCATGATGATTATCCCAAAAGCCTCATCATTTTTCTCAATCCAAATCTCCCAAGAACTTTTGTATTTCATATCAGGTTCTGGTTCGAAAATTAATCATTTAAATAATTTTCTACCTCTCAAACTGCACTTATTTTCAACGCCCAAATTTGATAGTTATTTCCTGTTAATGGTTCCATTTTTGTTTGGGATAAAAAATTATAATCAGACATTTTTGCCTTTTGAACTAATATAAACACAATATAATATAAATACAAATATGTTTTGAATTTATTAAAATATTGGGTAGAATTTCAACATGCAATATATAGATATAATTTAAATTAGGCTTTATAAATACCTTATATCTTCTCAGAAGCACGCTTTAATTTACTGTTTAGAATAAACATGCTTGATCTTCTGAATAAATTTTTCACTTTTTAGCTTTATATCAATTCACGGAACTCTGCTATCAATTGTTGACTTTGCCTAGACTCTTTAAAGATACTGATTCCAAGAAGATTGATCAAACTTCATTTTATTGATTTAAAAGAGAGAGAACAAAATGAAAAATAAATTAAAAATATAGTAAACAAAGAGAAACTAATCTTCTTACGGTTAGCGCCTTTTTACTTCTGATCTTACATACATACTCTGTGGGAACAATTAATTAATTAAACTTAAAATATATGCAAAAAATTCATATATATATATATAGAACTTTTACACTCAATTGTGATACAGTTAAAATAAACACAGAAATTAACATAAAAAAAAAAAAAGAACTAATCAATGAAAAATTTTCAATCAAATTAATAGATAGAATAATTAAAGACTTGAATTAAAAATATGAGAATAATACTTTGATCCAAAATCTAAGGAGCAAAAACCAGTAAGCCAAATTCATCACATTTCCATTTATAAACCAAAGGTTTGAAAGACATCAACTCCGCCTTTGCCAGTTCCAAGCCCGGATGAAAAAGGAGGAGGGGGAGCAGTAACAAGCTCGCTAAAAAACCTGGGTTCAGCTGGCCTGGCTGATAGTACCCTGTAAGGGCTCCTAATCCAGAGATACAGGATGAACCGCGTTTGTACTCCTTGTTAGGAGCCACTGCACATGGTGTCGGTTCCTCATGTCAGAGGCGGCCATTTCTTTTGGAGCTAAGTCGGCCTGCCATTAAGTAGTGCTCCCAGTCTTAATGACAAAGGCAGAGGCATTTTACTTCACCCAGTCATGATGGTTGTCGGGGGGTCGGTGGAAGGCTGGTTAAGCCGTTTGGTTTACGACCACTACGACCCGGGTTTGATCCCCGCATTGGACACTTTTTTTCTGTAAAAAAAAAAAAAATGCTCCAATGGCCCCCCGATTCTTGCAAAAGTCCAACCCCACCAGCGAGTGCAAGTAACCCAACGGGGCTCTGGCACATTTGTAAGTGCAAAGTCGAACTGCTTTCACATGTGTAGACATGTGGTGCGCTTACAGTAAAAAAAAGCAGTCGCTAACTACCCACCATGATTATCATGGCCTGTACCACGTGTACTAGGGATAAGCAAAAAAAAAAAAAAAAATGATGGTTGTCAAACAGACACCATCAAGGGTCACAACTTGATACCCTAATATGATTGAGTGGAGATAAGAAAGTAGAAGAAGGTTTGCAAGAAATACATTGTATTGTGTACATTTTTACCAATATATTCAAAAAGTATTAAAAATAAAAATTGCATGGAAACCATGTAACCCTATTTCTCACTATGTCAACAAACACAAGAACACCCAATTACCAAAAAGAGCAAGTTTAATTTATGATGTGAAATGTGAAACGTTTGACCAATGCTATGTAGGACAAACAGCCAGAAAGATTGGAAAACCATGAATATGCTATATAAAGAAAGGGATAAAATTGAGAATTCTGCACTTGTAGAACATAGACAATTTTGGACACAATAATTCTTTTTTTTTTTTTTACTTATCCCTAGTACACGTGGTACAGGCCATGATAATCATGGTGGGTAGTTAGCGACTGCTTTTTACTGTAAGCGCACCACATGTCTACACATGTGAAAAGCAGTTCGACTTTGCACTTACAAATGCCAGAGCCCCGTTTGGTTACTTGCACTCGCTGGTGGGGTTGGACTTTTGCAAGAATCGGGGGCCATTGGAGCATTTTTTTTTTAACAGAAAAAAGTGTCCAATGCGGGAATCGAACCCGATCTAAAAGAAACAAAGATACTAGATTATGAGAAAAAGTACTTTGAGACAATTAAAGAAGCCTTTCATTCAAAAGAAATGTGCTACGTTAACAGAATGGAAGAAAGAGAAAATATAAATGACATTCATAGATATTTTTTTTACTCCTAATTATAAGAATAGTATATTTTAGGGTTCTCCAAAATCAATTTTATTCTTATCTGCTACCTTGTTCACACACTTGATAACAGTTTTAACTATTTAAGAACATGCTGTTTATATTTTTCTCAGTCTTTTGTCTCATGATGGTAGCCCCAAAATGTCACATACTAATTTTTTATTTGGATTTGGTCTTATTACCTTTTATAGGAGTAGGATTTCTTTTTAACTGGCTCATTCAGCCTCTTTCCTATTCTATAGTTTGATTCCTTCATGTCTTTGCTTTTATTCTATTTGACTTGTTACATCTTTATAGTTTTAAATTTTTCCTTTTGTTTTATGTGAAAAATATTGATATAATTGCAAATAAATGGTCATCTCAAGGAATTTTGAAGAAAATATAGCCCACACACCTTGGCAATATTTCTCAATCTCAAATCTTTTATATTTATAATGTATATTTTAAAAAGTGATAGGAATTGCCGAAAATTAATAAATATTATCCAGATTCTGACCTACCAGTTGCACACTACATGTGGTTTCAGTATTGACACAAGCTCCTGATGAATCCCAATAAAACTGGAATATTCTGGCCTTTCTTGGCCCAAGGTACATTATAAGCAGAATAATGATATATACAAGAAATCCAAAAAAGCAATTTGAGAGTAGGACCTGGAAAAACTAGTTAAAAATTTTGGAAAATTGCATTATAAGCAATGGAATTGTCCTATATTATCGAGTACACCAAAACTAGTAAAAGCACCCTGATCTCCTATTATAAGCAATGGGGTTGTACTGTATTCTCCAGTAAATCTCACTTCTGACCATCACCAACAGTAGTGAAAGCACCCAGGTCGCCCACTACATTATAAGAAATGGGCTTGTTCTGTATTCTCCAGTAAATCTCACTTCTGACCACCACCAACAGTAGTGAAAGCACCCAGGTCGCCCACTACATTATAAGAAATGGGCTTGTACTGTATTCTCCAGTAAATCTCACTTCTGACCACCACCAACAGTAGTGAAAGCACCCAGGTCGCCCACTACATTATAAGAAATGGGCTTGTACTGTATTCTCCAGTAAATCTCACTTCTGACCACCACCAACAGTAGTGAAAGCACCCAGGTCGCCCACTACATTATAAGAAATGGGCTTGTACTGTATTCTCCAGTAAATCTCACTTCTGACCACCACCAACAGTAGTGAAATCACCCAGGTCTCCCACTACATTATAAGAAATGGTCTTGTACTGTATTCTCCAGTAAATCTCACTTCTGACCATCACCAACAGTAGTGAAAGCACCCAGGTCGCCCACTACATTATAAGAAATGGGCTTGTTCTGTATTCTCCAGTAAATCTCACTTCTGACCACCACCAACAGTAGTGAAAGCACCCAGGTCGCCCACTACATTATAAGAAATGGGCTTGTACTGTATTCTCCAGTAAATCTCACTTCTGACCACCACCAACAGTAGTGAAAGCACCCAGGTCGCCCACTACATTATAAGAAATGGGCTTGTACTGTATTCTCCAGTAAATCTCACTTCTGACCACCACCAACAGTAGTGAAAGCACCCAGGTCTCCCACTACATTATAAGAAATGGGCTTGTACTGTATTCTCCAGTAAATCTCACTTCTGACCACCACCAACAGTAGTGAAATCACCAGGTCTCCCACTACATCGGGGAGATGTGCCGGTTCCTCTTGGCTCAGCCCGACAAGCCCACAGACAGACAGCACCAGGTACGGGTCATGTATGGCAATGGACTCCGCCCACAGATATGGACCCAGTTCACCCAGCGCTTCAGTATTGATACTGTTGCTGAGTTCTATGGTTCTACAGAGGGCAATGCCAATGTGGGTAAGTTGGTTTGACTACAATTCCTCCTCACATATATATTCTTTCTCTTCATTCCAATTTAGTGATGTAAGAACTTGTATGGCCTTGCTGGAGTTGTGTTGATTTATTTTGTTGCACATAGAAAATAAGATATATTTTGAAAAACTTGTTACATATATTTTACTATATGCAACTTAATGCTTCATATTTTACACACACCCGCCCACATGCACACAAAAACTTAAAAATACTATTTTAAAATATTTATTTACAGTAAAACCCCTTTATAGTGAACCCCAATGGGACAGAGCTTTTGGTTCACTATAGCCAGGGTTTGACTATTTTTTTTTTTTTTTTACTTTTCAAAAATTTTAGAGTGCATAATTAAAGGACAGCCATGCACACAGGAAAAGGCCGCCGCTTAATAATGGCCACTTTGTTTTAATTTCCTAAATTGACCTATTTCCTTATATTAATGCAGAATATCAAAGGAAGTCATTAGATAATAGGTTCTTCTTGTGAATACAGTAAATACAGATCTTGCTTTCATGCTTATTTAGGGAAAATTCTTTAAAATACAAATACCTTTTTGGTAGAAATTGTTCAATTGAACATTATTTAATAAATATTACTCAAAAATAAGCAGCAACTTTTCTTCAATTATTTGTTAAGGTTTTGTAAAAATAGAGAGAAATTATAAAATGGTTTACTTGATATTTTTTCATTGGTGGAGTGGAAAATGATATGTTTTGCGAGTCTCTATCATCTTGTTACCCATTCTTAATCATATTGGCTAAAATATCGTTATTTCCACACCAAAGAAATAAATTTATGTGTATTCTGAGTCAATTGAAGATGAATCAAAAGTATCTAATCCCAAAAAAATCAGATAAGTAAAATCGCCTTCAAAAAACGGGGGATTGCAAATACTAAATCACTAGTAAAACAGACGGCCAGCAATAATATTTGTGAACCCAGAATGAGCCATAACCCTAACAAGGCTTCCGTTCTAAAAAAATGGAACTGTAGCGGTCGTTTCTGAGAATTCATAAGGTGATTTGTTGCAGCCCGTGAGACAGGCCTAACAATTTATAATAGCCTTCTATTTTCATCTCATAATAGAAAAGTTACATTTCTTATTTTATGATGCATTAGCGCGCCATCTGTTATCAAAATTCAAAACTATTATGGATGCATAAGATTCTTTTTAAAATAAAACAATTTCTACTGCCCTTACTGCAATGGAAAAATTAATGGAAGGGCCTGGTTCATCAGTGGTGAACCCTCCCAGCGGTTTCGCCATTTTTTATCTACCATACCACTGTTATATTGCATTTTTGGAACTTCCTTTTATAGTGATACTGATGCTAGAATCTTGGAACGGGTATTTTAGATGAACTATGGACATAGGCTTTGAGGACAGTTAATTACATATAATTATAAATATATAATATGCTTCAAGCAATCGCTCTTCCGCAAACATCTATTTGTGTCTTTTATTGGAACAATTATATTATGATGCATTAGCGCGCCACATCTGTTATCAAAATTCAAAACTATTATAGACGCGTATGATTCTTTTTAAAATAAAATAATTTCTACTGCCCTTACTGCAATGGAAAAATTAATGGGAGGGCCTGGCTCATCAGTGGTGAACCCTCCCAGCGGTTATCCATTTAAATTATAATTTTAAAAATATATTAAAGTAAAAAAAAAAACTTTTTTTTCAAAATAAAATATTAAACTAATTATTCTTAACGTAAAGATAGAGGCTGCCTGGCCGGCATTCATATTTATATAAAAAATAGACACTTCGGCCAGTTGGAGTTTTTTATTTTCTCTACGTTTCGACAAAAATCTTTTGTCTTCGTCAGGAGAAGCGATATGGTTCCAATCTTCACTCTTTGTAAGCGTTGTGATCTTCTTGGCATGGTTGGAAACGAACTGAGCCCAATTCTCATGTTGTATCCAGTAAAGGCCAGAACTGGCGTTTGTCCAACATTGAATCTTCTCTGGGCTTTCTTTTAAATTTTCCAGAACATGCACCAACATCTGTGTTCCAATCAAACAAGCTAATAGTTCCAGTCATGAAATCGTGATCCTCTTAATAGTTGCCAGTCGATTTCTTGTTTCAACAAAATGCACTCCTATGACTGACACATTCTCTATTCGCATGAAGATCACAGTTGTGTACGCTCTTGGTGAAGTGTCACAAAACACGTGCAATGTTTTTCTTCCTTTGATATGTAAGATCCATCGAGGCATCTTGATCCGATCCAATTCGGAAGCTTGTTTCCTCCATTTTACTAACTCGATCCGTCTGTCCTCGTTCAGCAGTTGATCCCATGATTTATTTTCCTTTCAAGCATCTTGAACCTTCTTCTTAATCTTGATTGTAGCTGGATAGGTAAATTTGACCGGATCAAAAATACAATGGCAGGCTGACAAGACTCTTTGTGATTGATTTTCCTTCATCTATATTTTTCAATGACTGCACATCAATGGCAATAGCGTCAGTCTGAAGGTGCCATTTCATACCCAAAATGAAGCCTGGAGCTTGCTCAGTGATTCCAGGTTCATTCCACATCCAGGCTTGTAACTCAAATTTGGCTTGGATTATGATGTCGGAGGCTTCCTTGATAATTTTTTTTTACCTCATCTGTAGACGAAAAACTAAGAATGCAGTTGTCAACGTAAAAACTTCGGGCAAGAAGTTCAGCGCACCTATTATCTTGAAACTGCTGTAGGCTCAAATAGTGCTTAATGGTTGCAGCTAGCAGGAAAGGCCTTGAGGTAAGACCAAAGACTACCCAGCAATGCCTGTAAAATTTCAGTGTCTTTTGGTATTTTTTTTCCAACAAAGGAACCGAAGGAATTCACGATATTCTTTTCAAACCAGAATCTGGAGAAAAGCTTTTCGCATGTCTGCAATAACGCCGTACTTTCCTAGTCTAAACCGCAAATCAGGAATGAGCTCGATCAGGTTGTCTCCTTTCTCCAAACATTGATTTAATGACGGGGGCCCCATTCTCTTGCAACTTGTGTCGAATACCGGATGAATAGGAGTGGTGTGACTATCCTTGAGCACTGGACGATGAGGGAGATAACTGCACTCTTCCCAATTATCTTCAACTTTCTCGATGAATCTCTCTTTTCCCACTCCTCAAAAATTGTATCATACTTCTCGTACAACATCTTGCTCTGGACATTCCTTGTTGTAGTCAGTAATCTATTTTCTGTATTTCGGCGATTGACTGGAACTGGTGGATGTCCAGCTATCCATGGTAGTGACACAATGTACCTTCCGCTTTTGTCTCGTTTCACAGTCTCCTTGAAATGAGCGTTGGAGGCTTTGATCAGATCTTTCCTAGATTTTGTTTCTGCCGCATCCATGATGTCGAGCACATCCAATTTCCATAAATCCTGAAGTGAAGTCACGATCAGGCATGAATCTTCCATATCGTTCCCTATTGTTGGTCCCATTACTGTCCACCTCAACTTGGTTTCTGTTGCCACAACTCCATTTTGCAATATTTGCATTCTGCCTGTCAGAATGCTGCTAAGCAAGTCCGAACCAATTAACATGTGGATCGATCTCTCTTCTCCTTGGTATACTTGGTCCCTCGATCTTTTAACTCATTGAGTATAGCCTGATCCTGTACTTGACTGATGTGTCCACTAATTACTTTCTGGTCCAAGAATTTGAAATCATCAGTGTATTCATTGTTGAGGCTGGAGACATTGAATTTGTACACGTTGTGCTTCTTTTGACGAATTTCTCCGCCTCCAAACAGATTATGGGTATGTGTAACTTGCTGCACTCTTTTGAGGCCCAGTGCGTCCACCGTTCTCTTTGAAATATAGGCTTGCTGGGATCCACAGTCGAGCAACACTCCAAATTATGCAACTCTCCAAATGAGAGCTTCAATATCTATATCGCTGTCCGCTGAGATTGGAGCCACATTAGCAAGTCTTTCAAATTGTGGCCTTCTGATCCTTTTATTCTTCAATGCCTCAAGCCTGCGACAGTGTCTGCAAAACTCATCAACTGTGTCAATTTCTATAGGGCGAAGGACTTGGTGTAGCTTTTCTGCAACTCCCTTCATGAGTTGTGCGACTTTTTCCACTTCCTCCATATCACGATTTACATAATGACATAAGTTGAGTATATCTTGAATGTAAGAATCTCATCAATCCTTTGGACACAAGTTTTTAGTTTGGCTTCAGCCTTCCTATCAAACTGTTCATTATCGCCAAACATTTTCAGGAAGTCATTTTCAAACTTAACCCATGACGTTATATATTCTTCCACATTCTTGAACCAGCATTTAGCAGTTCCATCAAGAAAGAAAATAACGTCCGCAAGGCACTGTGAGTCATCCCAACCATTGTATCTGGCTACTCTATCAAAATCTTTGAGCCATTGCTGGGGGCAATCAGATGACTTACCTTACTACATGCAATTTTTATTTTTTCATACTTTTTGAATATATTAGTAAAATGTCTTGAAAACTTTTGATTTATAAATGGTAATGTGATGAATTTGGCTTTTTTTGTTTTTGCACTTTAGATTTTGAACTAAGTATTATTATCAAATTTTTGGTCTGTGTCTTCTATTATTCTATCTATTAATTTGATGGGAAAATCTTCACTGATTAGTTATTTTCTGATGTTGTTAATTTCTATATTTCTTTTAACTTTATCATTAATGAGTGTAAAAGTTCTATATATAAGAGATTTTAATAATCCTAGTTTTTGGCTGAAATGGTACTGTGAACTGTAGTTCCAAGTATGTGCAGTTTCCTGTATGTGTTGGTTTTTTTTTTTTATATATATAGAGGTGGTAATAATGTTATTATTGTATGATAAGTTTATGTCCAGGAAATTTATTGATTTTTTGTTATCTATTTCCATAGAGTAATTGAAAGCAGGAAACAGATTGTTGAAAGTATCCAATATTTTTTGTTCACTTCCCTGATTAATAAATGAAATGGAGTCATCCACATATCAATTACTCTATGGAAATAGATAACAACAAATCAATAATTTCCTGGACATGAACTTATCATACAATAATAATACTATTACCACCTCTATATATAAGCGGATATAGCGAGCTTTGCCTTATAACGAACCTAAGTCAATTCCCAATTCCATTCCATTGAAAATACCATCGTTATAACGAACTTTGCGATTTTTAAATAGCGAACTACCCCTATAACGAACTAATTTAAGTCCCAAAATAATAAAATCTATTTAAAATACTCGGCTTATACCGAAATTGGAATTATAATTTAAAAAAATTTAAAACAAAATTTTTTTAGCATGTTTCAGCTCACGAATCGCGATTTCAAAACAATAAATTTAGCTGCATTGTTTGTTTTCATTTACATTCTATTTTTGCTGTATTTTGTATAAATTTTCACACATTATACTTTTTATTAAATAAAATATCTTTGCAACCAACAAATTTGAAATAGAAAAAAAAAATGTAAATGGCTTCCAAATTAAAGAAAACAAAGTTTAAAAAAAAAAAAAAGGCATACTAAAAAAGTCCATTTTCAAAACTTTTCAAAGTGAAACAACACAGGAAATTTTTCTGAACATGTTAAAATAAGAAAATATTACTTTTATATTATAAGAGATAAAATAGAAGGCTATTAAAAATTGTTACAAAATGAAATTGACCTCAACTTTTGAAGCGATCGTACGTGTTAGGGCTTAAAAAAAAAAAAAAACATCAAATAAACAGGCCCATGATGCAACAAAATATATTTTTTTATGCCATGAACTATGGCCATTTTAAAGCCAGCAATGGTTTGCATGACAGGTTCAAAACAAAATGAAATCCAGACTTAAGAAGATTACATCTCTCTTTTTTTCTTCTTTCTTATCTCCACTCAATCATATTAGGGTATTGACAACCATCATGACTGGGTGAAGTAGAATGCATCTGCCTTTGTCATTAAGACTAGGAGCACTACTCAGTGGCAGGCCGACTTAGCTCCGAAAGAAATGGCCGCCTCTGACATGAGGAACAGACACCATGTGCAGCGGCTCCTAACAAGGAGTACAAACGCGGTTCATCCTGTATCCCTGGATTAGGAGCCCTTACAGGGTACTATCAGCCGGGCCAGCTGAACCCAGGTTTTTTAACGAGCTTGTTACTGCTCCCCCTCCTCCTTTTTCATCCGGGTCGGGACCGGCAAAGGCGGAGTTATGTGCAAACATGAAATATGAAAGAAAAGCACTTATTAAGTGTATTTGAAAGGCACAATGATTGATACAACAAGGTATTAAGGCCATTTTTTTCAAGAAAAAAATGTATTATAAAATATGATAAATATGTTTTAAAATAATTTTAAATCTTGGAATACATAATTAATAAAACTTTGCCTAGGATTTGTCTTGATTTTTAAATTAGACATAGAGGTACATGTATGCTAATGATAAGAAGAACCTATCATCAAATGGTTTCTTTTATTATTCAGTATTAATGTAAGGAAATTGTGTTTGTGGTCAATTAAGGGAATTAAAACAAAGTGACCACTATTAAGAGGGCAGCCTTTTACAGTGTGTATGGCTCTCCTTTGATTATATGGTCTAAAATTTTTGAAAAGTAAAAAAAATAGCCAAACCGTTGCTTTAGGGTTCTTAGAAAACTATGTAGTTCATATCTGCTATCTTGTTTACACACTTGATAACAGTAAATATTTGAAACATGCTGTGGTATATTTTCTCATTGGTTAGCAGCCCCGTAAATAGATATTTCTGTATTTTCTCATTGCTCGCCTGCCACGCGGGCGGTTCGGGTTTGATTCCCGGCCGATGCAGTTCTCTTTTGGGCTCAAAAATCATACACTTGGGTTAGTAGCCCATAAAACTCTATTCTCTCTCTTCTCATTCAGCACTTTTGTCTGAAGATGGTAATGATGTTACCAAAACGTCACACACTATTTATATATTTGGATATTGACTTATTACCTTGTCTTTATAATCTATAACCTAAATTGTACTTACCCTTCTTCTCTTTAGTAAATATATTTAATCAAATTTCAATGATTGTCACATTCTTATATCCCTTATTTAGAAAAATGTGTATTTGTTGTCTCCAGTGATATTTAAGGAATGTGTTGCTAGGTTCCAATCCACTTGTTTCTTTCTCTAAATATTTCCTGGGCAGTTTGTCAACTCCATTGCCAATTATCCAATGGGAGTTTAATATTTTTTTTTAACAATCCTAGCTCTGGATGTGAGTTCTCTAGCATTAAATCTACAACCAGTATGTATATAAGATGTCATTGTATGTCTGTCACGTGATTCCTAGTGAACTTCCCGGGCAAAGTTGGAGCCTGTGGATTTGTGCCTGTCATTGTGCCCTCCAAGTATCCTGTCACCTTGATCAAGGTGGACCCAGAAACACGGGAGCCTGTTCGAGACAAGGAGGGCTTGTGTCAGCTGTGTAAGCCAGGTAGGTATCTCATTCCTCTGTGTTATATATATTGTCACGGTAGTGATAACGAGTATTACAAAAGTTTAAGTAAAAATAATTTATTGATTAGAATGCAAACTATAAATTTTATTTACAAGTAATAATATACAAGCATGTTAAGGGGTGATGACTATGCAAATATTTATGATGATAAACAACAGAATATTTAAAATAATTATTCAGTGACAATATATATTTTGTGAAATAATAGTACAAATGTAATATTGTACTGGGATAAGGTGCATAAATTAAGAAAAAGGCATCTCCTTATCGTGCAACTGAAAGTTGCTAATGGCTTGCGCCATCTATCGGAATAAATATCAACTATTCTCGTTGATTTTTAATTATTCCAGAATTGGCCAAATACCCATTCTTGATTAATCAAGAAAAGCTAACCACGGACGCGTTTCGGGCTGTTGGCCCTCATCAGCGTGGTGCAAGCTGTACCTCAACGACCAAAAAAATTGGTCATTAAGGCATCCTGAAAAATCATGAAACGGGTAGTTAAGGCCAGAATTGCGTGAGAACGCTACACAATGTGAAAAAATAGTACAAATGTAATATTGTACTGGGATAAGGTGCATAAATTAAGAAAAAGGCATCTCCTTATCGTGCAACTGAAAGTTGCTAATGGCTTGCGCCATCTATCGGAATAAATATCAACTATTCTCGTTGATTTTTAATTATTCCAGAATTGGCCAAATACCCATTCTTGATTAATCAAGAAAAGCTAACCACGGACGCGATTAATGGTCTCAATGGTGGAGTTGGATGTCTCCTCATCCACTTTGAAGAGGAAGATTCGCGGCAGGATCTCCTTCTGCAGGCGGACCTTCATTCCATCCAGCTTGTTGGCCAGGGAGGTTGTAACTTCAGGGATGGTGTCAGGATTGCTGGAATGGAGAACCAGCTTCCCCTTGGTGCGCAGGGAGGCCCAAATGCCTTGGGGGAGAGTGTGAGCAGCGCGGATTGTTTTCAGCATCTCCCTTGGGTCAGCCTGTGGGTCATCTGAGATGACCACTGTGTGGGCCGCCGATTTTTCTCCATGGAGGATCACTTGGGCGGCCGCAGGCTTGGAGACGTGGGAAGGCACAGGTTTTGAAAGACCATTCAGGTTTGTCCTCTTTGCAGGCGGGTTGGGAGCTTCAGACTGCTTCTTTTTGGTTGGAGCAGGAGCAGGCTAGGTGGAGGCAGGCTTCTTGGCAGGAAAGCAGCAGGAGCAGGAGTGGCGGGCTTGATTGGGTCAGTCTGGGAGCTGGTTTCCTTGCAGGAAGGAGCAGGGCAGGTTTGAGTGCTGCGGCAAGCAGTCTGGGGCTTGTTGGCCTCCATAACTTGGTCCAGCTCCGCGAAGGCTTCGAGGGTGCCAGAGAGGTTCTCTACTTCAGCAAGGAGGGCCTTGACCAGCTCAGTTCGCATGGCGATGAAGCGGATAAGGTCCTCATGCAGGGTCTTCAGGGCAGGATGGCCAATGGAGCACAGGATGTCGTGGTTGCGTGAGATCACCATTTCATCTTCCTTCTCCAGGTCGGCGACGTTCACGATGGGCTTGTAGGCCTTCTTTTTCTTCTTGGCAGGATTCATGTCAAGAGCAGGAAAGCAAAGATGTGACCAGGTAGAGAGCTAGATAAGGCCATCGGGGAAGAACAACAACGAGATTTTATAGGGGAAGCATGACCTCTGGCGGTCGATTTAACAGAGTATTTGAATCGATGAAATATAATTTTAAATAAAATAATACCTTAATGTAACATAATTTTAAATAAAATATTTTAATCCTTATATATATAAAAATGAAATGCGAAATCGATGTTTGTTATCGCATCACGCAAAATCTACTGACTCAATCATTATGGAATTTCGCATGTAGGTAGCTGAAGATTTCGTTTAACATATAGGCTATTCAAAAAACTAAAAAAGTTAATGTGCTTTTTTTTAAAAATAAAAAACCAAAAAGCGTTAGTTCCAGTCTTTTACCGCTAGGGCGCAGCACTGGTCGCGACGATAAATGAATTTGATTTTTTTAAAGCATCGGTGGTTCAGTGGTAGAATGCTCGCCTGCCACGCGGGCGGCCAGGGTTCGATTCCCGGCCGATGCATTTTTTTTTTAACAATTTTTAAAACTCATTTATATTATATCTATATTAATAAAATGCAAATTTAATAAGTGGTGTTCGCTAAAAACTTTCGTTACAATGCATCAATTTCGACCAAATTTTCAACATTTATGTAAAACGAGATGGAGCAGGTTTTGCTTAACATCAAAATATTTTTCCTAACTTTAAAATACATAACTTTGCTGTTATCGATAAAATACAAAAAAATTCAACAGAGTTAATTTTATTTATATATAAATACAAAAAAAAAAAATTCAGCAATTCATTCAACTCAATCTAAAAAAATATTCAAAACAAGCAATTTTAAGATAACACCATATGTATAACAGTCGGCCAAGAAAACAACAACGATATTACATCTTTCTCACATATTCACACACAATCTTGATTAATAATTAAAACTAATCTTTAGCATTGTTTATTATACTTCATAATATATAATATTTGTTAGGCAAACTTTCACTCGGATAAAACCCGGGCGAAGCCGGGTACACATCCGCTAGTATAACATATATATAAAAATCAATGTTTGTATGTTTGTTTATTTGTATGTCCGGTATACAAATTCGCAGTTGTTCACTAATTCAAACCAAAATTTCCATACATGGGTTAAAAAATATGGGGAAGACGATAGGCTATTTTAAAAAATATTTAAATCAATTATTAAAACTATATAAGATCACAGAACTTGCGCATAAAATTAAATCCAAATGACAAAAACCTCTCGCAATCAGTATCTTTTATTATTACAAATAACAGACGCTAGCTTTCGAACAATTAGTTCTTCAACGGGCGTTCTTACAAAACGAAATCAGATTTTTATTAATATATAGAGGATTACCTCTATATATTAATAAGAATCTGATTTCGTTTTGTAAGAACGCCCGTTGAAGAACTAATTGTTCGAAAGCTAGCGTCTGTTATTTGTAATAATAAAAGATACTGATTGCGAGAGGTTTTTGTCTTTTGGATTTAATTTTATTAAAACTATATATTCAAATTATTCTACTTAGCTCACGAACAGCGCCCTCTATCAAAGATTAGATTAAATTATGCTGATGCAAATCAGCCCGTTGAAGAACTAATTGTTCGAAAGCTAGCGTCTGTTATTTGTAATAATAAAAGATACTGATTGCGAGAGGTTTTTGTCTTTTGGATTTAATTTTATTAAAACTATATATTCAAATTATTCTACTTAGCTCACGAACAGCGCCCTCTATCAAAGATTAGATTAAATTATGCTGATGCAAACAAATAGATAATGCTAATAACAAACAGATAAGAAAAAAGAAGACAAACAATTATAAAAAAAATCTTATCTAAATATATATCACTCGGGTAGATATGCACACGGGTCAATCCCGGGGCGAAGCCCGGGTTACCCGTCTAGTAAGATTATATAAGGTTAAATACAGAATAAATATAAATATGAGTAAATAAAAGATTATATAATGATAAATATATGAATAAATAGATTTAAATATATAAAATAATTGATAAAAATACATATATATATATAAATACTAGCTGAATGAACCGGGCAACGCCCGGGTTTTACCCGATTAAATGTTTTTATTCAAATACTATTTGTCACAATTATAAATTGGCACCGGGGATGTCACTTTTGTGAAACGTCCGGCTCCAAACTTTGTGTGTTTTTAAAATATAAAAATAAATATGTAAATTTTCACAACGATATTTGAAAATTATATTATTCGTTACAATTATAAATTGGCGCCGTGGATGTCACTCTTGTGAAACGTCCCACTCCAAACTTTGTGTCTGAGAAGCGATATTTTTATAGAAAGATGATCTGGCTTTTGTTTTCTGCTCGAATGAATGTTTTTCTGTTAGAATTTTGTTCCTGCGTACAAAATAATGAACTGGTTTCACCCGTGGTCTCTGCTTTTAGGAATTTTTCCCGATATAATTTTGTATCTGATAATCAAACATGATACAGCAATATCGTCATCATCATTTTCTGACTAAAATATATAGTTTCAATAATTGATTTATATATTTTTTAAAATAGCCTATCGTCTTCCCCGTATTTTTTTACCTATGTATGAAAATTTTGGTTTGAATTAGTGAACTACTGCTAATTTGTATACCGGACATACAAACAAGCATTCATTTTTATATATATAGATATACAAATTATCAGAGAGAGAGACGGGCCTGGCACAGCTGGGCGGCCGTTCGTGTAGCACACAATCCCCAACTGTCTTAAAAGTCCCAAGGTGTTAACTAACGGGCCCCAGTGGTCGCCCCTTAGAATGTCGCTGGTGTCTCAAGTGACCGGACCGTCTCTCTCTGGGTTGTCTGTAGGTTGGCTTTATTATTCCTGGAAGGGTATATATTATGACATATATATATATATCTTAGTATTAATATAGAATTGAATTTTTGGTATATATATGTGATATCTTGGGACCTCTGGGACCAGTGTTACCTGATGCTAGACGAACCTCGATGTCACCTCTACCGTGCAGTCGTGGTGGAAGGCGACACAGCTGGGCCAAAGGTGGAATAAACAAACAGAGATTCCACTAAGAAGCGTCTGAACGTCAAGAAGGAATGGAACGAGGAGATTTCTGGCAGGAAAGGATTGATTTACCTCTATAGGAGCGGCCTGCGCGGACTGGGACTGAAACGAAGACTGACCGATGACTAAGGACTCTCTGACTGAGGCTTGGGGCCTCCTTTTATAGCTGCTGGGTCCAAGCAGGTCACTGCCCTTTTCTGACGTAAACAGGGGGAGGGGAAGTTACATCATCCAGGAGGGCCATGACCTTGTAAAAATTGGACTGGGCTCGATAGGCCTACTTTCTTATTCTCAATTAGGCCTGATTAGTTTTAACCTTAATTTTCTCCTGTTATCTTTATTAGAGTCTTACGCGGTACAGATGGATGTTATTTGAGGCTTTCTATTTGCAGTAAATAACAAGTTATATACAGTCAGGTGGTGAAATATGTGGTAGTAGATATCTGGATCATTTACAACAATTCCATAGTATATATGGCGGTATATATGGTATCCATAGCATATCAAATTTAATTCTTGGCTGAATATTAGCCTCTCCCCTATTGACAAAGGTATATACACACTGTATAGTAAACTTTCAGTTAGAAACTATCTAATCAATCAAGAGCTTTCAAGGCTTCGAAGCTTGTCGTAACATGTAGTTACGAATAATAATATCAAAACCATCCTTTGATTTGCCTTCATAATTTTTTTTTTTTTAACATGAAATTCAGTCAAGCTGTGAGGTAACCATCTACTAACAAGTTTTCTGTATTTTAAATGATCATTAATAATGGTGTTGATTGCTGCCGATCCAATGCACACAGGTAGCAACCTGAGGAAGGGCATTCTTGCCTGAAAGCTCGTATTTTATCAATAAAAGAAAATTACCACGTTTTTATCGCCTTCGTTTCTAATATTATTGCGTGGCCACGTCATGTCTGATCCTAACTATCTCTCATGGCTTACAGACTAAGGTTTGCCCTCAATAACTTGGGGCTGCTGCAGGTGAGGTGGGAGAAGTAGTCGGCCTCATCAAGCCAGATGATCCCTTGAGAAGCTTTGATGGCTATGTCAACCAATCAGCAACTGAGAAGAAAGTTATCCGGGACATCTTCCAAAAGGGCGACACAGCATTCCTCTCGGGTAAGTCTTCAATGTGAGGAGAATTCAAGTTATCATTAGTTAAATCTCTCTCTATATAAAAGTTATTGCATGTACGAGTATGTATACATGTTTGGGCTGAGGTGTGCGGTCTTGCATTTCCATGGTAAAGAGGGACTCCTCTAAGTTGAACTCTTGGTCTGCTTTGCTTGATTTTTTCAAATACTACTGGAAGACATTTTGTTGTATACTATTCACTATTAACTGTCTTTCGATCTTCTAACTTCATAATATCAATGAAACCACTTTTTATCATAAAAAAAATAAGCGACCATTTGTTTTACAACACTTTGAGCTCTGCGAACTTTCTTAGGAGGAGGGGATTTTGAAGAGCAACAAAGAGTAGATTGCCGTTTTGTTTCGGGATCAAAATTGTAAATCCAAGTTTCGTCACCAGTAATAATATTAAAAGCATCCTTTGATTTGCCTTCATAATTTTTTTTTTTAACATGAAATTCAGTCAAGCTGTGAGGTAACCATCTACTAACAAGTTTTCTGTATTTTAAATGATCATTAATGATGGTGTTGATTGCTGCCGATCCAATGCCCACACTTTAACTGCTGAATTGTAATACTTCGATCTTCTCTAAATAAAAATCTTATCAGCTCAATTTATTCTTGGGTCACTGCTGTTGGTGGTCGACCTGAACGAGGTTCATCTTCAAGTTTTTTTTTTCAAATTTAAATTCATTAAACCAATTAAAAACTGTTCTAATAGAAGGAGCTTTATCTCCTAAAGCTTTCATCAATCTTTCATGGGAGTCACTAGAAGTTAAATTACTTTTATAATCATAAATGATAATGGCGTGTAAACTTTCTCTAGTCAACTACATTGTGTCTGATACAATTTTTAGAAATTACCGCTGCGCTGTAAACAAAGTCACGCCCTCTATGAGTCATTGTTGTTAATATCAGGTTGTCCCATAAATAATGGTCGTTTGGAAGTGACCAAATAAAGACACCATATCTAAGCCTAAAATGAGTTTATTTAAACAAAATAGGCACCATTAGAATCACAGTACTTATGCCAACGTGATGGTAACATTTTTATGCTGTTTTCATAAATATCTGGTTGTCTTGAGACCAAATAATCCAAAAAGGCGTTTTCCACATCTTTCAGGTTGATCAGCCGTTTTCCATGAAAAAAATTATCCAAATGCTTAAAAAAATAGAAATCGGTAGGGGACAGATCAGGTTAATAAGGAGGGTGAGCTAGAACTTCATAACCTAATTGAGCAATTTTTTGTTGGGTTGTAAATGGAGAGTGTGACCGTGCGTTATCGTAAAGCAGAATAACGCCTTTCCTATTGACCAAACTGGACATTTTTTCTGACAATTTCAGATGCATGGCTTGGAAATCTTGACAATACACTTCTGAATTCATCGTTTTGCCACTATTCAAAAATATGTAATATAATAATCCAGCATATGGCCACTAAACAATGAGCATTATCCTCTTTGGATGCATGCTTGGTTTGGGTCCTCATCTTTGCCTAACCACTGCTGTTGTTGTCTTCCTGTCCAACTTCCTGTTTTTTTTTTATTGTCAAAAAGAACCCACTTTTCATCACACGTAACAATTCGTTAAAAAAAAAAAAAAAAAAAAGAGTCAAATTGTTGCGATCCAACAAAGAACTTCAAATTTCCAGACGTCGCTGACTTTGAACATCACTCAAATCGTGCGGAACCCATTGTGGCATTTTTTTAGTTTTGAAAATTTGGCGAAGATGTCTAGAAATGGTTGATTTTGGAACATTAAGCTCCGCACTTACCTCATGCACTGTTTGGGTATTATTGGATTTAATATGAGACTTTAGATCTTCATTTTTGAAGGTTGACTGACGACTACAACTATCTTAATCTTCAAGTCTTAAATCGCCAACTTTAAATTTCTGAAACCATCTTTTTGTGATTCTTTCGGAAGAAGAAGCTTCTCCCCAGGCATCAATGATGTTTTTGGTTGCGTGGGCGGCCGAACGTCCAAGTTTGAATTCGTGAAGCAAAATAATGCGCAAATTCCTAGGTTCCATTGCTCAATATTTTAAATTATAGAGAATTTTTATCATTCGTGAAATTTTCGAAAGAATGACTGCACGTGAATGTGTGTGCTGTAAGCCTTAAAACAATATAAAATTTGCATGTATTGCCAAATTATTTATCTAATTTTTTTCATTTCAAAAATGTGTTTTCAAAAACGGCCATTATTTATGGGACAACTTGATATTTTATGCAAATGTTTATGTTATTAGGAATAAATTAACACAAAGCAATAACGCGCCATCTATACATATAAAATAAAAATATTTAAAAGCGCGAATGTTTCTTTTATACATAAAACGAACTTCTACTGTCCTTACTGCGATGAAAAAATATGTTGGGAGGGCTTGGCTCATCAGTGGTGAACCCTCCCAGCGGTTTCGCCAATTTAATCCACCAGACCGCTTCTCATAGCTCTAATATTGTATTGGATCATTCTGCTTTTATATGCTACACTGAAGGATGGAATCTTAGAAATGGTTTTCAAGTAAACTATGGACATAAGCTTATAGGACAGTAGAATTCTATTCAAATATTTGCTTCGAGCAATGCTCTTCAGCAAACTATAAAGACAAGGTCATTAGGAATAAATTAACACAAAGCAATAACGGCGAGCTGACTTCAGACTTCTCAACCTTGGCCTGCTGGCTTTTAAAATCTGAGTTTTTCCTTTTGTGCTGCTTTACTGGAATGAAAGGCGTTAAATTTCCATTCATTTCCTCGGCCGCAACTTGATCCGCCCAATTTTCATGTTTAACAATTGTTTCCGCGGCCTGATTTGCATATCCGACTTTTTCTTGAGTTTTCTTGTTTTCCGCCGATTTTTTTTAAATGGCTTGTTCTTCCAGCATGATAGACGTAGCATCATGCACGTCAGGCTTCTGGCTTCCCGTCAATACTTCAAAGGGGTTATTAAGCTCGATTACATCCATCTCCATTTCGAAGAACGAGGAGCTCACGCACGGCCGAGAGAGAGATCCACCTATTGGAAAGAGACTTCACAACCAATTGTTTGTAATGCTTTCAGGTGACCTCCTCAGTATGGATGAGTTTGGCTACCTGTACTTCATGGACCGTACCGGAGACACGTTCCGGTGGCGCGGAGAAAATGTGTCCACTACAGAGGTGGAGGGTTCTTTCAGCTCCATTCTGGGCACTACGGAATGTGCCTGCTATGGAGTGGAGATCCCTGGTAAGTCCCCTAGAACCCTGTCAATTACAAATCGAAACTAGATTTTGGTATTTTCATCTATCAATTATTTCTACAAGTATATATATTGTAATTTTAGTTATTAGGCCAATTTCATAATAATTACAGAGCTCTGTCTTGATTTATCAAGAAAAGATTTTTATTCAATTTTAGATGGAAAAAAAATCAGTCCTGGGCCAAGGTGTGTTCTCAGCAGGAGGAGCTGCCTGATGATGCATACAGGAAGAACATTCCTTCAAAAACTCTTCAATTTGACTATCCATTTTTGACCACCAAATCGAAGATCTGGCTAGAGATTTCATGCGATTGACTCCAATAAGACCTTGATGAAGTAACTTCAACATTTGACCTTGACAGGTACTTGGAATCACTGCCCTAGAATAAACAAAAACGCCTCCCTGTAGTATAGAAACTTTTCTAATTTTGAAAGGAAAGGCTTCATTGTTTCATCCCTTTTTGCTAACTGGGGGTCTTCTAATAGATATGCCTTGAGCTTATTTAAAACTGGAACTTTATTGACTTCTTCTTCAATAATGAGGTGGTCCAATGGAGTCACATTTAAAAGTGATATATCATGTGTCACCAAATCAATGTTGTCTTCCCTTGAATTTTTTTCCTCAAGTGGAAGTCTTGAAAATGCATCCGCGCAGAGCATGGAATCTTTATTTGTATATCTAATATCGAAATCGAAATTTCACAACTCTAAAGCCCACTCTATGCAAGCCATTAGCAATTAATGGCGGAAGAAGTCTTTTGTTTCCAAAAACAGTCGTTAAAGCTTTATGATCACGCTTTAACACAAATTTTCTCCCAAACAAGTATTGTCTCAGTTTGGAAGTTGCAAACACAATAGCAAGTGCTTATTTCTCAGTCTGAGAGTATTTAGCTTCTGTGCTTGACAATGTTCAGGAAACAAAGGTGATTGGCTTCTCTTCCCCTTCCACAATTTGACACAAGACCCCACTTATGCCATAAGCAGATGAATCGCAGGTTAAAGTTAATGGAAGCTTCATTGAATAGTGAATAAGTGCCTGGGAATTTAATAGAGTTAACTTCAAATTCAAAAATGCCTTTTCGCATTGGCTAGGCTATTTCCAACGATTGTCCTTCTTTAGGAGTTGATAAAGGGGACCAGCCAAAGTTGACATATTAGGTATGTATTTTGAGTAGAAGCTCAGCATCCCTAGAAAACTCTTCAATGATGTTTTATCTAAAGGCTTTTTACACCTTTCCAATGCTTCCAATTTCTTTGAATCTGGTCTTACACTATCTTCATTTATAATATGACCTAGATAACAAATATCTTTAAAAAAAAAAAAAGCATTTTTCTTATTATTGTTGAAGTTTAACTCTTTTAATTTATCGAAGATCATTTTAAAATTCTGTAATGTTCTTGTTCATCTTTGGAACCAATGAAAATATCATCTAAGTATATCACAGTGTTGGGAACATCATGAAAAATGGTTTCCATACACCTCTGGAAAATGGCTGTAGCTGTAGTGATACCAAAAGGCAATCTATTATATCGGTAAGGTTTTCTATGGGTAGATACCACTAGCAGATTTTTAGATGCTTCATTCATTTCAATTTGATGATATGCGGAGGTGAGATCCAATTTGGTAAAATTCTTGTTTCCTCCTAGATTTCCCAGCATAGCTTCTATAGTAGGTAATGGATATTTCCCATCTTCGATGCAATTATTCAAAGTATTTTTAAAATCACCACACAAACGTAATTCTCCATTTGACTTTATTGCCGTTACTAAAGGCATAGACCAATCACTCGCATTGACCTTTTCAATTATTTGACTTTGTTCAAGTCTATCTAGTTCTTTGTCAATCTTCTCTTTAATGGAAAAGGGTACTTCTCTAAATAAAAAAAAAATGTGGGCTTTGCATTTCGCCTCAATGATATTGAACCTTTGATGCCCTTAATTGGTAAATCTTTATTTTCAAATACTTCTTTATACACTTCTGAAAACAGTTCTAAATTTAAAATTACATTTATATTATTACAGATATCAAAAACGCAATTGGGCCAATTAGCTCTTAAAATTATCATCCAATTTCCACCCAATAACGGCGTTTGGTTATTAAACTGGCCCGTCACAACTAGAGGTAGTTTTTCCTGATAGTTTTTGTAACTAACATTAACCAAGCATTTTCAAAAAACTGGAATCAAATTTTCCGAAAAACTTTTCAAATGCCCACTGTATTTCTCTAGAGTGGTATTTTTGAGATTTTAAAGAAAAAAATTCTTTGAAACTACAGGCACGTCTGCACCAGTGTCAACCTCCATTATAGTGTCCGCATCTTCAATATTTACGTTTACCAATATTTTTGGTGCGTTTTCTAATGTGTTGCACTGAATAGTATTCAATTTATTTTGACTGTATTTATTCATTCCAGAATTTTGGGCCATTTTTTTATTCCAACATACTGAAGCAATGTGCCCTTTCTTATTGCAAATATAACATTGAGAATTTTTAAATTTTCATAACTTAGTATGGTGGTTAGAATTGCCACATATTTTGCAAGGTTTATTGTATTTACATGGGAATTTAAAATTATTAGATCTGGCCCTCAACTTATCAATATCATGACCAGAATTTTTCATCAAATTTACTTGTGACTTTGCTGCCTCTGCAGATTTTGCAATATTTATTGCCATATCAAACATGCAGGTAATTTTTTGCACTTCCATATATAGCAAACCCGGCTATAGTGTCCATAGAGACCAGATCGAATGGCAGTGGGGATTCTGGCAATTCGCCCAACTCTCCATACTTCGGTCCTTTTGGGGTTTTGCTCATTTGACAGATGTTACAATTCTTAACGAAGGCACGGATGTCTATCAACATTCCGCTCCAAAAGTATTGGGCGGAGATGATCCTAGTTAATTGAGAAATTCCTGGATGGTTGCATTTCTGGTGGGCTTCTATAAGTATGGTGGGTCGTAAGGATTGCGGAACAACTATTTTGCTCACACCACGTCTGGTGACAGTAGTCAGGCCTGAGGTTTGGTGAACATACTTGGAATTATCCCGAAACTCATTTTGGTACATTTTTAATTGCGTGGCGTTAAAAAGGCCACAACACGGATTTTGGGATAACAGGTCAGCCTCTAGTTGTTTGGTGCCTTTGATGAACTTCACCTGATAGTCGTAGACTGACAATCTCAAACTCCATCGAAAGAGTGTTCCTGTCGGATTTTTGATGTTTTTCAGCCACTGTAAGGTGCAATGATCGGTGAAAATAGTAAAACAATTTCCCGCCAGATAGACCTTGAAACTATCTACTGTTTCAATTATGGCCAGACACTCTAATTCGGTGATGGTATAATTGCGCTCGTATTTGCGCAGAGTGCGGCTATAATATTGTACTGGATATGAGTTTCCATCTGGGGGGGGGTTGAGCTGTTTCAGTACTCCTCCTATCCCTTGCAAAGATGCATCAGAGTACACTTGACAGGGCAAATCTGGTTTATAAAGATGGAGACTGGGACCTGATGAAACGCCTTTTGACAGTCTGACGTCCATTCCCATTTAACGTTCTTTTTCAAAAGTTGATTTAGAGGATTTCTAATGCGCACATAATCTGGAATGAATTTGTTGTAAATATTAATGGCGCCTAGGAATGATTGCAAGGTTTTTACGTTAGTTGGGGGTTTTATGGCATTAATTACATCTATATTCCCAACAAGTGGAGTGCAAGTACCTGAACTAATCTTATATCCCAGGTAGTCAATAGATGTCCTGAAAAACCGGCATTTATTAAGATTTAATTTTATATTTTCTAATTTACAAAAATGAAAAAATTCCTGTAAGTGTCCTAAGTGTTCTTCTAAACTGTTAGAATGGATTATGAAGTCATCAAAATAATGATTAGCAAATGTTAATTTGTGTTTCTGTATCAATTGATTTAACAGCCTTTCGAATATTTGGGGACTTAATTTTAAACCAAATGGTAGTCTATTAAAATGGTATTGCCCCAGGTGGGTTACGAATGAAAGTAGGGGCTTATATTCGGGATGGATAGGAATTTGCCAGAAGGCGGAGGTTATATCTATGGTGGAAAAGTATTTGGAATTAGAAAATTGATCTAGTACTGTTTCTATTAGTGGTATGGGATAATTATCTACAGACATTAATTCGTTAAGTTTTCTAAAATCTACACAAAAACGTTTCGAGCCATCCCTTTTTCTAGCAAGTGTTACGGGAGCGGCATATGGGCTATTCGATGGTTCTATTATTTCATTCTCTAACATTTTCTCTATTTGATATTTTATCTCAGGGTAATCGCTATATGATATTCTATATGGTCTTAGTGTTATAATCTTATCACTGTTAGGAATAATTTTAACCGGGTGGATATTTAAAGCGGGTACTGAAAACTTATTGATAGGAAACAAACCAATATTTTCTCTAATAAGATATTTACATTCATTTATTAGATGAGGATGTGCAACTATATAATTTTCTACATTTGTGGTACTATTAAGGTTGTCATGAGGAAAATATTGAGTATTGTGGGGCATGGTATGGTGGGGCAGTGCTTGCATGGTGTAGGCGCGGTGGAAGGAGATCCTCCTGGTCGCTTCTGGGTATGAGGCACATCTTCGGATGAGCGCCTTAACAGATTGTTTGTTTGTCTACCGGATTGGCGCGGAGATGGGCGTTCTGTGGGAGTAGAAATGCCGGGTCGACTTGAGTCTCCGCCGATCCCATAGATTTTCCTGGCCAGAGTGAACCATTCCGACGGGCTGCTGGTTGTTGCAATCAGTAGGAGATTTTGACTGTAGGAGGGCATTCCTTGAGTGAGAGCATTGACCATTCCCTTGCTATCGATGTTGAGCTGCGTACCTTCTGTATATAGTATGCTTGTAAGCCTTGAGGCCCGCAACATAGTTGATAGAATTCTTGGTGGGTCGGTGTCTCGGCTGGGGGTACAGATCCTCAAGGACTTGTTTGATCCTCCAGTAGGGTTCGTGGAGGTAGTCCATGGATTGGAGTGTCCTCCGGGGCTCTCCCTCTAGCGCTGCCACTAACATGCGGCCTTGTTCATCACAGCTGCTGCTTTGGAATTCCGGGGACCTCTCCAGCTCCCTTAAGAACGAATCAGCGGAACTTGATCTGTCAAATCTGGCTGCGGTGGTGGGCGCGTCCCGCTCTAGTCTCCTCATAATCGCTGTTATTGCGTCTATCACTGACTTATTCTCTTGAGCTAACTCGGCCTCTTTCTGGCCTGCTTGTCTCTTTGCCTTGCTCATTCTCTTGAGGTTCTTATTTCTGTCAACTCTTACTTGTCGTGGTCGAATGGAAGGACGCAGCCGCTGTGAGTGTATGCTTCAAAAGAGAACTTGTGCGACACTCGTGAGCGCGCTGGCTCCCAGATTTATTTTGTACAGATTTCTACATGGATGAATTTGTATTTACAATTTAACATAATAATTATGGTGAAAATAAATTATACATTTTGGGTGTTATACAAATTATGACAATGTATAATATTTAAATTAAATAAAAATATATCACATAAAAGTGTATAGGTCCGTGTGATTCCAAACCTTATCAATACTTAATGTTGACACAAAAATTGCAAATTGATAAAAAAATGAGGTGTTAAATTTTACCAGACACACCTTCCTGTACTGTTCAAAGTATACTAAATGGAATTAAAACACTTTATATATTTTGATGTGTATTGGTAGTTTATATAACCAATTTAACTCATTAAAGATTATATTTACTTTGCCCAAGCCAAGCCCTCTTGCTAGCAGTAATAACCTTTGACTGGCGTCTAGAGTAGCATGCTACTAAGCTCAGAAAATTGAAATGTCCCTTCTTTTTTTTATGTTAGCTTCAGATTTTGACAACACACCTTTTATACTTTTAAATGTGTATTGTCAAAGTCATAAAGAAGTTCAATTATATGAGGTGCATAATTATGTAGTAACCAGTCTAGTAGTCATTAGTGTTAGTAGAGGACTTGGAGATATATATATATATATATTAAAAATAAAGAAGGCATCTCCTGACCACGAGCACATGTGCTTTTTAGATGGCAGAGCTCCATCTAGTGGATAAGAATAAACTAAACGTTTATTTAGCTTGCTCCGTGATATTTGGCCAACCCAATTTCTTGATAAATCAAGAAAAGTCATCCACGAACGCGTTTCGCGCTGTTGGCACTCGTCAGCGTGGAGTAGACTGTAACCACTGCGACCAAAAATATTTATGGACCCAATGGCTTCCCGAGAAATCAAGAAATGGGTATTTAAGGCCAAATTTGCGTAAAGACGCTTAACACATGAAATATCACGGAGCAAGCTAAATAAACGTTTAGTTTATTCTTGCTCCACTAGATTAGCTCTGCCATCTAAAAAGCACATGTGCTCGTGGTCAGGAGATGCCTTCTTTATTTTTAATATCAACACCTGACCCACTTATCTTTTATTTTTTTCTATTGTTTTTTCATATATATATATAATTCAATGTATTATCTCAAGAAACAATTTGACAAATTGACTTGATTGGCGCAGGAGTTGAAGGAAGGGCTGGGATGTTGTCCATTGAAGATCCAAACAACATCCTTGACCTCAACGATGCCTTGGAGTCAATCAAGAGGCGACTGCCCAACTATGCTATTCCTCTCTTTATACGCAAGTCTCCTACCCTTCCTAGAACTAGTGAGTTGTTTTTTTATCACTTGTGCGAAGATTACACAAATTCTATAAGTCTTGCGTTGATCATGGGATATTGATCCAGGCCTTGGTGAAAGTCTGGCTTCGCCTGTAATTTGAGGCTGTTCTTAACATGGAAGCAGACACCTTTGCTGCCGACTCTAACATGAATCAGACGCAGCTTTTCCATATTCCAGGAAAGGAACCTTCGCTGAGGTACATCAACCAAGTCAGTTGAACTCAGGATTTTCAAAGAGTTCTTTCTAACCATGCTGTCCGCTACTGCTTATTCGTTAGAGTTATCTCGCTTCGCAGCAATTCTCCTATCCGCCACCTGGGGACGCGCCCTGTAGCAGCCAGATCTGCCGTAGGGTGGCATTGTGGATGCCTTAACCCACTCCTAGGTGAAAATTTAACGGTATTTTGAAAGATGAATAGTAGATCTTGGAGTTAACCCAGGTGGGCTGGAGGGGGGCATTTTAAGCATAAACAGGAAAACTTTGATGAATATAATAGGAACCAAGATTCTAAGTGAACATCACGCCAGGACGTTCATATTTTGTTACTTATATTGGATTTCTTAATTCATTTGCAGTAACTATTCCGAGTTGCATTCTAGTAGCCCTACCATGAGAGAGTTGGTGTGCAGCCACTTACAAGTACAAGAAGCTGGACCTCACCAAGGAAGGTTTTGACGTTACCAAGCTGAAGGATCCTATCTGGTTCTTGCACCCCACTCAGGGCCAGTACATTCCCCTCACCGAGGAGATCTACGGCCAGATTTGTTCTGGTCACATCCGCCTCTAGTCTGCTACATGGCAATTTTTTTCACCTCTCCACATATCACTGGTCCTATCATGACCCCTATTCCTATACAACATATTTCCTCTATCCTCCTTTTCTAGGACAACATAAATATAAAAGTATACAAAGTTCTATATTATTTGGGACAGGTGTCCCTTTTATTTTTGCAACGAACCAATTGATGATAAGATAGTATCTATTCTTAAGTTTAAAGAAATGTGGCATGTATGCCCTTTACCACTTTTCTCTACATGTATATAGTTCCTTCATGAGTTTTGTTTTAAACTTTCTTACCTGCTATGCCAAAGATATGTGAACTGGAAGCTCCTAGATTATATGCTATGTTTTATCAATAAAAATATACGGTAATACCTCTTTAACGCGGATTTCAAGGGACCAAAAAAAAAATGGCATTAACGAATATCCGTATTAAAAAAGACTGATAAAATGATGTATTTTATGATGATCAATGATTTTATAATGATTGATCAATTTTTTAAATAACGTTTCAATAAAAATCGATGAAACAAAAAAAAAAAATCTACATATTATTAAAATAATCATAAATAAAAATGTTTGTATGTTTTTTCTAATTTATTGGAAAAGTCACCTCCTAGGTTTTTCCGAAAATTGTAAAAACTGGTTCAATTTTTAAAGGTTGATTTACACAATTTAGAGCTGCCACTTACTCAGTAGAAATAGAAGCTCTCAAATTTGACTTTGAAGGGAGATATCATGCTCGTTATCTTATTCATCCGTTTCAGCTTCTCCTTGAACCATTCGTATGATGCCAATTTCAGTTAACATCTGCGCTACAGCTGTTTTTGGTCAATATTAATTAATTTATTTTGTAGAATATATATATATTTTTTTTCCCTCATTATTTAAATTTATCAAAATTGCTTGCTAAGATATCATTGTAAAGACATTTTACTGAAAAATAATTGAATTATATAACTTGTTGAGTCAAAGGAATATTCAGAGTCTTTGCCTTCTTTTATCAGATAACTAAAGCTTCTCTTCATTTTTTTTGGAAAATCTGAGAAAGTTTTTTTTTGTTTTGTTTATCGTTAATAGTGCTTGAAGTACTTGAGTTATTCATTTTAGTTATTTTATTTGAATAAAAAGAAATAGTTTTTTTTTTAATGAGAGAGTAACATGTGTTGCTGGTATATTTTAATTTATATGAGAGAGTGAAAGAGATTTTTATAACCCAGGTTTCTGGAACATAATTTATATGATGATTAATAAAAAAACTGAACGATTAAAAATAATACAGAATAATCTAATTATTTTGAGCATTTGCCCTTTTTTGAGTAAAATTTTTGTTATTTTTTAAAGAAAAAAATATCCGTTTCAATTTTTTTTTTCGCATTAGATGTTAATGGTTCGGACCATCAAACAAAATATTCATATTATCGAAAAATCCGACTTAAAAAGTTCGTATTAGCGAGGTATATTGTATACGATTTTTTAAATTTCACACATGATTCTATATATTTGTTTACTGTTATATATATATTCTATATATTTGTTTCTATATATTTGTCACATATTCTATATATTTGTTTTTATAGTGGAAAGTTTTATTTTTATATCAATAAAATTATTTATATAATATCTAATTATATATATTGATTTGAAAAATATAAATGTATTTATTTTTAGAAAACCAAAGTTGAACAGAAAGTTAAAATATTGTTTTAAAAGTTCATTTTTTGTCTGTCCTTACATCCCAAAGTAAAAATATAATAAAGTTTCTAGTCAGTAGGCACAACCATATAGAGAAAAAGACAATCCATAAATTATAAATTAAAATTAATTGAATAAAGACATAAGATAAAATAAAAGGATTTAAAAGTGCGAATGTTTCTTTTATACATAAAACGAACTTCTACTGTCCTTACTGCGATGAAAAATATATTGGGAGGGCTTGGCTCATCAGTGGTGAACCCTCCCAGCGGTTTCGCCAATTTAATCCACCAGACCGCTTCTCAGAGCTCTAATACTGTATTGGATCATTCTGCTTTTATATGCTACACTGAAGGATGGAAGACATAAGATGTTATGGTATTTAAAAAGGCAATTATTTGTATACAAAAAATCATATAGTCAATTTTTTCTTCACCCCTCACAATTTATGAGCCATATATATAGGGTTATTTATTTTATTCCTTTTTTTTTTTTAAATCTTTTTCACCATACGTTTTCAAAACCTTTTGTTTTACAAATTATTAAAATATGTGTTTTAAAAATATTTCATGATTATCCTTTACAATAAAATTTTCTGATAAGGTAAAATTTGGATTATATATTTGAAGTATAAAGTAATTAGACAAAATATAAATTAATGAATGGTATGTGTCATTTCTGTAATAGTGTTGCTACCGAACCGTCACTCACTATCTATTATAATTTGAATTTGGTTTTAGTACCAAGAATAATTTATCTCCATTTTACCATACTCTATTTCAGTGTTCTATACCTTTTCTATATTATTTTGTTAGTGAATTTATTTATAAACTAGCGGATGTGTACCCGGCTTCGCCCGGGTTTTATCCGAGTGAAAGTTTGCCTAATGAATATTATATATTATGAAGTATAATAAACAATGTTAAAGATTAGTTTTAATTATTAATCAAGATTGTGTGTGAATATGTGAGAAAGATGTAATATCGTTGTTGTTTTCTTGGCCGACTGTTTTACATATGGTGTTATCTTAAAATTGCTTGTTTTGAATATTTTTTTTAGATTGAGTTGAATGAATTGCTGAATTTTTTTTTGTATTTATATATAAATAAAATTAACTCTGTTGATTTTTTTTTTGTATTTAATCGATAACAGCGAAGTTACGCATGTTAAAGTTAGGAAAAATATTTTGATGTTAAGCAAAACCTGCTCCATCTCGTTTTACATAAATGTTGAAAATTTGGTCGAAATTGATGCATTGTAACGAAAGTTTTTAGCGAACACCACTTATGAAATTTGCATTTTATTAATATAGATATAAAGTGAACTATTTTGTGAAAAATTTAATTTATTCAGCAAACTTTTATATTTGTTGTTGTTAATGCTCATCAAGTAGAGTTCCACTTTAGATGACTACATGGACAAATATTCTCCAATTTGTTCTGTTAGTTACTCATCTAGTGACCTGTGCTTTTATGTAACTTTAGTTATTATCAGTATTTTTTTATCCAGTATTTAAAAATAAATAAAATCTTCAGAAAAAGAAAACCTTTTTTGAAAAATATTATTCTGTGTATTATTTGAAGCAGGCAGGTTGGTGTACATGGAAACTCACAGGAGTCAAAATAAATGGTATGCAATTTGATTCCTGAGGAAAATAGGCATATTGCCATGCAAAATACATATGGGGGACATATCAAATAATTTTAATCCCACAAAAATATATTCCTATTTTTAAATAATTGAGTGATATTAAGATATCAAAGATATTAAGTTTCGATATTTTTGAACAACTTTTTGAAAATGTAATTCCATGAAATTGATTTTAAAATTTACTTTTGCCCAAAATGTAATGCAATAAAACTTCACTATATATATATAAAGTCAACCCCAATGAGACTGAACTTTTGGTTCCCTAGCTATGGAAACAAATGGGATGGAATTGGGGGGATTATTTTAGGTCTGTTATAAGGGAAGGTTCACTAAAACTCAATTTTATTTTAGAGCGTGGTTTTATTATAATTTTAAGTTTATTTCAGAAAATAGATAATTGGCATTTTTCTGTTTAATATATTTATATTGGTCTAGGTTAAGAGAGAAATTTGTCACTAGCCATTTTCTCTCTCTATCTTTCAAACTCTGGTATTTATATGTGCACAGAGATCATTCTATGTACACTGGCGGAAATAGAAAGTGGTGAAACTTGACACATGTATAGGCTATAACCTAAACCACATGATTAAAAAATAAATTTAACTTTTTTTCTTATGTTTTGCATTCAAAATTCAATCATTCATTAAACTCCACAAGAAGTTAATTTGATTTCTCTATTATTTCTCCTTTCACTACTGGTTGCAACACTTTCTATTTCTACTAATGTATTATAGAACATTTCATGTGAGTAATAATTACCTAGAAATTATTCTAAAAAAAAAAAAAAAAAACAATATTAAGGTAAAGGGTTTCTTTTAATTTTGATTTTCGCAAGTTTTCGAGCAAAGTTTCTGCTCTTCAACCCGGGCATATACTTCTATATACAATATCAAGATGAACTTTGTACAGTAATAATTGTGTTATTGGCATGTGTGGGCGTGCATCAAACTGTTTACAGCTAAAATATTAGATATTATAATGGGATGAAATATATAATAATTTATAGATAATTTGCCAGGGATATTGCCATATTGGGTTGGGAGGTCTATTTTTCTATTAATGCTATTCATTTTTGATGATACTAGTGCTTCTAGGAATAATCGTTGTTGCTTGCTTTTTATGTCGTGATAATGGGCTATTGCTTGTTTGAGATTGAATGTGTCTCCAGTGATGCAGGTGTGTTGTTAAATTTAAGTCAAATGCAATATATTCTGTCAAATGTAACAATGTAATGCCACATATGTAGGAGAAACCAGTAGGACAATAGAGACCAGACTAACAGAACACAAGAGAAACATAAGATACAAAGACAATAGATCCTTAATTTACCAACACACCTGCACCACTGGACACACAATCAATCTCAAACAAGCAATAACCCATTATCACGACATAAAAAGCAAGCAACAACGATTATTCCTAGAAGCACTAGTATCATCAAAAATGAATAGCATTAATAGAAAAATAGATCTCCCAACCCAATATGGCAATATCCCTGGCAAATTATCTATAAATTAATATATATTTCATCCCATTATAATATCTAAAATTTTAGCTGTAAACAGTTTGATGCACACCCACACATGCCAATAACGCAATTATTACTGTACAAAGTTCATGTTGATATTGTATATAGAAGTATATGCCCATGTTGAAGAGCAGACATTTTGCTCGAAAGCTTGCGAAAATCAAAATTAAAATAAACCTGTGGCGACTACACTTTGACAAAGCTCCACTACACACAGGGGGCAGTGGACGGCATCGGCAACCGCGAGCGTCAACCTGACTACGCATGCGCGCGGGACGTCATCAGAGACTCTGGCCACTCAGCGGTAAACATCTAGGCTTGCTCCAACAGCCGTTACTTCAACCGTTGTTTCTTTTCTCTTTATATATTTCTGGCTTTAAATAAATTAATTTTAATTATAATTTTATCAGCAGCCTTTCCACAAGCCACACCAACACATCACGCAACAACCCTACAAACCCTTTACCTTAATATTGTTTATTTTTTCTTTTTCGAATTATAGAACATAGCAAAAATATCATACAGTAAAACCCTGACTTAAGAACAATTTTGTATGTTGTTTATGCTGTCAGGTTTTCCTCAAGTAATTCTCATTGTGTTATACACATTATATGTACTTTGTGAAAAATCTTCATGTTTGATTTCAACTTCATTATAGACAATAGGGTTTCTAAACTCCTTTTAAAAACACAATGATAAGGTTCAATTTGGATTATAAATTAGAAACACAAGTGTTGTTAATAAGACCTGATCCAAATACACAAATAATGAACCTTCACTACACTACTTGTGAGCATGGCTGCATGTATTTAAACCATAAAGAAGAGAATAGGCATCTTTAGAAAGTATTTAAAGTTGTACTCTGACTTGTTTGAATTCAAAGGTGATTTCATTGGTCTCATCCGCGCGCGCCAACGTACAGCTTCTGGTACTAATGCACTAGGTATTAAATTGTGACAGAACAAAATTCCTTTGACAAAAAATAATTGCAACACTATATATAATTAATTCTATGCTCACTGGGAAGGCTCAACCCTGATAGACTCATATGTCCTATTTCGAAAGGTAACCTAATCCAAACGTTAGGTCATTGCAATATTGTTGTATATATAATAATTAATTGTTACCACAGAGTGTGTAAGCTCACAGGTAAATAGGCGCCAACCGAAAGCAAAAAAAGTTCCTTTGTTTAATATTAGTTTCCCTTTTATATTTTGTTCTCTCTCTTGTAAATCAATAAATATAATCTATATACAGTCGAACTTGGATAATTCGAACCCCAAGGGACCATAAAAAAATTCGAATTATCCAAAAATTCGAATTAAAAACGGAAATTTTATTTATTTCAAATTCTAGGGACCAAGATAAATATTCGAATTAAAGAGGTTTTCGAATTAAAGAAGTTCGAATTATCCAAGTTCTACTGTATTTAAAAATGGATGTATGTGTGTGTGTGTGTCCTTTATGCCTGACCAAACCACTCATTGGAACGCCATGAAACTTTGGGAAGTTATTTAGTATAGTACCAAATTAATTCCAAAACCAGGCAAAACGAATTCTGAAATAAATAAAAGTTATAGACCTATATCATTGACATCTAATCTCTCTAAAACATTTGAGAATATAATAAAAAATAAATTAAGTAACTATTATTTAGAGAATAATTTAATGAGCTCAAGGCAGCATGGTTTTATGAAATCTAGATCAACAATTACTGGAATGGATAAAATTATTGAAACATAAACAAAAAGAATTGACTTCCTTGATAGCTATAGATATTGCGGGTGCATTCGACAATGCATTATGTGATCCAATGGTGTAATAGAAATAAATTAACGATCAGTACAGAGAAAACTAATATGCTATACCTACATAACAGACAAAAAATACCTATTAAGGTTAATAACAATATAATAATGCCGGTCAAGCAAGTAAAAATTCTGGGAATGAAATTTTCTAATCATAAATGGAAAAACAAAGTTAACTTTACACCGCATGTTAATGATATTCTGTGTAAGGCAGGACGTATGAAAAATTGATTATGTTCACTAAGTGGCAATATGTGGGGTTTAGATACTCAAAAGAGGTTAACTTTATTTAAAACAATCATTAGGCCTGTACCTACATACGGTTCTGAAATTTGGTTCAAATATTTAAACAATCGTTGTAAACAAAAACTGAACTCCATGCAGTACCAGATCATTTTATGGGCAGTTAGAGCATACAAAACCACTTCATCAAACTGTGTGCATAGCTTGGCAAAATTTCCACCCCTAACAGACTATATAGAATCCAGAATAATCAAATTTGATCTAGCTCAACTGTCCATTGAAGATCTAATTACTTACGAACCCCATGCTCCAAGTATAGTCAAATCATTCTTACACGCAAAAATAAATGAAATTTTTGAGAATACTAATGAAATTTTCAGAAGCTTTTTCGTATTAGGAATTCCAAGATTTTTCCGTCCAAATTTTTATATATTTCCAATTCATTACAGATCATGGCAATTTTGGGAAATTTTTGGCAACTATCGGCGCCGTGAAGGAACCAGGATGCTTCTGCGGAGGTGAAATTCAAGACGCGAGACATCTACTTCTGAAGTGCCCAATTTTCCGGGATATTAGGGAAAATAGATTTGGTCGTATTGGACAGCTTGATGAATTTGTAGACAAAAAAGAAAAGTATAAAAATTTTGATCAATTTTGTAAATACATATACAACTTTCTCTTGAATTGGAAAAAAGAGAAGGAATCTTAGAAAAAAAAAAGAACTGCGATGCTTGCTCTGTGTGTTTTGCTTTGTTGTTTGTTTTTCTCTTTAGACACTTTTCTTTAGTTAATTTATGTAAAATAATGAATTGAACAGGATTGTATATAGCTGAATTGCTGTAATGCAGTGAAAGGTATTGACGCAAATATCCCTGAGTTTGGGATATCGCGTTTCATGATGTTAATAAAGTTTAATAATAAAGTACTGGGAAGGTTTCTAGCAAATAAAATTTTTGAAATAACTTTTTGCCTAAAAATAATCAGATAAATATTCTAATTTATCTGTTATAATTCAACAATCTGCTCTAAATATTATCATGATGATACGATGATTTTGTAATGTAGAAAATTAGGAAAGACAAAATGAGACAAGAATAATGATACAATTCCAAGGCAAGATACTATTCCTTTAACTTCCAATTACCGAGGGAACCAATTAATATTGATTTTATTCAACTTATCGAGTATTTTTCAAGGGACCGGGAAAAAATGTTCACTTTATCGAGAGATTCATTAGACAAACCTTTACTCGGGTAAAACCCGGGCGAAGCCGGGTGCATCCATACAAGAATAATGATACAATTCCAAGGCAAGATACTATTCCTTTAACTTCCAATTACCGAGGGAACCAATTAATATTGATTTTATTCAACTTATCGAGTATTTTTCAAGGGACCGGGGAAAATGTTCACTTTATCGAGATATTCGTTAGACAAACCTTTACTCGGGTAAAACCCGGGAGGCTCCAATGAGCTGGCCACAGAAGGACTTGTCAACGGGGTGCCTTGTCTAATGGTGATTGATTCCGACGCCAATGTCACCTTGCTCCGTGTCGATTTAGCTCAGAGAATGGGGTCAATCTCAAACGGAATTCCAGTGTCGAACTAACTTGTGTTGCAAACAGCCACTGGGGGAACAAGCAAAAGTCCATGGTACAGTAGTGTTGAAATTCCAGGTCGGAAACAACTTGTTCAGCCACCTTGGGTACCTCGCTGACATCAAAGACGACTGCCTCATCGGCTTGGACGTGCAACGCAAATTTGGATTCAGCATTGACTTCCAAGAGAATGTACTTAAGGTTGCGGGAGAAGAGATTCCCATAGTGGGTTCGAGTAGTTCGGCGACCAATACACTACTGAAGGTAATACTCAAATCTGACGTTAAAATTCCTCCGTGGAGTGAATGCATTCTTGAAGCACGTCTGACTGCTTCTCTCGGGGTACCTCAGCTGCTGAATTTGGAAGAAAATGGCCAGGAGTTTGGTCAAAAAGGACTCCTGTTAGCTCGGACTCTGTGTAGATCTGATCAAAGTAACATCCCGATTAGAATGGTCAATCTTCTCGACTCCGCAAAAACTCTCGTAAAAGGAACTCAAAAGCTCTAGCTGAACCTGTTACAAATGTGGCCCATTGCACAACTGTCGAAAACTTGGATAAAAGCCCTTGTCCCAGTTTGATTCCAGGCCATCTGCAGGAGCCTTTAGAAGGAACGCAAGAGGGGCTGAACTGGATACAGCCAAAGAAGCTTAAACGTCTACTCTGCCAATATGAAGGCGTATTTGCTACCAGCCCCAATGATGTTGGGCGAACGAACGTGACGCAGCATCGGATTGATACAGAAGGTGCTACTCCTGTTAAACAGCTCCCAAGAAAATTGTCCATGACAAGAAGAGACGAGGTTGACAAATTGAAAGAGGAAATGGCAGAACAAGATGTCATCGAGCCCTCACCTAGTCCTTGGGCATCTCCCGTTGTACTTGTAAAGAAAAAGGATGGCTCCACACGTTTCTGTGTGGATTACCGACGTATAAATGATCTCACCAAAAAGGATTCCTACCCTCTGCCCCGAATTGATGATACGTTCGACACCCTATCCGGATCGCAGTGGTTCTCCACTTTGGATCTCAAAAGCGGCTACTGGAAATTCAGCATTCACCCAGAAGACAGAGAAAAGAGAGCTTTCACGGCAGGAAACGGGCTTTGGCAGTTCAAGGTAATGCCATTTGGGCTATGCAACGCCCCTGCCACCCTTGAACGTCTGATGGAGACTGTGCTGCAAGGAATTCCTTTGGAGACATGCGTAGTCTATCTCGATGACATTATTGTGATGGGAAAGAGTTTTAATGAGCATATAATCAGTCTTGAAAGAGTCCTACAAAAGATTAGAGGAGCAAGATTGAAGTTAAATCCAAGAAAGTGTCAACTCTTCAAAGAGAAAGTTCGTAACCTGTGCCATGTGATTTCGCGCCAAGGAATACAGACTGATCCAGACCGAACTGAAACTGTTCGGCAATGGCCTATACCAAGGGATGTACACCAATTAAGAAGTTTTCTTGGCTTGTGCGGCTACTATAGAAGATTTGTTCTGGTGTTTTCAAGCATCGCGAGACCTTTGCATCGACTAACAGAGTCTGGCCGCCCCTTCAGTTGGACTGTTGACTGCGAAAGGGCAATGGATAAACTGAAGCAGGCCCTGTCTTCTCCGCCGATGCTAGCCTGCCCTGATCCAGGCGAGCAATTCATTTTGGACACAGATGCCAGCAACACTGAAATAGGAGCCGTTCTATCTCAAACCCAAGATGGAGTAGAATGTGCCATCGCTTACTTCAGTAAGACTCTGTCCAAACCTGAGAGAAACTACTGTGTAACACGCAAAGAGTTGCTGGCAATCGTCAAATCGATTGAGGATTTCCACCATTATTTATACGGGCAGAAGTTTCTTCTTAGAACAGATCATGCAGCTCTACGATGGCCTTTGAACTTCAAGAGCCCAGAGGGACAGCTAGCTAGATGGATTCAGCGACTTCAAGAGTATGACATGGAGATCCAGCACCGGAAAGGGAAATCTCACGAGAACGCAGATGCTCTCTCGAGACGACCATGCTCAGTGAACTGTAAGCATTGTTCCAAGGCAGAGACAAAAGTTGAGCTCAATATTCGTCAGCTTGCTCTCGCGGAAGAACTCAAGTCAGACGAATGGAGCCCCGAGAAAATGAGAAAAGCTCAGCTTGAAGACGCTGATCTTCGGCCTGTCATGAATTGGCTCAATTCCGGAACCAACAGGCCAACATGGGAAGATGTTGCATCCTGCAGCCCAATCACCAAGAGCTATTAGTCCTTATGGGACTCGCTGGATTTTCGAGGTGGTGTTCTCTACCGGGAATGGGAGAGTGAAGATGGTCAACACATTGAATGGAAGATGATACTTCCCCAATCACGAGTACCTTCCGTCCTCAAAGAGCTGCACAATAGCCCCAGTGGAGGACATTTTGGATTGCAAAGACATTTGAAAAAGTGAAAGACCGCTTTTACTGGGCTGGATGCCATGCCAGTGTTGAAAAATGGGAACGACAGTGTATCGAATGTGTTTCCAGAAAAGGACAAAAGACAAGATTGAGAGCCAAACTCAAGACTTACAACGTGGGATCCCCGTTCGAGAGGATCGCTATCGACATCATGGGACCATTTCCTCGAAGTGACAAGGGGAACCGCTATATCCTAATTGCAATGGATTATTTCACCAAATGGCCGGAAGAATTTTCGCTTGCTAATCAAGAAGCTGAAACAGTTGCTGAAACCTTAATCAGCTAGTTCTTCAGTAGGTTCGGTGTCCCCATGCAGATCCACACTGACCAAGGGAGAAATTTCGAGTTGAGACGTTTTGCCCAAATGTGTAAACTTCTCGGAAGCCATAAAACAAGGACCACTCCCTTACACCCCCAGTCCGACGGCATGGTCGAAAGATTTAATAGAACCTTAGCCAGTCAACTTAGTCTCTTCGTCGCCCATAACCAAAGAGACTGGGGCAGTCAACTGCCTATTCTTCTGATGGCCTACCGATTTTCAGTCCATGAAACCATGGGTTGCTCGCCGGCCAAGATGCTCTTTGGAAGGGAATTGAAGCCTCCCTGTGATCTGATCTTTGGATGCCCCAATAGTATTGGGAAGGGGTCGAATGAATTTGTTGACAGACTCCATTCAAGACTTGAAAAAGTGCATCGGTGGGCCAGAGAGAAATTAGAGATTGCAAGCGAAGCAATGAAAGTGAGCTAAGTGAGGCGTGGATAGCCACGCGTGCGGGAACGAACTTCAAGAGGGAGGACTTGTCTGGTTGCACAACCCGAAAAGAAAGAAAGGTCTCTCGCCTAAGCTACAAAAATCCTGGGAAGGCCCATTTCGAATTGTGAAGAAGTTAAACGATGTCGTATTTAGGATACAACGCTCATCCCACTCTAAACCAAAGGTTGTTCATTTCAACAGACAAGCCCCGTTCAAAGAGCCACTGACCAGCGCCGCTGGGGAAGTCAGTCCTTTTCGGGACAAAATTAATTAATGGAAGGGGGGCAGTTTAATATGGGTAATTCTCTCCTCACTGTATGACAAGATATCCGAGAGGCAGGAATCCCAGGGTGAAGTTGTGGAAAGGTGGATGGATTCCAGCTGCGGGAGGATGGCCCACGTGTGTGTGGGGAGAACAGGCGCCAGGATGACATTTCAATGTGGGGAGGGGCAAGAAGTCGGAGAGATAACGGCGGTGACAACAGACGCGACAAGTTGGCTAGGGGAAGTGGGCTCCTGGCATGGGGTCGTATGGACTGACCGGGAAGACGGTGACGAGGAGGATCCCTCTGGTGGCGGACAATGAACATAACGATTTTAGTTTTCGACGAAATGCATATGATATTGCTGAGTATAATGCTCGTGTGCTGACCAAGGTTCTCACATTTAAACCATTTAGGATTACGAAAATATAATTGGCTTATAATTCGGCTTACGTCACTTGAAGGTTTTAATCTTGGCGACCTCACCTCCTCTGAGGGTCGTGCAATTTATTTTTCCTGACCCATAGGCCTAAGAGAGTGGCTGGAGCGCCTAGTGAGCGAATGTGATTGACATCTTTCATTTGAAAATTTTTCGCGACCTGATTATGACGATGGTCTTCTGAAATAATATCGTCTATTGGTAACAACAGGCTGTTCCTCTTTCATTTCAGGGTTTTGTGTGCACTTAGCCGGGTAACGATTGTTTTTATTGTACATTTTATCGACTTTGAGTGTAATATTGCGCTTGGCTCTTTTCAACTTGTTTTCCTGGAACTGGCGACGACGTTCCCTTTAATATCGTACCACGTATCCCCGATCTATTACAGTGAAAACAGATCGAAGTGTTATTGGCAGTACGAAGCTGATCTGCCTTTCTACTTATACGAGGTTCAAACTCCCGCTTTTCATTTTCTATACTGCGCTAAATTTTGTGGTCACCTCTTTGAACTTTCGGGCATTTGAGAAATGGAGCTAATGTCTCTTCTGCCCTCTGAAATACCTCCCCTTCCAATTTCTCTGTTGAGACAGGAGACTTTCTTCCAGAGACAACGTTGTTTATTTCTTTTTACAAATCTCCGAATGAAAGTCAGTTTCTAGATCGCTGTCCTCTGAGATCGGTGCGACGTAAGTTAGTCTTACGAAGTGTGGCCTTCCGATACTTTTTTATTTAATGTCTCAATCTTGCGACATTGCAAAACTCGTCAACTGTGCTAATTTTTATAAGGGAGAAGTGCTTGATATAAATGTTCTGCAATTCCATTCATGAGGTGCACGACTTTTCCTTTTCTTCCATGTCACGATTCACGTGGCGACAGAGGTTAAATATGTCCTTAATCTAAAACTGATGATTAATCCTTTTTTTTTGCTTCAGCCTTCTAAACAAAATTTTCCCCATCGCCAAACATATCAAGAAATTCGGTTTTAAATTTTCAACATGAAGTTAAATATTCTTCCACGTTATCGAGAACCAGCATTTAGCAGTTGAATCTATGAACAAAATAACATTTGCAAGATACATCGAGACATCCCAGCCATTGTGTTTGGCTACACGATCATAATCTCTGAGCCATTGCTGGGGGCAATCAGATGACTTACCGGTACAGATGGGAGGATTTCTTGGATACTTGAAGCAAGTGAAAGATTTCTTAGTCTGCGGTTCTTGTTCAGATTTCGAACTCATGACTTCTTTTGTTTGAATCGGCAGTAACCCTCAAGCCTACAGATTTTTCTTAGGATGTACTAGAGCGCCATCTGTTATCAAATTATAAAACTATTTTAAGGCGTATTATTCTTTTTAAAATAAAACAATTTCTACTGTCCTTACTGCGATGAAAAAATTAAAGGGAGGGCCTGGCTCATCAGTGGTGATTAAACTGGCGAAACCGCTGGGAGGGTTCACCACTGATGAGCCAGGCCCTCTCTTTAATTTTTTCATCGCAGTAAGGACAGTAGAAATTGTTTTATTTTAAAAAGAATAATACGCCTCTAAAATAGTTTTATAATTAGATTTTTCTTAGATTGACCAGGTTATAATTCGATGAAATAAATGCAGCAGCACCACCAGATCCATGTTAGAGATAATGAATTAGGTAAATAAAACTTATCGATAAAAGATAAGATGAAATAATTTATATTTATTTGTCTTTAAATACAAATCTAAAACACTAGCAAACAACCCATTTGCTACAAATGCGGAACAGCATGCAATGAAGGAATCACTTGCACGACAGCGAAAACAAAATGCCATTATCGCAATAAAAAAACTGGCGCACCCTTCAAAAAACTGAGACACTGCGCGACATTTCCCGAGAATGTCCACTAGTCAAAGCCCACATCACCCACTTTCGGAGCAATGTCTAAACCAATAAATATTCTGCAAGCCAACGTTTTCAAGTCAAATTACACAGTAAAAAACTACTCAAGATGCATTGACAAAAAAAAGATATAATTTTACTGCAAGAACTTCCAAGACACTTAATATGGTCAGCACCAAACTTCACCAAATTCCCCTTAAACATACATGAATTCTGATAAATTCCAGCCTCTCTCCTATTATTTATTTAGATAGCCCAGATTCCTGGAGTGTACAGAAGTCGCCAACTAACTATCCGGAGACGCTCTTTGTTGGAAATGTATAATTTTAAATTTTGATTCAGAGGAAAACGGCTCTAGATGGCGTGCATCACGGGATGCGCCACAGAGTAAATCAACAGAGTCCGTCCACGTGACCCTTTATACGACTATTTAAGTTGCGGCGAGAAAGAGCTCGGGGGAGAGAAAAGAGGACAGGGCATAGTAAAGGCGAGGAGAAGGTATTAGATCGGAATGGGGTGTGTGGCGGAAGGTGGATCAAAGTAAGAATAGAAGAAGTTAAAGTTAAAGAAGAGTTGAAGTCGAAAAAGATAAAGTTAAAGAACTCAAAGAAGTCAAAGGGGTTAAGGATAAATTTAAGGAACTCAAAGAAGTCAAAGGGGTTAAGGATAAATTTAAGGAACTCAAAGAAGTTAAAGATAAAGTTAAAGAACTCAAAGAAGTTAAAGATAAAGTTAAAGAACTCAAAGAAGTTAAAGATAAAGTTAAAGAACTCAAAGAAGTTAAAGATAAATTTAAAGAACTCAAAGAAGTTAAAGATAAAGTTAAAGAACTCAAAGAAGTTAAAGATAAAGTTGAAGTACTCAAAGAAGTTAAAGATAAATTTAAAGTACTCAAAGAAGTTAAAGACAAAGTTAAAGTTAGAGAAGTTAAAGTTGAATGTATATATGTAAATAAAACCTGTTAAGATCAAGATTTTGCAGATAGGCAAAATAAAAAAATATATTTTATGCCAATTTGGTCTATTTTACATTTCCTCGAATTGCGCGAACACGGCTGGTGAACCACTTCATTTTTTATTTTTTATTTTCGACACTCTTCTTAAAATGTAAACTCCAGACCCTAGCATAACAGCTGCACTTATATGGCTCGGAAATCAAGCCATTTTAGTTTTTTATTCATTTTGGCACCACAAAATGTACTGACACCAAATTCCTGTCGCCCTTAGAAACCTAAATCGCTAGCTTAAGCTACCCCTGCATTTTACACATGAATGCAAACGCCCATTCACCAACGTGGGGCCTCAACGCAAAACGAGATGCGCGTGGCACCAGCCTGAACAACCAGTATGAACCCCATCCTTCTTCTTCTCTTTTTTCTTATCTCCACTTAACCATATTAGGATATCAAGCCTGTATTGCTTGAGACTTTTAAGTGGAAAAATCAGTGGATGAGCCAATACAGTGAATCATGAGGTTTGGGGTAGTATAGGATGGGAATTACACATTGTACATGGTCGGAACCTTGCGACCATTCTGCAAAGTCATTTTCCGTAGGTGACCAGACTTAAGTATGGAAATCAAGTACTGCTGTTACCTTGGGAAGACAGAAATGACCTCCAATTGCTTTGACCCCGTTCCTTATACGAATGGACACCATGCAACATCGATGGATTTAATGTTATCTCAATGTTCGTTAGCCATTCATGCATCTAGAGCCATTCTAGATGAAATGACATTCACAGAACACCGAAAAATATTCGCCACCATCCCGAACTTGAGCACAACGATGAATCCACCCTCATGAGGGGAATCAACCTGTAACGAAGAAAAACTTTATGCTTTCTTGGGAACCTCGCTCCATAAAGCAATTGAAAAACTTGACACAGCATCCACGCCAAAAGATATCGACAGAGTTGTGACCCTTCTGACCACAAACCTCCAAAGAGCTTACGGTTACTCAATGTGCAGGAGAACACTTTCCAACAAACCTTCCAAACCCTGGTGGACGCCTGGGTTACAAAGACTTCGCGACACTGTCACCTCCCTATGAAAATGCACTCAAAGTACCCAATTTTTCAGAGGCCTCTACCGCAACTGCTATAACAAACTAAAATAGGCAACAAGACGCGCCAACCACACCTCCTGGTTAAACGTCTGCGAAGAAGTCTCAATAGCCGCCTGGAGCGCCATCTACAGATACATCGCAAAGGGACGCAGAATTCCAAGATATTATGTACTCAAAAAACTAAAGAAACTGCATAAGACTATAAGAAATACACAAACCACAATGAAACGTACTTCACCACTAATGAAGTATACATGGAAATCAGAAAATGGAAAGCATGATGACCGGATGGGCTTGGACCATTATGCCTCCTTCATGGGGGTCAAACTCTTTACTCCCTTCTGTTAAAGATAATCACTAAATGTCTCCGAACGAATTACTTCCCCAAATATGGACGCCTCATTTTCATTCCAAAACCAAACAGCATAACAGAAAATCCACTGGAGAGATTTCCCCCTATCACTCTACTCAGCACTATATCCAAGGTATTTGAACGCTGCATCCTGGCCGGTCTCCAATGCCTGACTGACAAGCACCAGCGGTTCTCTGCAGACCAATTAGGCTTCGTACCAGGCAGATCAGCAGCATAGAATCCATTATACCATATTTATAGAAAATGGTCTGTCATACTGGAGGAAACTTCTTGCGATAAGCTTAGGCGTCAAGTGTTAAAGTTAAAAAAAAAATGGGTGAAGGTCAATCTTACCCAGATTGAAAATGGAGACTCACCCAGTAGTGCTTGTACAAGTTGTGAAAATATAAATTAACGAAATTAACGAATAATATATTTTATTTTTAATATCAAGGATTAATGACTAAAATATAAAAAAGATAAAAGGGAAATAACAGTGATATCAAATTGGCCAAAAAAATTATAGTTATATTACCTATTATAGATATATTTAAAATTTGATAAATAAGTGATACACACAAAATAAATGTACAGCCAAAACTAAATAATGCGAGAGAGCAATAGGTAACTAGTGTTGGAACGGCAATTATTTTACATACAAAGTTCAAAAGTACTTATCTCAAAGCTTCTCTTGAGTTTTAAAACAAATCTGGTTATCAACTCCGTCGGTCAATCAGATCATAACTTCTTCTTGTAGAGTTCTTTACTTATCACACTTCCCTTCAAAAATAAGTTCAGGACCAATTCTTCAGGTCAATAACAAACAGGAAGCTATAACGCCACCCACATAATTGGCGCGCAATTTCATTACGTCGCCATCTTCTTCCTTTTTTATTTTGTCGCCTGGCTACTGATTCCTTCTGAGACAGGGAGCTCATATTTTTACTGAATCTCCACACCAGTGCTGCCGGTCGTCCCTTTCTGTTTCTCTCCGCCACCGCACATCGGCGCTCGCGCATGGGATAGGAAGCCGACGTCATTTCCGTCTTATAAGGTCAAACTTAGATTGCCTCTCACTTTGGGACAATTGTGTTCTTTTGCTACCAAATTTTGCTCCTTCCCTTCTTTATTTCTTTCCACACATTAAGAAAGAGGTCAACAAAAACAAACAACAACAAAAAAGGAAAATCTACCAAATATACAAGTACTTGGACAATTACACAATGATCTCTTTTTAACATCAAGCATGCCTTTGACAACACGCAAAGAAGTACAATAATCAAATACCTGAAAAACCTCAAATGTCCTGAAGACCTCATACTCATTGTACAACCCTTTATGAAAGAGATAAAATTAATATTCAGATCTTGGAATACAATTACCATAGATGCATCTGTGTTGGGGCACGTTTTTGAAACCATACCCCAACAGAAGGCGTATGTATAATCAAATCAAATGGATACATGGCTTCCCTCCCACATAGACTTACAGACCACCTTTTTGCCCAGAAACCTAGACAATTGATGACACCAGACTTCCATGCCGAAAGCTGATGCCTGGTGAAGAAGACACCAGTGACATCCAGAGACATCCGCGCTGGAAGCTGTTGTTCCATATGTACATATATTCCCCTCACCAAAAATTTAGGTAAAGGTGACCAGAAAAAAAAATGGAGAAGGAAGATTTCTAAAAGACTAAGCCTTATAAATATCCTTCCCGAAAAAAGGAAGCATCACATTACAGTCCAGGTAAAAGGGGCTTGGGTCGATTTTTAGCCAAGACGGGGGGCGATATATATACCGTCCCGAGAAAAGGGAGGATCGTATTACAGCCCATATGGAGGAGGCCTGGGGTCTGATGAAATTTTACACTATTGCCGTGGCTGTTTCTCTCTTTAGATTTTTTTTTTGTTTTGGTAATACTATATGTTCTATTTTGATGGGAGAGGCCTGGGGCGTCTGTGAAATCGTATACTGGAGCCGTTGGCCATTTTGATTGGTGTTTCTTTCGGCGAATGAAAATGCCAGCCAATAGAAACTTTGGCGCGGCCAGCGAATGAAAACGGAGAGAGACAAGAATAAAAGAGGGTTTCTTTGCCAAAAGGCAAGATTGAATCTGAGTCGCTCAGTGAGAGGACAGTCTTCAGACGGGAGACCAGACCTTTGCCGGCACTTTCGAGAAAAGGTAAGCCATTTGTCATTATGACTTAGCGCCCCCCCCCCCTTTTTGTGTAGTAACCAACCTAGATTTCGCATGGGCCCTAAAGGGCTATAAAGTAACTTCAGGTCACCTCTATCTAAATTTTACTATGTAAATAGCATATCTCGTCAGTATAGACATGTTCCCAAATTTTAATTTATTTAAATAAATATCTAGAGAAATCTTCTTGTTTCCTCTCATACATATTTCATTCCTTTTGCTTTATGGTACTACCCCCCACACCTTAATTTCACAAATTGTACTAAATATAGAACTACCGACTCTGTTGGAATAGAGTTGTGTATTATATCTTTGCTATGATATATTGACACAGCAACAGTCGCAAATTACGACTTTATTAGGGCTACTTTGAGGGTATCTATCTGTCAGGTTTTAGTAATGTTTGTACTTTTATGTGTTTCAGTGCGTTATTCCATCATATTTACCATTATACCATATTTTCTGATTCCTCGGGCTATTGTTACGCTGTTAGGAGGGTACGGCATGATGCAAACAGATTTGTATGTTTGACTATTGTTTGTGTTATTTGGGCTATAAAAATGCCTTAATATGAATCTATTTACAGTTGATCTGTAGAAATTATAGAGATCTGTTGCTATAATTTTCCTCTATGAAATAGCTCCCAGCGTCTTCAGTGGGTTGCTAAACCTCCAGAAGGAGTCTTTTATAGATTGCCCAATTTAATAACGATTTCATGGGTTGTCTGATGAAATTGTATACTAGTGTCGTGGCTGTTTCCATCTTTAGACCTTTGTTCTGACAATATTATATGCTCGATCCCTGCTTTAGCTCAACTCTTAATCAATTACAGAGTTCCCCCCCCCTTTTTTTATTTTATTTATCCTGTTTGCACAAATTGCATTACATGTGATGATGTAAAGACATATGTCGATAGTGCATCATTGACAGCTGTGCTTCTATTATACAACATTAAGGTCTTGCTGCGGGTTATATACATGGGGTTGTTGGCCTAAATTGCTATATATATATATACTTAAGTAAGGAAACTTTAATGGGTCACATCGTGTATCCTCCCTTTTCATCTATCCAAACCGGGAACGCAACATCTGTAATTGGGATTCCTCAAGGGGCGGCACTCGGCCCAATTTGCTTCAACGTCGCAATAGCAACTGTCTCTTCACCATTCCCAGACCCATCAGAAGTAAACTTGTCTGCTTCGAAGGCGACTTCACCCTATTGACCCACACCCGAGCTCATCTACCCATGCACTGTATAAACGTCTTTCTGTAAGGGTTTGCAGACTGGGCATTTGCTCACGGGCATAGGCCATCCTTGCTATTTATATAATAGCTATTTTTCTCAGCAAAACCACACAAATACTAGGCATTACATATAACCACGCAAGAAATTTTGTAACCCACCTAAACAACACCTTCAAAAGGTACCGCTGGATTCTCCCCAGATCGACGAGTTCTATCCTAAGAAAATTTGGCTCGATTTTCGCGTCTGGGCAAATATTCTTTAGCACGGTGACTACCTGCCCTACTGTGTACAGAGCGAACGGAGCGAAGTATGGGGTACAAGTACTTGTATGAGGAAAACGAGCTTCCGATGCGAATGGCATCCGCCTTCTCAGAAGCCTCCACTACAAGTTCGCGAAGCATATAATCAGAGGAGGACCCTGTTTGGCAACAATATCAGCCATCTCACTAACCCGATGCCCTCCCTTAGATGTAGAAATCAGAGTCCACCTCCAATACCACAGAATTCTGAAAGAAGAAAAATCCGAAATGAAGCTCAGACCATCATTTGTACCATACCCCCCCGCACTTATCAGACCATGCAACAATTACTTCAAAGATGGATCACAGTCTGAAAAAGGCGTCGGAGCATATGCAATCCTATCAGCACTTCATCTACTAATTCTGGTTAAACTCCATCCAGAACACACGTCCTTTCCAGGCTGAACTTGATTCTTTATGAAATGAGAGCGTGCGTGAACCTCAACAATTCAGAAATATATATGGCTTCCGACTGCCAGATAGTAAAAATCTTAAATGCATTTTCAAATAAAAAAAACATCCAACTCTACTAGGTACCAGGGCTATAAAGGAATTGAAGGAAATGAATGTGCGGACCAGGCTGCCAAAATGGCTGATATATCTGACATTCCTCCATATTTTATAGAACTCCCAAAGCTGGCGAAAAAACGTAGTAAACAATTTTACCACAAATTATGGACCGATATATTTACCTCTGACTAATCAATCCCCCCCCATCTGAAAAAATTCTCGCCCACTCAGAACCTAAGAAAAATACAACTATGAACATCAACCTATGAACGACTCTTTTATCAGGACATGAATATGTTCAAGCCAACATGATTAGAATAAAATAGGTCCCTGACCAACATGTCCACACTGCCAAGAGGAAGGGCAAACCGCAAAGACTGTCCTCCTCAGATGCCCAGCATTTCAACTACAGCTATTCCAGACGGCTACACTTCGTTGACCGCCCTCATTCAATGGCACTGCTCTGTTGAATCTACCAAGAAACAAACCGGCCTGCAAGGCAGATTCCTAAACCGCAGGACGGTCCGGATAGTTGATGAAGCCTGGGTTGCCTATATGTTAATATATAAGTGTTGTATATTTATTAATTAATTGTTACCACAGAGTGTGTGTAAGCTCTCAGATAAATAGGCGCTAAACGAAAAAAAAAGTTATTTTGTTTAATATTAGTTTCCCTTTTATATAATGTTTGATTCCTATTTTCCTGGAATAAGTTTCATTAAAAAATTCTAATCAAAATCAACAATTGGTAGCAGAGCGTGGTTGTTTGATAAAAAGCTCAAAAGCGAAAATATTTAATCAGAAGATTAAGCAAGAAGTTTATTCTGATCGGTAAACTGAAGCACTTCTGAGAAGATTTAAGGTATTTATATAGGTTAATTTAAATTATATTTATATATTGCATGTTTAAAAGCTATCCAATATTTATATAAATTTAAAATATATAATTGTATTCAAATTAATTTGGTTTGTTTATATTAGCTCAAAAGGCGAAAATGGCTGAATATAATTTTTTATCCCAAACAAAAATTAAACAATTAACAGAAACTAATTATCAAATTTGGGCATTGAAAATCGGCGCAGTTCTGAGAGGAAAAAATTATTTATATGTGTATATTTTCCTATCCAGAACCTGATATGGAAGACATAAGTTCTTGGGAGATTTGGAGTGATAAAAATGATGAAGCTTTTGGGATAATCATCACAACGTTGACAAATGAACAAGCTGGAATGTTCATCGGAGAAACAAATGCGAAGAAAATAAGGGACTCATTAAGATAAACATATACAGGCAATTTGGAAAATAAAATTATTGATATAGGCTTAGAATTAAAGAACATTAGAATGGAAGATAGATGAATGTATAACGATGGTAAAAAATATTGCTGCTAGAAGTCCATCATTAGGGCATCAATTTCTCTCTCGAGAACTTTCATTTCATATTGTCAGAGGCATACATCCAAGGTATGAAAATATTGCTATTGTCTTACGATCTAAGAGAGAGGCAACAATTGAAAAGATTCAACAAACTCTAAGAGAAGAGGAGTCAAGAAGAAATATCAGATTGAATCAATCGGTTGAGAATGGGCATAAACAAGCATACAGAATTATAGATGAAAAGTTAAACAATCTCAGCCAAAAATATGTTTTGTTTGTAATAAAAAGGGACATCTAGCTAATGATTGCTGATTTCGAGATGAAAAGAAACAAGGATATCAAAAGAAATGGACTCCTGATTATAGAAATTACAAATACAGTAGATAACATTCTAATAACCTAGTGGATACTATGAAAAGTGGAATTAATGAGCAAGCATTTGAAACATGTGTAAAAGAATTTGAAGATTTACCAGATGAGAGAAATGATAGGTGTATAGATTGAGAATGCATCGCACATTTAACCCCAAACAAAACTTTGATGGAAAATGTGACAGAGTACAAAAGTGAAATCAACCTAGCTGAGAAGGGCAAAACTACCCAAGCCATAGCCAAAGAAGATATGAGTCTTACTACATGCATAAGTGAAGGCCAAGAAAATATTCGCATCAAAGATATCTTACTTGTGCCAAATTTAAGGAATAATTTCTTGTCAGTATACGAATTATTCAACAAAAGTAATTCAGTTATTTTCAATAAGGATAGAGCAATTTTTTTTAATGAATTCAGTTGCTGAGGCATATATTAAAGATAGAATGTTTATTATGATGGAAAAAAACCTAAGAAATGTACCAATAGCAAAAAAATGAAAATGTCATGGTTATAAATACATATTTCTCAAATAAAAATAGCAATATAAGTTTATGGCATAAAATATTAGACCATATAAATGAAGAATACACGAAAAAAATGATTCAACATTGTAAGAGGATTGGATCTAAAATTCGAAAGGTTACCAGAGTGCGAAGCATGCATAATGGGAAAACTGGTTCCGAAGCCATATAATATTAGGGAAAATTATACAGTTAAGCTCCTGCAGTTGATTCATATGGATATATGTGGACCAATGCCATGTCAATCTTTAGGAGTGTGCTGAGAACATGTAAGAAAACATCTACGTATGTTTTCCCACGTGACGCAGCGGAGCGTGACCTCGCCAGCACGGGTGATTCAGTTGTTGTTTTGCTCTCTGTATAGATGGACATTAAAACATGGTGGCAGCGGTAACTGGATAAAATACGAACCCGTATATCGCAAAATATCGATTTTTGCGTACCTTGGAAGATAATTCAACATGGCTCAGATTCAACCTCCAGAAACTTTCGACTTCTCGACTCCCAACGAATGGCCCAAATGGAGGAAAAGATTCGAACGATACCTCGTGGTCAGTGGAATGAAGAAGAAAGAGGAGGCGGACAAGATCGATTTGTTCATGTACTTGATGGGCGACCGCGCGGATGATATATTCAGGACCTTCAAGTTCGAAAAGGAGGAAGAGGCAACGAAAATTGATTCCGTCCTCAAGGCGTTCGACAGCCACTTCTGTGTCAGAAAGAATATTATCTACGAACGTGCGAAATTTAATTCAAGAATCCAAGAGGATCGGGAGCCAGTGGACGAATTCATCACTTCATTGTACAAATTGGCTGATAGTTGCGAATTTGAGGGTCTTCATGAGCAGTTGATCCGTGACCGAATTGTGGTTGGAGTGAGGGACAAAGCTTTGTCTGAAAGAATGCAGTTGGACAGCGAACTGACTTTGGAAAAGGCGGTGAAAATGGTTCGACAGCAGGAGGCCGTTCGACAGCAGCAAGTCGACCTGCAGCGTCCCTCAACAAGCCAAAAGGTCGATCAGGTGAAGTTCAACTCGAAGAAACAATCACCGAAACAACAACAGCAGCCTTCGAGGAAGAAGGAGAAGTCAGCCAAAACAAGATCACGATGTCCAAAATGCGGAGGTTTCACCCACAGAGAAGGACAGGCTTGCCGTGCTGAAGGACAAAAATGTAACCTGTGTTCAAAAACAGGCCATTTTGCAAATTGCTGCCCAGATAAGCAGGCGAAGACTGCGGAAGTCAAAGCTGTTTCTGAACTTGATGAAGAAATTGGTTTTCTCCTGGAGGTCTCAGCTGTGGAGGATTCATCTAATCTCGATGATGATGAAGGCGAGTGCAGGAGGTGATGGACAGCAGAAATCCAAGTGATAATGGGATGGCAGAAGCAGGTGTGAAAATTGCTAAGTTGATCCTCAAGAAAAATCAAGACCCATCGCTTGAAATCCTGGAGTATCGATCGACCCCTTTGGAGAACGGTTACATCCCTGCTGAGCTTCTCATGGGACGTAAAGTCCCAACTGGAGTATACACCATATATGACCTTGGTGCCGATGCTTTCTGCTTTACAATCCCCCAGGTTCGCATATCTGTAATCCAAACCGTGTCACCTTCGGATAGCTCCTCCATGTCCGTAGCTCCGCAGCGTCGATCATATCTGGATTTCATATCCTTTCTCCTTCTCCCCTCCTTTCTTTTCAGGGTCTGAGAGTCCACCAACTTTGGATTAAGATTCTCTGGTGCAATTGGCAAGGTCGTTCGGAGTTTACGTCCCAACTTATCTAGGATCTCCAGTTTCATACTTGCTGGAATAACAAGACGACAGCTACGCATCAGTAGTCCATTTTGAACGCCGAGTTCATCCTTGACATGCCAATAAGAGAGCAGAGCCTGTGACATCTTCTTCTTATCTGGCCAGCCTTGCTCAAGGTAGTTGACTACTGCTTTCAGGGTCGTATCTTCTTGTTGAGCTTCAAAAATCTTCGTCAACATCTCGTCTTTGTCGGTTATACTCGAGAGAACTGCATTTATATGCGCTGAGGTTTGCCGTTCGTTTTCACCTCCCTCGGTTGTAAAAAGTGGTTGTCTGGAATTTCGGGAGAGATCGCGGAAACAGTCAGAAAGTGCAGTGTCTGTATCCAGGAAGCCGTCTCAAAACATGAACCTTTGATACCAACCAACTTTCCTACACGACCGTGGCAAAAGATTGGAATGGATTTGTTCAAGTTCGAGAATAAGTGGTATCTAGTCGTCATTGACTATTATTCTCGCTTTCCTGAAATGATTCAGCTGGATCGGCTCACAGCCAGTGTGGTGGTGCGTAGTTGCAAATCCATATTTGCCCGACATGGAATACCAGAAACTGTTGTAAGCGATAATGGGACGCAATTTGGAGCTGCTCGTGAATTTGCAAATTTCGCAAGGCAGTACGGATTCACACATGTCACTTCAAGTCCTCGATTCCCGCAGAGCAATGGGATGGCAGAAGCAGGTGTGAAAATTGCTAAGTTGATCCTCAAGAAAAATCAAGACCCATCGCTTGGACTCCTGGAGTATCGATCGACCCCTTTGGAGAACGGTTACAGCCCTGCTGAGCTTCTCATGGGACGTAAACTCCGAACGACCTTGCCAATTGCACCAGAGAATCTTAATCCAAAGTTGGTGGACTCTCAGACCCTGAAAAGAAAGGAGGGGAGAAGGAGAAAGGATATGAAATCCAGATATGATCGACGCTGCGGAGCTACGGACATGGAGGAGCTATCCGAAGGTGACACGGTTTGGATTACAGATATGCGAACCTGGGGGATTGTAAAGCAGAAAGCATCGGCACCAAGGTCATATATGGTTGATACTCCAGTTGGGACTTTACGTCGAAACAGGTTCCATCTACGAAAAGGAGTTACAGTGCAATATCCAGCCGACCCATCGACGCCGACCTTTTCGGGGGAGGAACTGGTTGAAAATGAAAAGACCCCAGTTGTGGATTATCCCTCTAACGACTCAGAAGACGGCCAGATAAGAACCCGGAGTGGACGAATTGTTAAACCTGTGGATCGCCTTCATTATTAATTATATTATGCATTTAAAGTTTGTAATGTATATATATATTTCAAGTCTTAAAAAGGGGGATGTGCTGAGAACATGTAAGAAAACATCTACGTATGCTTTCCCACGTGACGCAGCGGAGCGTGACCTCGCCAGCACGGGTGAGTCAGTTGTTGTTTTGCTCTCTGTATAGATGGACATTAAAACAAGGAGGATCTAAGTATTTTCTTGTTATAGTAGATGATTACAGTTAAATAATCTTTGTATATTTCTTGAGATCAAAAGATGAGACCTTTGAAAGATTTGAAGAATTTAAAGCAAGAGCCGAAAACGAATTCGGTCTTAGAATAAAATATTGTAACATAGTATTTATTAATTTTATTTATGTAACATGGTATTTCTTAATTTTATTATTTTTTATTAACAGAGTGGTCATTTTTATGTTTATATCTTGCGACTCTGTAAATTTCCCTCTTGGCTTATCTTTTGTTTACTTTTCATAGTTTGTCCTTGCCTGAAATAAATTTTGTTTTCTCCTGAAGTTTTTGTCTTCCCTAATTTTCCACGTGGCATTTTGGTGGAGATGCTGGGTAAGTTAGGGAAGACAAACTGAAGATCGCCGAGAAGAATTTGAAGCCATGGGTGCTGTAATTTACATTTTTAGAGACTGGCTCCAGGATTCCACCGCCGTGTCAAAGCCAATACTTCCTTCCAAGATGACGATGTCCCTATAGACGACGATACGACGACAAAGACGCTCTTCACGCCGCAAGAAAATGGACGCAAAGGTACTAGGGACAAAGTTCCAAGACTTCGATGGAATCCTTGGCAGAAGCACGTCAAATCCACGTCAGTATCTACAATAATTGATAGCTGTGGGTCACAGCTCCCATAGGGAAGAAGCTATGTAACATAGTATTCATTAATTTTATTTATGTAACATGATATTTCTTAATTTTATTATTTTTTATTAACAGAGTGGTCATTTTTTTTTGTTTATATCTTGCGACTCTGTAAATTTCCCTCGTGGCTTATCTTTTGTTTACTTTTCATAGTTTGTCCTTGCCTGAAATAAATTTTGTTTCCTCCTGAAATTTTTGTCTTCCCTAATTTTCCACGTGGCAATATGTAAGAACCGAAAATGGAACTGAATTTTTTAACTCTAGATTTGGAGGACTTTTCAAGAGAAATGGGATCCATCACTAACTTACCACCACATACTGACCAATAAGTGATGGAGTCGCATAGAGAGTGAATAGGACTCTTATAGATACAGCGAGAACCTTACTAATTGACTCAAAATTACCCGTAAAGTTTTGGGCAATACAATTGCGCTACAGCTGTATATATTAAGAATTGTACTCCCCACAGGTCTATCAAGCACCATACACCGATGCAGAGATGGAATGGCAGGAAACCATCGATCAAGCACATTCGAATATTTGGATGTTTGACATATTGGCTTGAAGGCAAAACAAGAAGAAACAAATTTTCACCAAAGGGTAGAAAGGGAATATTTATCGGGTATTCCAATGAAGAAAAGCCTACAGAATATATGATGTAATGACAAAGAGAATTCTTGAAGTCAGATTAGTAAAATATAGTGAAGATAAGAAAGGAATTGATTATGCAAATGATATTCAGGAAGATACTAATTGTGATAATTTGACCTATAAAGAAAATTGTGAAGAAATAGTTGCTGAAAACTTTCTTATCTTGGAAGAAGACAATCCTGTCTCAGAGAGTGAAATGAAGTCTCAGGAGGACACTTCAATACACTGAACCGTTAGAGGAAAGATGCGTAAAAGGAGGAAGAAAGAAAGGAGAAACAAAGAGCATCTTAGAAGAACGGCACAAAGCAAGACTTGAAGAACAAAAAAGGAAATTGATTGAAGAAAGAGTTCAACGCTCACAAAAAATAAAGTATAGAAATGATGCAAACTTAATTATGGAAATAGATCAATATATCCCGGAGAACTTTAAAGAAGCAATTAATAGTGGAGAAAGAAATGAATGACACAAAGCAATCGAAGACGAGCTCGGTGAGATATAAAAACATAAAGTATTGACACTAGAACCAATGGTAAATGGTATGCTAGTCTTCAATAGTAAATGGGTGTATAGTACGAAGAATACATCAAATGATGGCATATATAAAAGAAAGGCCAGACTGGTGGCTGTTGGATGTAATCAAAGATATGGTGTGAACTATAAATAATCTTTTTCACCTGTACTCAAAATGGAAAGCTTGCTAACAATAGTAGCTCTTGCAACACAATAGAATTTAATCATAAAGACCTATGAAGTGCGACAGCTTATCTCTATGGTGAGTTAGAAGAGAAAACCAGAAGGATTTATGCAAAAAGGAGAAGAAAACAACATGTGAAAATTGGAAAAAGCTTGTATGGTCTATCAAAATCAGGAAAATGTTGGAACAAAAGGATCAATGAAATTTTATACCAGTTGGGAATGATTAGAACCAAATGTGATCCATGTGTCTATAAACTCCAGAGAGGAGAAGAGTATGCAATACTGGGTCTATATGTAGATGATCTCATCATTGCTGGAACTAGTAAGAAAATTAATGATAACCTAGCCTCAGAAATAGAAAAATATGTTACTCTAACAGAAAAGAAAGATAGCGAACCATTTATTGGAATTGAAATAAAAAGGGCAGAAGATGGATTTTTTCTATCTCAGACGAATTATATAGATACAATTCTTCACAGATTTGGACTGGAAGTATGCAACAGTGTGCAGATACCTGGAGATCAAAATCAAAATTTGGATGAGTATTCGGATTCTAAACCAGTAGATAAAACTGTATACCAGTAAATGATTGGATCACTTATGTACCTTTCTACGGGTACTCGACCGGACATATCCTTCAACGTCAGCAATTTATCTCAGTATAGTAATGATCCAAGAGAAATACACTTAACTGGAGTTAAAAGGATTTATATAGATATCTGAAGGGAACAATAAATAAAATGTTGGCATATAAGGCAAAAGACAACAATATCTACCACTGAACCACACTCAAAGAATTGTGGCTGATATACCTACTCTACTAATTCCTATTGATTCCGAGCTGGACGCCGAAATTTCACCTTTGGAAATTGCGAGGGAAATCGCTAGCTTGAAAAACAATAAAGCAGCAGGTTACGACAGTATACCAAATGAAGCTATCAAAGCCCTACCTGAGAATGGTTTAATCCTTTTATCTAACTTATTCAATAAAATATTAACTAAATCCCAAGTTCCTTCACAGTGGTCAAAAACCATAATCCAACCAATATTCAAAAATGGTGATCCGAATGCACCATCAAATTATAGGGGCATTGCGCTTATAAGTAACTTGTCAAAACTTTTTACATCCATATTAAAAAATAGACTAAGTAATTGGATTGAGAATAGAAAACTCATAGCGGAAAACCAGGCAGGATTCAGAAGGGGTTACTCGTGCCAAGACCATATCTTCGCGCTTACATCACTAATCCAAATGACATTAAACCGCAAATGAAGGAAACTTTACGCATTCTTTGTTGATCTTAAAAAAGCGTTTGATACGGTTCCACATTTACTATTATGGAGAAAGCTTGCGCTTGTTGGTTTAAGTGGGCGATTTATCAAACTCATACAGAACTACTATGCTCAAATGATGGCAGCGGTCAGATGGAACGGCTCTTTTACAGAATTCATCAAAATACAATCAGGTGTTCTTCAGGGTGAACCTCTTTCACCGTATTTATTTATTATTTTCATTAACGATCTGGTTGCTACACTGAATGATTCTGACCTGCCAGGTATATACTTACCGGGTCATGGAACTATACACCTCCTCCTGTTCGCGGATGATATAGTCCTCTTTGGTGAATCCAAGATAAATCTTCAAATAAAGATTAATCTAATAAAAATATATTTTGAGGAAAATGGTTTAACTCTGAACCAATCCAAGTCTAAAATCGTAGTTTTTCGAAATGGAGGCCGCTTGGCCAGATCTGACGTTTAGTTTTGGGGCCAACAACCCTTGACAGTATCTTCAAAATATACATATCTTGGCCAAGAATACAACTGCTTACGTGGCGCAGCATTTTAAAAGCAAAGCATTGGTTGCTACAAACGCAGTATGGAGAATACTATCTAAGTCAAGAACCAAATCGTTCGGAGCAGTGATGAAATTACTTGACTCCTTAGTTTTATCCACGTTGTTATACTCGGCCCCCATGTGGGCGACAAATCAGATAGTAGTTGTAAACCAGATCCAGGATATTTTCCTACGGCGATTTCTTGACCTACCCAAATATACTCCGGGCTACATCTTACGAACAAAACCGGAAGGATGTCCCTTGAATTAAACATTAAGAAATTGATTCTAAAGTTCTGGATACGGATTTTAAAAACGGACAGGACAAGATTACCCTATGTTTGCTTGTCCCAGCTCTGGAAAGTTTCAATTGTGGGAAAAGCGGGAAACAACTTTATTCATAACTTGAATAGCATCATTGACTCTAGGGTTTTTTCTTTTCTTAAGAACTGTGAAGATTATATGGTTGTGTGAGGAGAAATGCCTAGAATTATTCAAATCACAGTGGACCAACTACTCCAATTTGACCGAGCTAAGATACAAGGTTCAACTCATTTTATTCACTACCAATCTCTAAGTAGCTCCTTTATGACGAAGGACTACTTACTATCAGACCTCCCTTTGAAAATTAAACGATTTATAGCCCGTCAAAGGATTCTATGGCTACTTTTCCGCGAGGATATCACGGGATTTTGGAACAGCGATCCTTTAAATTGCTACTTCTGCAATGTTGGCATCCAAGACAATTTGGTCCACTATCTATTCCATTGCCCATTCCTACATGAAAAGAGACTGGAAATTCGCGAAATTTCGGAGCTAGCTCACTACAATGAACAACATGTATATAAAATATTTAATGCTCTCCTGTTGGATAAAGCATTTGTTTATAAATATTTTAAATTTTTCAAGGCGATTGATAAAATGAGAGAAGAGGTGCTCAACTCCACAGACAACGGCTGATTGCTTCCCCTCCCCTCTAAATTGCTTTTCCTCCTCACTCATGTACATATATAACCTTTAGGGGAATCCCCTTGTAAGACAATAGTGTCTTAATAAAGGTTTTTGTTGTTGTTGTTGACAACAATATCACAAAAAGTACTGATGCGAGCTGGTGTACAACCCGAGACGCATAATCCTATTCGAGCTATACTGTCAAACTTGGCAACAACTTAATAAACTGGAGAAGTAGAAACCAAAATTTAGTAGTCTTGTCTACATATGAAGCAGAACTTATTTCATAATGTGAAGTCATTTCGGAAGTATTATGGTTAAAGGGATTACTAGAAATTTGTGAAAATGTAACTTTCCCAATTACCTTGAAAAGTGACAGCTAGGCTGCAATAAACTGGATACAATCTGACAAAATTACTTCATGAACAAAGCACATAAACCGAAAGTATAATTTGTGACAGAATAAATACAAAATGGAATCAAACTGGAAATACTCGTACACTAAAAGTGAAGACATGGAGGTGGATATAGTAACGAAAAGCCTCCCTGAGGACAAACTACGAAAATGTGCAGATAGCTTTGGACTTGCTGATTAAGGCTTACACACAGGGGTAGCGTGTGTCGTATATATATATATGTGATATATTGGGACCTCTGGGACCAGTGTTACCTGATGCTAGACGAACCTCGATGTCACCTCTACCGTGCAGTCGTGGTGGAAGGAGACACAGTTGGGCCAAAGGTGAAATAAACAAACAGAGATTCCACGAAGAAGCGTCTGAACGTCAAAAAGGAATGGGACGAGGAGGTAGGAAAGGTTTACCTCTATAGGAGCGGCCTACGCGGACTGGGGACTGAAACAAAGACTGAAACAAAAGACTACCTAACTGAGGTTTGGGGCCACCTTTTATAGCTTCCTTGGGTCCAGGCAGGTCACTGCCCTTTTCTGACGTAAACAGGGGGAAAAGTTACATCATTCAAGAGGGCCACGACCTCGTAAAAATTGGACTGGGCTCGATAGGCCTAATTTCTTATTCTCACTTAGGCCTGATTAGTTTTAGCCTTAATTTTCTCCTGGTATTCTTCATTCCTTCTATCTGTACAGTTGCTATACTTTATTAGAGTCTTACGCGGTACAGATTGATGTTATTTGATGCTTTCTATTTGCAGTAAATAACAAGTTATATACATTCACGTGGTGAAATATGTGGTAGTAGATATCTGGATTATTTACAACAATTCCATGGTATTAAATCATCACATATATTAATTAATTTTACCACAGAGTGTGTGTAAGCTCACAAGTAAATAGGCGCTAACCAAAAAAAAAGTTCCTTTGTTTAATATTAGTTTATCTCCTATATTTTGTTCTCTCTCTTGTAAATCATTAAATATAATGTTTGATTAATATTCTTGGAATCAGTTTCATTGAAAAATTCTAAGCAAAGTCAACAATAGTAACATATAGGTATAACTCAGGCTTCTGGAGGGTATCCATAGATAGCCAACAACCCGGGCTGTCCTGCAGTTTAGGAGTCTGTCTTGGTAGCTTTGTTGAACCAGTTTACCAATTTTTTCAGACCGATTTGTTTCTTGGTACAAGGGTCACTCTAAAGGTTTTTGCAATCCCTTATTTTTATTAAAGCTGCAACTTTCAAATTTTCAGAGTTTCTCAAAGTATTTACCCTCAGCACCTATGCAAGATTGCATTCGTGAAAACAAATTATCGAACCACTTAGACCAGTCATCTTCGGGGATGGAATTTACGGCATTGATAAAGGTTTGCAGTGCTTCATCATCAGTGTCATTTTTTTATCCCTTTCAACAATAACTTAACTTTTGGAAACAAAAGTCAAAAGGTTCCAGGACTAGTGCATATGGTGGATGAGTGATTAATTGGACACCAGGGTTGGCTAAAAAGTCTAATGTTCGGGCTGTGGTTTGCGGTCTTGCATTGTCATGGTGAAGAAGAACTCCTCTAAGTTGAGCTCTTGGTCTGCTTTGCTTGATTTTTTCAAATACTGCTGGAAAGCATTTTGTTGTATACCAGTCACTATTAACTGCCTTTCGATCTCTAACTTTACAATATCAATGAAACCACTTTTTCTGAAAAAAAAAAAAAAAAACAAGCGACCATTTCAACACTTCGAGCTCTGCGAACTTTCTTAGGAGGGGGTGATTTTGAAAAATACCAAAGAGCAGATTGCCGTTTTATTTCTGGATCAAAATTTTAAATGCAAGTTTCGTCACCTGTAAAAATATTTAAAACAGCCTATGATTTGTCTTCATTAATTTTTTTCAACATGAAATTACACCATTTAACGCGAACAAGTTTTTGGTCTTCAGTCAAGCTGTAAGGTACCTATCTACTAACAAGTTTTCTGTATTTTAAATAGTCATTAATGATGGCGTTTATTGCTGCCAATCAAATTCCCACACTTTTCTCTAACTGCTGATACGTAATTCTTCGATCTTCTCCAAGTTAAAATCTTACCAGCTCAATTTTTTTGGGTCACTGCTGTAGGTGGTCGACCTGAACGAGGTTCATTTTCAAGGTTTTTTTTTTCAAATTTAAATTCATTAAACCAATTAAACTCTGTGTCAATAGAAGGAGCTTTATCTCCTAAAGCTTTCATCAATCTTTCATAGGATCCTTTAGAAGATAAATTACCATGATAAGTTATCATGGCGCGTAAACTTTCTCTCGTCAAATAAATTGTGTCTGATGCAATGTTTAGAAATTACCACTGCCGCTGTAAACAAAGTCGCGCCCTCTATGAGTCATATTTGTTACTATTTTATGCAAATGTTCATGTTAGGTTAAAATGCATGTAGATTTTAATGGTATGATTTTTTTTATTTTGATTGCAAAAGGTTTTTGAGTGACCCATGTTTATTCAATAGAGAAGTGTCATTAAATGAGGGAAGTCCAAGAAGTGTAGCAGTCTGTAATCGTTGTAGTTGAAATGCTGGGCAGCTGAGTTAATAAATAATAAAATCTAAAACGAAATATAAAAATATTTTACAAAAGCAAAAGGGCGACAAATCATTATAAACAGATTATATAATATAATAAATAATTCAGTGATAAATTGTTATTACAAAGTTAATTAAAAAGTAAAACCTCTTAGTGCAGCTCTTTCCAAACCAAAAACAAATTTTCGTCACTTCATACGGCGATAATATATTATGAGGGCCGTTTAATCAAGTTTGGTAGAGTAGATGGCAGGCGGATGTACTCAACCCTCTCTCTCTTGTTGTAGGAGACAAATATGTAGATATGGCAGGCTGCCGGGAATTGAGTGATGAAGCGGTAGTGTCGGATTTAATGGAAGTCTCTACAGCTCTAGGGAAATCACAAGATATTTGTTTTTTTGAGACGGATGGAGTCTTAAAGTGATTGCTTTGTCCCTTAGAAAAAAAATTATATGACGTATCTGAATTCTGTCGGTGCTTGATGCAACATCTCGGATAGCAGCCACCCTGGCAACCCGCCCAACAATCGTCCCTCCCGGGAGAGAGCATGTCAGCCTCCGGTTCCCCGTCCCCCAGCTATTGCCCTAAGCCCCGGGGCAAGATGGCCAAGCCGTTCGTCAAACGTCCAGCTAAAATCAAGAAAAAGCTCCAGCCACTGAATAACGGCAAGGGCGAAGGCCCCATTTCCACCAGGCCCCTGGACAGTCCCGATACCCCTGCCGAGTACAAGGACCTCTACGCCACGGAGAGTTTGTTCTCCAGCCCCGTATATTGACTTCGATAGAGAGGATCCTTTTCCTCGATTCGTAATAAAATTCCCCTTCGGCTCTGACCCCGGCCTTTCAAATAGGCATACTTTAGAGATGGGTAAAAGCGGAACGACTTTTTTGTTTTTATGATTGAACCTATTAGAGTGCTGTCGCCACCACTGCATGTGGATTTGGCTGCAGTTTGTTGCTGCTGTAGACAGGAAGTCCGTGTCTTTCAAATAACTCAACGATCTGTACCCAAGATGGATAAAGTTAGAGAAAATAATTTTGTTATGTTCACCCGCAGATTGAGAAGCTTTTTCTTATTTGAATTTCATTTATTTATGGAACTATTTCAGCACGATTTTTTTCTTTTTGCAAATGAAATGTTTACTACTGTCCTTACTGCAATGGAACGAATATTGGAAAGACTTGGCTAATCATCTGTAAACCTTCTCAGCGGTTTATCCAGTTTAACCAGCCGTACCTCTATGAGATTTAAAGCGTGCTTCTAATATTTAATATTGCAGTAAGGACAGTAGTAAAGAAGAAAGAAATTATTCTAAATAGTTATTTCTTGAGTATAGATGGCGCGGCTTTTTCCTGATGTTTAAAATATCACATTTTGCTAATTTTAAGTGAAAAAGCGGCCATAGAGTCTTAAAGTGGATGTTGAAGGATTTCTAGGCCAAACCCAGGCTGATAACTATGCAGAAGTAATATCTTTACGCTGAAAGAGAACTGTAGCCGTTAGTAATTATCCTTAAAATAGATTTATTGATCAAATATGTAGCACAACGTATATTTTTATAAAATATCAAACGCGTCTATAATAGTTTCGAATTTCCATAACAGATGGCGCGCTAAGGCATCATAATGTAGTACAACGTAATACTCTTCAATAAAGTTTCTTTCTGCATCTATTCACTTTTGCCAACGTGTTTTCCCCGCATCGTAGGCCCTCTGAAGCTCGCTTTTCGGAATGCTGTCAAGGCACCTCGTCGTGGTTTTTTGAATGTTGTCCGGGGTATCCAGATGCTTTCCTTTCAGCCAGTCGGGGCTATAAGAGCACCGTTTAAACACCGATCCGGGTCAGATAAGAGTTGACAACGAAGGTGGTGTGACTCGTCGCGTTGTCATGGTGGAGTCTCTATGACAACTAGATCCCTGACTGGACGTGGGTGACTCTGAGATTGAGTCTTTTGAGAGCTTCTTTGTAGAAATCCGTATTAACGGTCCGCCCAGGTGGTAAAAACTCGTTGTGCCCGATTCCCTTAGTGTCGAAGAATACGATGACAATGGACTTGATGCGGGGCTTGTTGAGGTGGCATGTTGGATGTCACATCAGAGATAGCAGCCGGGAGTTATATATATGTATATCTTGTTGCATCATGGCTAATGCACCTATTTTTTTTTAATTTGTAATATTATTTTTCATATATTTTAAATTCAAATTTATATTTTATATATATTTATTTTATCAAACAGAATATATATATTATAAACAGATTTTTGTATTATAAAATCACTATTTGTACGTATTTTGGTACACTCTGTGACTTTGTTGCTCTCTTTGATGTGAGAAATAAATGAATTATTTTGGAGGCTACTTAAAGTAGAGTTATCTCATTAATCCCTTATATAAAGTTGTAGGATGGTTGAAACACACTCTGGTAAGATGCAAGAGTCGGCACAGGAGAGAATCAAGGTTGAAGAGCCTGCCAAGCCGCAACCTGGTGCAACAATTGGTCAAGATGCAAGTGCCGACCCAGTGGTCTTGATTCCCAACATAGACATACCCCAAGTATGATGGAACAGAAGACCCTCGCCTATGGATTGATTCTCTTGAAGAAATTGGCCTCCTGTACCATTGAGCAGACTATATTATTTCCCGTTATGCTTCCATGAATATGATTGGGAGCGCCAAAACCTGGCTAAACCTACACAAGATAAGTTTCACCAGCTGGGAAAATTTCAAGAGCCGCCTAATTCAGGAATTTGCCTCAGACGCCAACAAAGAAGAAATGAAAATGAGGCTAAACAGAATGCAACAGTGGAATGAACCTGCAATCAGGTTTGCCGAGGATATCCTTGTACTATGCAACAAGGTCGACCCCCAAATGAAAGAAGAGACTAAAATAAATTGGGTCATTGGGGGTTAAAAAAACAATACTCTTTTGCCCTATACCTAAACCCTTCTAAAAATACCAACTAACTTCTATAATTGTTTAAAAATATGGATTTGTTTGAAAGGAATTATCAAGAACGTGTAGAAAAATCAAAAGCTCTATATAATGGACCAGGCTCTCCTCGTCCCCATCATCAAGAGCAATGGAAGAACGCTCCGTCGTCCAGAAGACCATACCAGAACACCTCCAGGCCCCCGCTCCGAGGTACTACCAGAGCAAGCCTCTGCCCCAGGTCTCTGCCACTAGACGACCTTACAATCCCAATCCAGAGTCAAAACCGGTCTACCCGAGGAAAACATACAATAAGAGTCCAGATTCAAACAAGAATAGGATAGAAGACGGGAGCCCAATATGTTTCAAGTGTAACAAGCCAGGACACGTAGCGCGGTATTGCAGAGTCAGGTTTGTAAGAATTGTGTAAGAGGACCCCATAGTTGCACAAGACAAGGTGAAGAAGAAATTCGAATGGATAAGGGAACTGAGAAGTCGAGACCTCTGCTCTACGCTGACGTAAGTAATAGCACGCACTCGATATGCCGCTTTGGAAGATTTAAACTAAACATCGCGCCTGAGTCCGTCAATCAAAGCAAGTCGACCATAAATGGAATTAAAAAGTTGGACCCAAAATATAAAATGAACATTAACGTAAATAGAATCGGTATCTGCGAAGCTTTGATTGATTCAGACGCCGATCTTTCAGTGTTTGACCTTAGTTTAGCTCTTAATACAGGTCTTGAAATAATAAACCCTGATAAAATGTACTCCAGACCCGATGGCAAGGAATTAGATATCGTAGGAAATATTTTTTTGAATATCAAATTTGATGACAAAACAATTACACATAAATTTGTTATAAAGAAAACACATTTGCGAATATTTATACTTGGACGAGATTTTCTTATGAAAATGAAGGCAAAAATTGATTGTCAGCGTGAAATAATCAAATATGACATGACAGGAAATCGTTTCGTAATCAAATATCAACAGAAGAAAATAAAAAGTGCAAAAGATGTCATTTTACCAGAACTTTCTATTAAATCAATTAAGGCATTTGTAGAAGCAGAGGATGGCGAATACATCATCGAGGAGAACCATAAAATGTTTCAAACAAATGGACTTCGACTAGCAAGAAGCTTAATAAATGTTGCGAATAAGGAAACATAAATCTGGATAACAAACCCTTATGCTCGACCATTAAAAATATTTAAAAAACCAAACATTGTGCTTTGGAAGCCAGCCAACTAAAGTGAATCTTATGGAAGAAAGTGAACAAAAGGAGCCTGAAGAACCTCAATTTCAGATAAACGAAAATATATCATTATATCATCAATATGACCACCGCTTCGTGGCGCGGCGCGTCAGATCGGCGGAAGTCAATCAGAACCCAATGGACATTCTAGGGTGTTGTCCTTTTCGTTTTCCTTTAACGACTTCCTATAAAATGAAGCTAATGCGTTATAGTAAAAACGACTAACTTTGAAATACTTTTCTGGGCCATCGCTGGACTTGATGAATCGACACACCACAACAGGCGGATATACCAACGAAGAGTCTCCCTAAAGACAAACTACAAAAATGTGCAGACAGCCTTGGACTTGATGATTAGGGCTTACACACAGGGAAGCGTGTTTTGTATATAGATTTTAATCTTAATTAATTAAATGTTTTCACAGAGTGTATTGATCACAAGTAAATAGGCGCTAACCGTAAGAAGATAGGTTTCCCTTTGTTTATTATGTTATAAGTTTTTCTTTTATTGATCTTGTAAATATAAATGTAATTATAACAAATTCAAATCAATTTTCTAAAGTCAATAATAATCATATGGATAATTTAACATAACAAACGGTTAATATTTTTTTTTATATGTTCCTCGCTTGGTAATTTAATAATAGATTGTTTAGCTATGCTTAAGAGATTGTGTTGGACCTTTAAATAAATCAAAACACCAAGTTAACTTTACATCGTAGCAGCGACAAAAGCGGTAAAGTAACAATAAATAATAAATTAAATAATCAAGTGCTCTTAAAAATTAAAAATGGCCGTCCAATTCTTAAAGCCGCCCAAGCCTTTAAATATGTCATCAAAAGAAGCATATGATGAGTGGATTGATGCATTTGGATGGTATGAAAAAGCTGTTCAATTGGAAAAGAAGCCACAGAAGGTACAAGTTGCAATCTTCATGGCTTCTATTGGACAAATGGCCCAGAATATTTATACAGAGGGTGTTCACACTTATAGGAACAAGTTTTATTATAAAATATTAAAAATTAACACCATATTTGAAATTTTTCAAATGTTCTATTTGGAAGTCTTTTTGTTTATTTACAGAACGGCACCTGATTTTCCACGATAGTAGACACTTTCTGACCATGGTCATATCAAAAGATCCCATTCCTTCTTTACCACTTTCCAGAGACCTTCAATTGTCCTATGGTGTCTCTTTCCAAGTGCTCTTTTAAGGCATCCAAAAATGCAAAAATCCATCGGGGCTAAATCAGGAGATTTTACAGGGGTTCTGTTCTTTGGAATAGTGTTGATTCCTGTTCTTTGCCTTAGATATTCCAAATAAGCTTGGGTTGAAGATGAGGTATGACTTGTGGCGTTATCATGGTGAAACCAGACTTTGTTGCTCTGTTTTCCATAGATTGAGGGAATATCATTTGAAAATATAGGTTCTAAAATGTTGTTTGATAGTACTCCGAGTTTATTTTGGCATTTCTTTCAACTTTTCTTATTTTTAATTTTCCTTCATATGACATACCGCATGCCACCATAAATCCTTTGGGGTAACTTTCGGCACATTCCTTCAACCAAATTGGCCTAGATTTCTCCACCCTTTGTTGATAGTATATAGCTCTTTTTCTGTCGCAATCGGTTAAATATACCCATGCTTCGTCATATGTAAAAATAAATTTCCATCTATCAGCAGCCAAGAAATTCTCATAAAAATATCTGCTGATAGTGTGTCGCTGACGAATATGGCTCTGAAACAATTTGTGAGCCGCATGTTTTTTTGTAGCTTTTAGGCCTAATTCTTTATTTATTATTTTATTTATTGTTGACACTGATATTCCTATTAATTTGGCTATATCTCTTTGTGGCATAGGATTTTCTTTTGTAATATATTTTTTCACTTTTTTGACAGTTGTAGGAGTTCTCACAGATATAGGGTGATTATCTTTTGTCCATTTCTGCGTAGGTGCTTTGAATAAAAACTTGATATTTTTGTCGTGATTAATATTATAAATATCTTTTTTAGAAATGTTGATATCATCTTGTTTGCATATTTTAATTATGTCCAAATAGGTAAGATTAGCTCTGGAAAGTCCTAAAATATAACCTCTTATGAAATTATTGTATTTGAAGGGCATTTTTTTAATAACAAAAGATATGTATTGCGTGTTAGAATTAGCTTAAGCCTTTTCGAATTCAACGTTGTTGATTTTTAAAAATAAAATAATAGTTCCCTTTTTACACCGGGCGCTCGTTTCCTATAAGTGTGAACACCCTCTGTATGTCGCGGATATAAATAAAGCAAGGGCAAATTTGGGGATAATTAATTTATTATAAACTAGCGGACCCGCCCGGCTTCGCCCGGGTTTTACCCGAGTGAATGTTTGTCTAACGAACATTTGTTAAAACAATTCTCTTTAAACTTATAAAACGTACTCGGCTTCGCCCGGGGTTTTACCCGAGTAAAGGTTTGTCTAGCGAACATTTGTTAAAACAATTCTCTAAAAACTTATTAAAAAATAAAAAAGATATATTTTGATAATTTGAAACTCGTAAATTTGAATCTCTCGATAAAGTGAACATTTTTTCCCGGTCCCTGTGTGCCTTGTCATCCTGAATTTTGTCTTTCCTAATTTTCTACATTAGAAAATCATAGTTTTATCTAGTGAACATTTTTTCCCGGTCCCTTGAGAAATACTCGATAAGTTGAATAAAATCAATATTAATTGGTTCCCTCGGTAATTGGAAGTTAAAGGAATAGTATCTTCGCCTTGGAATTGTATCATTATTCTTGTCGCAAATAAATTGCCGTGTCATCCTGAGATAATCTTACTTTTGATAAATAATATTTAAGATAACAAACTTAGTGATAAGAAAACTTGTTATCATCGTCACAATGGGGGCGCTGCTTGCGAGTTAAATCTACAAATCTGCAAATAACTCTAAGGATATTCAAGATATTCATGAAATTATTTTTCAAAAACCTTCCCGGTGATATACCTAATAATATCCCAAAATTTCACGGCGATTGGATGTATGGTTTTTGAATCTATAGAGTACAGACAGACAGACATTCAATTATATATATTTAAGATAATATAAAAGATTGAAATTATACCGCGAATGTTTCTTTTATAAAAATCGAAATTTATTTTCAAAGAGAAATAGCGACATTTCTAACTTTGAGGATGAGGTATGGAAAGGTGAAACATGAAGAGTAATGGCGAACGGAAAAATAAAAAGTGTCCAGGGGCGGGAATCGAACCCACACCCTTCTGCTTACCGGGCAGGTGCCTTGTCCACTCGGCTACCCTGGACGTATTTTTCCGTTCGTAACTTATATTTAAAGTAACATTTAAAATACAATATAACGCGGCTGATGATTGTAAAACGAAAATTGAAATTATACCGCGAATGTTTCTTTTATAAAAATCGAAATTTATTTTCAAAGAGAAATAGCGACATTTCTAACTTTGAGGATGAGGTATGGAAAGGTGAAACATGAAGAGTAATGGCGAACGGAAAAATAAAAAGTGTCCAGGGGCGGGAATCGAACCCACACCCTTCTGCTTACCGGGCAGGTGCCTTGTCCACTCGGCTACCCTGGACGTATTTTTCCGTTCGTAACTTATATTTAAAGTAACATTTAAAATACAATATAACGCGGCTGATGATTGTAAAACGAAAATTGAAATTATACCGCGAATGTTTCTTTTATAAAAATCGAAATTTATTTTCAAAGAGAAATAGCGACATTTCTAACTTTGAGGATGAGGTATGGAAAGGTGAAACATGAAGAGTAATGGCGAACGGAAAAATAAAAAGTGTCCAGGGGCGGGAATCGAACCCACACCTTTCTGCTTACCGGGCAGGTGCCTTGTCCACTCGGCTACCCTGGACGTATTTTTCCGTTCGTAACTTATATTTAAAGTAACATTTAAAATACAATATAACGCGGCTGATGATTGTAAAACGAAAATTGAAATTATACCGCGAATGTTTCTTTTATAAAAATCGAAATTTATTTTCAAAGAGAAATAGCGACATTTCTAACTTTGAGGATGAGGTATGGAAAGGTGAAACATGAAGAGTAATGGCGAACGGAAAAATAAAAAGTGTCCAGGGGCGGGAATCGAACCCACACCCTTCTGCTTACCGGGCAGGTGCCTTGTCCACTCGGCTACCCTGGACGTATTTTTCCGTTCGTAACTTATATTTAAAGTAACATTTAAAATACAATATAACGCGGCTGATGATTGTAAAACGAAAATTGAAATTATACCGCGAATGTTTCTTTTATAAAAATCGAAATTTATTTTCAAAGAGAAATAGCGACATTTCTAACTTTGAGGATGAGGTATGGAAAGGTGAAACATGAAGAGTAATGGCGAACGGAAAAATAAAAAGTGTCCAGGGGCGGGAATCGAACCCACACCCTTCTGCTTACCGGGCAGGTGCCTTGTCCACTCGGCTACCCTGGACGTATTTTTCCGTTCGTAACTTATATTTAAAGTAACATTTAAAATACAATATAACGCGGCTGATGATTGTAAAACGAAAATTGAAATTATACCGCGAATGTTTCTTTTATAAAAATCGAAATTTATTTTCAAAGAGAAATAGCGACATTTCTAACTTTGAGGATGAGGTATGGAAAGGTGAAACATGAAGAGTAATGGCGAACGGAAAAATAAAAAGTGTCCAGGGGCGGGAAGGGTGTGGGTTCGATTCCCGCCCCTGGACACTTTTTATTTTTCCGTTCGCCATTACTCTTCATGTTTCACCTTTCCATACCTCATCCTCAAAGTTAGAAATGTCGCTATTTCTCTTTGAAAATAAATTTCGATTTTTATAAAAGAAACATTCGCGGTATAATTTCAATTTTCGTTTTACAATCATCAGCCGCGTTATATTGTATTTTAAATGTTACTTTAAATATAAGTTACGAACGGAAAAATACGTCCAGGGTAGCCGAGTGGACAAGGCACCTGCCCGGTAAGCAGAAGGGTGTGGGTTCGATTCCCGCCCCTGGACACTTTTTATTTTTCCGTTCGCCATTACTCTTCATGTTTCACCTTTCCATACCTCATCCTCAAAGTTAGAAATGTCGCTATTTCTCTTTGAAAATAAATTTCGATTTTTATAAAAGAAACATTCGCGGTATAATTTCAATTTTCGTTTTACAATCATCAGCCGCGTTATATTGTATTTTAAATGTTACTTTAAATATAAGTTACGAACGGAAAAATACGTCCAGGGTAGCCGAGTGGACAAGGCACCTGCCCGGTAAGCAGAAGGGGTGTGGGTTCGATTCCCGCCCCTGGACACTTTTTATTTTTCCGTTCGCCATTACTCTTCATGTTTCACCTTTCCATACCTCATCCTCAAAGTTAGAAATGTCGCTATTTCTCTTTGAAAATAAATTTCGATTTTTATAAAAGAAACATTCGCGGTATAATTTCAATTTTCGTTTTACAATCATCAGCCGCGTTATATTGTATTTTAAATGTTACTTTAAATATAAGTTACGAACGGAAAAATACGTCCAGGGTAGCCGAGTGGACAAGGCACCTGCCCGGTAAGCAGAAGGGTGTGGGTTCGATTCCCGCCCCTGGACACTTTTTATTTTTCCGTTCGCCATTACTCTTCATGTTTCACCTTTCCATACCTCATCCTCAAAGTTAGAAATGTCGCTATTTCTCTTTGAAAATAAATTTCGATTTTTATAAAAGAAACATTCGCGGTATAATTTCAATTTTCGTTTTACAATCATCAGCCGCGTTATATTGTATTTTAAATGTTACTTTAAATATAAGTTACGAACGGAAAAATACGTCCAGGGTAGCCGAGTGGACAAGGCACCTGCCCGGTAAGCAGAAGGGTGTGGGTTCGATTCCCGCCCCTGGACACTTTTTATTTTTCCGTTCGCCATTACTCTTCATGTTTCACCTTTCCATACCTCATCCTCAAAGTTAGAAATGTCGCTATTTCTCTTTGAAAATAAATTTCGATTTTTATAAAAGAAACATTCGCGGTATAATTTCAATTTTCGTTTTACAATCATCAGCCGCGTTATATTGTATTTTATAATATAAAAGAGTTTTAAAAATTGTAAAAAAAAAAAAATGCATCGGCCGGGAATCGAACCCGGGCCGCCCGCGTGGCAGGCGAGCATTCTACCACTGAACCATCGATGCTTAAAAAAATGGCCATATTTAGGTATTCATTCCATTCCGGATTAGTCCGCGTAAAAAAAGTTCTTCAAATGAAAAAAAAAGAAATAGCCAAAAAACTAATCAAAATGCAGCCGAAAATTTTCCTCAGGTTTATAAAAAGCGACATGCAAAATATGGTACCAATTGGTTCAGTAGTTTTTGAGTTTATCGCGAAACAGACAGACAGACAGAAATTGACTTTTATATATATATAGAGATCTACTCTTCATTGTTGGCTTTTTATCTTACATTCATTCTTCATTGTTGACTTTTTATATTACATTTACTCTTCATTGTTTGTTTTTATCTTACATTCACTCTTCATTGTTGGCTTTTTATCTTACATTCATTCTTCATTGTTGGCTTTTTATATTACATTTACTCTTCATTGTTGGCTTTTTATCTTACATTCATTCTTCATTGTTGGCTTTTTATATTACATTCACTCTTCATTGTTGGCTTTTTATCTTACATTCATTCTTCATTGTTGGCTTTTTATATTACATTCACTCTTCATTGTTGGCTTTTTATCTTACATTCATTCTTCATTGTTGGCTTTTTATATTACATTCACTCTTCATTGTTGGCTTTTTATCTTACATTCACTCTTCATTGTTGGCTTTTTATATTATACACTCTTCATTGTTGGCTTTTTATCTTACATTCATTCTTCATTGTTGGCTTTTTATATTATATTTACTCTTCATTGTTGGCTTTTTATCTTACATTCATTCTTCATTGTTGGCTTTTTATATTACATTTACTATTCATTGTTGGCTTTTTATCTTACATTCACTCTTCATTGTTGGCTTTTTATCTTACATTCATTCTTCATTGTTGGCTTTTTATATTACATTCACTCTTCATTGTTGGCTTTTTATCTTACATTCATTCTTCATTGTTGGCTTTTTATATTACATTCACTCTTCATTGTTGGCTTTTTATATCATATAGAAAATCATAGTTTTATCTAGTGAACATTTTTTCCCGTGTCACATTGCCGTGTCATCCTGAGATAATCTTACTTTTGATAAATAATATTTAAGATAACAAACTTAGTGATAAGAAAACTTGTTATCATCGTCACAATGGGGGCGCTGCTTGCGAGTTAAATCTACAAATCTGCAAATAACTCTAAGGATATTCAAGATATTCATGAAATTATTTTTCTAAAACCTTCCCGGTGATATACCTAATAATATCCCAAAATTTCACGGCGATTGGATGTATGGTTTTTGAATCTATAGAGTACAAACAAACAGACAGACAGACATTCAATTTTATATATATAGATGTCATTTACCTTCTAGTTCTCCAATAAAATTATTTACAAAAGGTATTCAAGGGAGAGAGAGTCAGATGATAAAAACAACTTATCCCCAGGTAAATATAATAATAATGAGCGGCGTCAGGTACTGAGGCGTCCCGTTTTCCTTATTTTCAGATCAGCTTCCGAGAACCCCTCACACCTGTGGTACCCCCCCCCCCCCGGGGTCCAGGGATGATTGACAGGTGTTCCATCTGGATGGAGCTTCTTGACAATATAATCGATACTGAGAGAGAGTTGAAGTAAAAAATTAGAAATTTAATATCTTAGAAATTTAAATAGCTGAGAGGATTCCAGCAAACCTCACCTTTAATAACTATTTTTTGTTTGCTACATGTTTTAATTTGCATTTACCTATTTTACGTATCCCGGATAACATTTAAATATCGTCATCCAATTCTTCTGCTTTTGGCGAAATGGTGTTTTATTAATTTATAATTTGATATTATTAGGGTTCTTTCCTGGTATTCAAAAAGGAAAAATACGTGTCGATCAGTTATATTTTCAACTTATCAAACAATTTGGCCGATGAATCTCTGATTCTGCTAGAGCGCCATCTAGCGAATAAAATTGTAACTAAAATCAATTTCGAATTTTTCATTATTCGCCTTAAAATTCCCATTGCATCCTGAACACAATGGTTTTTACCGCATTGCTCTAGCGCAAATATTCGCGGAGTAATTAATTTTTTAAGTTGTGCAAGACTTTTGGATCACATGTATATCAATTTTGAGAAAAATTAGTTATGAAAATGGCTAAAGGTTAAGTTAGTAAGCTTCTTGTAGCGGGACTATAGGAATATTTAACGCCAAATTAAACAGTGATTAACTTTTTTTGAGAAATCAAATGCTTTATTAATAATGCTTGATTAAAACGGAGATGAAAATGTCTAAAATAGACCAATTTAAATTAAGGTAGATGTATTTTGTTTAAAACTAAAGATATCTATAGTAAAATTGTCAAAATAATTTTTAAAATCGAAAAATGCCGCTTAAAATGAACATTTTGTTATTAAAGTGTAAAATAATTGTTATTAAAATTTAAAATGTTATTAAAGTGTAAAATATGATCTTAAAATTTCAAAATCTATATTTCGACATGAGAGTAGTGTATATAAGGTATTATCAAAAAGGTCCTCTCACTGGCTTTATATTCAAAACTTACTTAGAATATGTCTATTGAAAAGATGAAAGAATATAAAATTAGCTTCACATAACCGCGCTACGATGGTTCGTACGAGGCGCAGAGCTTCTTCACCAACTACGACGCCCAAGCAGATCGGGCCCAACAACAATACTCTACAAGACTGAGAAAGCCACCAAACCTCCTGCAAGCACCCCTCCGAGTTACCAACACGCGAGCGTATGTTACCTGCTTCCCCGACCATCTCTAAACCACGAGCCCAGCGCAAGCAGTGAACTTTAACTGTCCCAAGGATCCTCCAACCACGGCCACAGACCAGGCCTGTCCCGACATACAAGACAGCACCACAGTAGGTTCCTCCATACATAATTTTTGTTGAACAATTGCTCGTTCGAGCTGAACTGTCCAATAATGTAAACCTACCTCTACTACTTGATACAGGAGCATCTATCGATATAATTAAGCAGAATACTTTTAAAATAGTAGAAACAAGTTTATAAAAGAAAATACCTGTCCATCCATTTAACTTAACTATTAACGCCATAGCTAACAATATTTTCACCATAGGTTATATATTTTTAAACTTAAAAATAGGTAACATAACGCAGAAACTAAAATTCCATATCATAGATACACCCTTGCCTTTTGGCATATTATCCCTCAATTCCATTAAAATATTTCTACTAATTATAAACTGTCCTCAGCTACTCCTGTATCAAGATAATGTACCCCTACCAACTACCTTGTACAAACTCACCTCTTGCAAGCAACACGTGTCCCGTGGACAGGTTAATACAACTGTTCCATTTACTAAAACTTCCCCTCCTGGAACGGGTTGCTCACACGTGGTGAACTCCAACGCTCTTATTTTGTCTCATTGTAATGTTCCTAATCCTATTTCCAACGCCCCTATGTCCTTTTCTTTCATAGCTTTGGACCGAAGTAACCTAAGTGACAGCCTTCCAAAACTATTCCAATCGTTAAATTCCAATATAGCTACACTCCCTCTTACCTTCCTTTTACATGCATATTTAATCATTGACAAATCTCTTTCAACAAAATAAACAACACCCTCTCACATCACTTTCTCCAATTGGCAACAATTTTTAGTGCGCGACTTAACACCCAAATCCAATTTCGAGCCACACAAGCTCCATAACGTCGCCCCACTAAACACAAAAAAAAATTCACATTAAACGTGCCATATCCACTGACAATATAAAGATTCTCGATATATGTTCGTACAACCAGCACTCATGACTTTAGTAAATTTGTTATTCATGGTGAAACAGGTTAGATTTTGTACAAAACAACTGCTTCACGTGACACCTTTTCATTCACAATTTTTAACTTCGTGTCACAGTGCCATATCACAAAACTCTTTCACTTTTCAGGCCAAAGACGCCTTCACGCCTGTGACACATCTCACCTCAAAGCGTGTCCACGTCGAAAGTCGCACTTTCACTCACTTCTAACTTGATATCACTGAATAACATTTTTACTAAGTCCGCAACAACCTCGAAACACAACAACCATTCGATTTAATATCAATAGATACAATATCCAGATTTTCGAAATACAAACACGAATCGAACAAATGCTTGAACACGGGATAATTACAACCTCTGTATCTAACTATGTCAGTCCCATAACGCTTGTCACCAAACGTGACAAATCAAAACGCTTTTGTGTTTACAATTATAGAAATAATATCTCCGAACGTAGTCCGAATTTACAGACCCAATCGACCCCTAAATAAAGAACATGATACAGTTCATGTGAACAAACTTAAATACTATACAGAAAATATCTTATTCCTCGCGCCCCAGCCTCTAATTCAAACACCTCGTGTAACACCTGATGTGCACTTAGTAGAATTTAACCATTTATGTCCCACGATATTTGACGCTCAGAAATCACTTCTTATACCCCCGACTTGCTCACCCCCTTTTCTTCATCTTACTGCAGAAATTTTCCAATAATAGTAAGTAAGGATCCCATTAAGCAGAATGACAAACCCAATGTCACTAATCCATAGCCACAGAAAACCAAGCAATAACCGCGTTACCAAAGGTGGGAGACAGCCACCAAGCAAGCTATTCCCGCAAAGGGCCCCTGGCCTAATTAAACATCCGTCGTGACCCCCTGGAACTCTCTAATAATAAATTCGAGGGGAGATGGAAAAACAAACAGCCGACATTTTCTTGTTACGACCCATCGCTATTGCCCGGTTTCACTCTAATGAATGTTCACCAGCTAGTAAATCAAAAATTAGTGCGTGCTTCTTACATATACCGTTCTAATCTCTAACCCATTAATCTACTCCGATATCCCATTTAGCTACAGAATAGAAATTTGGCTCAATCAAAGACAGTCGATCACACAGCCAGAAAGGGAATGATGCATTCTCCATGCACCGAGCGGCCATTGGTTGGCCCCTCGCGCCCGCCATTATGGTCTGGCTACAATGGGGTTGACCATTCACCCACAGGCGTCTCCGAGAGTCCACAGCAAGGTTGCTGACCGAGCCCTTTCGTTCGGACTTAGTTAAACCCGTCCTAAAGTTCCAATAGGACTCTCCCCCCCCCCCCTTTGGCCCTCGAACCCCTAGTTCCCAGTACTCCCTGATTCTGCCGTCGAATCAAGGACCTCTGAGGTTCTGAGGTTTACGCGGGGAGCCGACGCGGAGGCGAGGGGGTGGTACTACTGTGTGCACCCCTTGGTTTTTCAACACCAGGCCTAGCCCTGGTGCAATTTTCGCGCACGGCAAGGACGCTCCCAATGGCGCACACACAGAGCGAAGACCCAAGAGTTTCAAGTTACCCCTCCACTCCCCTCTAGGGTGAATAGTGAGGGCGGGCATACTTCTTTCCCCGCCCATTTAGCTACATCCCTGGAGCAGTAATGGCTACCCAGACCTCGAAGGTCCATAAGCCCGCATGCGTAGCATGCACCCATTGCTGCCATATAGCCACCGTGCCGTAGGAAAGATGCATTCTCCATGCACCGAGCAGCCATTGTTTGGCTCCTCGCGCCCGCCATTATGGTCTGGCTACGTGGGCGCGACCAGTCAACCCACAGGCGTCTCCGAGAGTTCATGGCAAGGTTGCTATCCTAGCCCTCCCGTTCAGACTTGGTCTAATCCGTCCTACGCTCCAATAGGACTCCCCTCCCTTTAGCCCTCGTACCCTTTGGTCACAGTACTCCTGAATCTGCCGTCGAATCAGGACCTCTGAGGTTCCGAGGTTGACGCGAAGAAACCACGCGGAGGCGGGAGGGTGGTACTACTGTGTGTACCCCTTGGTTTTCCATGGCGCGCACGGCAAGGACGCTCCCAATGGCGCACACACAGAGCGAAGACCCAAGAGTTTCTAAACCCCATCCTTTCAGCCTCACCAGTACTCCACTAGGTCATCGGCTAACACTCTCTTTCCTTCCCTTTCAGCCTTACTAGCGCTCTCCGCCAGATCATCGGCAAGCTGTCCACTGTAGTCAACTGTGGCATCTAACAGTTGAGGAAGAGCTCACTAGCGACATCGTGAGCTCTTTCCAATAACTTCCAGTGGGATTTCAGGAGCTCCAGTTCAATTGCTCCTTTAACTCTTCTACTCTCCTCATCCCCTCTTGGGACCCTTGGGCAGTCCATTATAAAATGTTTGGCGTCTGCCCCAGGGCTCCCACATACGCATTTGTCGTCCGCTTTGATTCCAAACCGCGCCAAACTAATAGGAAACGGGCCGTGTCCCGTGATCATCCTATTCAGTTTGTGTGAGAGGATACGACCGTTCCTTTTTGGAACTTTAATCCATTTAAAGGATTCCCGGCCGTTTGTTGCTCCCTCCCATCTTTCCTTCCATAATTCATTAATATGCGCCCGGATACGCCTGAAAATCTCTTTCTTTGGAATTGGGGTCACCACATCCCTTCCAGACCCGAATCCCTCTTTTGCCAGTTCATCAGCCAATTCATTGCCCTCAATTAGAGAGTGCCCTTTCACCCAGTGCAATTTGAGGAGCCTATCCTTTTCACTTAGCAGATCCGCTACTTCATGCGCCATCTGTCCCTTCTCCAAGCAAATGGAGATGAGGGCGGACATGCAATCCGAGTAGATTGCCTTGGGAGACAGACAATCTATCCTACACCAGATCAGAGCCTCTCTGATCGCGACCAGTTCTGCCGAATATACCAGCTCATCGTGCCTTAGTTTCAGTGTTTGTCGGCCCACTACCGAACCATCACAGAAAATGGCGATGCCGGCCCCGGTTCTCTTACCATACTTGCTTCCGTCTGTGAAAATCTCCATTTCTTTACCAGACGGTAAGCCCACTGACCACTTCCATCTTGGCTCCCAGTTCACGTCCTTATCTGGGTCCTTCGCCCATTCAAGCTCCTCAGGCGCAATGCCCAAATCGTTCTCAGTTCTGTTGACCCAGATAAGCTGCCTCAATTTCTCTTCCTCCAAGCCTTAGAGAAACAGGAGTCAGACCCGAAATCACTAGCAAAGCCTCTGTATTAGTAGTACAGTACCCCCCAGTGATCCTCAGAGCCGATACTCTCTGCACTGACTCCAAAGTTGTTCCGACTTTCCTGTCGTGGTTCCTCTTCCACCAAGCTCTGGCACCGTACAGGAGAATCGGCTCAACGCAGCTGAGGTAGAGACTCCTGAAAATCTCCTCTTCTCTGCCCCCTCTCAGAAGCGCTAGCCTGCATAGTCTCGATAGTGCAGACCTAGCCCTCAGCCCTATATCCTTGGCGTGGTCCATCCAGCTCAACTTATAGTTCACCACTACACCAAGGATTTTAATCTGTTTGACCACCTGAATCCTCTCATCCCCTAGCCGCAAGATGGGATTGTGGTCATATTCGACGCCAGTCCGTTTGGCTCGAACATCCCGCGATTTGAAACTCAGGGCCTTTGTTTTGCCCGCGTTAAATTTGAGCTTCACTAGTTCCGCCCAACCCTTTAACCTCCTGATGCTTTCATTGGCTAGTACCTCAGCTTTTCTTTTTTAGCTACAGATAACTTGTATAACACATCCATTCTAACAAATCAGTCCACTAACAGAATAACTAATTAATTCAATAACTAATCCCGCCTACTGAACCCCAATGAATTAACATATCTATTCTTTCATTAATAAATCAAAACCAAGTCACCAGGTCTAGATTCTCTCGCCCTCGATTAACTTGTCCACTTAACATCGACACTTAGATCCAAGGACAACATTTTACCTACAACAATCACACACACCCACATATGTTAAAAAACAACAACAACAAAAACTCTTGACCGGTTAGAACAGATCGCCGTGTTTCCTGCACACACAATAAAAATGCCGCTTTAGGAAGAATCACGTTTTCACCTAAACGTGGTGCAGGGAACAAAAAATCGACAACATTAGGACTCAGTGAGTTTCACAGTTGGAAACAATGTGATCCACGAGTCGCGTCAAACATAAAACAAATTCGATAAGTTAGATCAACTCATGCCAACAAGACCAAAGATATCGCATCCGAGGACAATTTAAAGCTCTCTCCACCCATCCTAAAAAAACAGGAACATACATTTGGCCTACTACTTTCCATGCTTTCCCGATATAAAAACTTCTATATATAATCTTACTTGCTCTTCTTTATCGATGAACATTTTTTTTTCATTTTAATATCCTTCATATAATTATTATCTAGCTCTTATAATTTTTTTTTCTACCTGAACCAATCGGTTTAGACTATTGTCATTTTATATTAGTTAATTTTCCCTCTTTATCAGAATGTATTTTACTTTTGCTTTATGACTCTATTTTATAATCAACTTTATATTTTATCTTTCATCTCTAATAATCTCAAGTTTATGTTTCATGTTTATATCACTAATTTGCATTTTGTCATTTTATATTTTCTCTCACTTTATAAATTAGATGTTATTTACATTGTTTCATCTTCCGCTACCATGTTCAATGTTATCGAGTATATTATTGCTCATTATTAATTTTCATTTAATATGTTCACTTTCTATTACCCCTTATATGCTGCTATATTGTGTTAATATTTGTATTATGTCATCACTATTTTCACTTTTTTTAAAGATTACTTTGCATTTAACTTCGTAATTCTATTTTTGATTTTTCAAATCCTTTAACGCTATATGCAAAGCCTTAATTTCGCAATTTCATATCTCAATGAGCTATTCTTTTATAATCAAACTAAAAATCATGATCTAAAAACAGGGCAATCTTCAGTAATCTCTTATTCAACCACTTTAAAGGTTACTTCTTAATAAATACTAACCCTTTTACGGAGGGACTTTTAACAAGCCTTCGCAGGCTAGACTTGACCTACTTTGATTTCGTAATTAACAATATTGACACACCGTCCCCCAGATTTACCTATCCCAACTTCTGGCTTGGACACGTGCAAATTGTATTTTGTTTATATATATTCCAGGGCACTCTCATGCCACACGCTGGCACATCTTTTTCTCGCTAAGCCCCTGACGACTCCAATTAAAACTTTGATTTCTGGTCACTGATCTTCGCCCTCATTTATCCTGCATGCGTACATAACGACTAATTCATCAAACCGATAACAATCACCCTTATCTTACTATTCGATTGTGGTACTGTAACTTTATTAGGTCCTTAAATTTACATGTGAAACATGGCCTAGGTTTACCGCACAGTGCACATTAAATGGTTTGGGACTTGAGTCAAGGTGACATTGCCTCATCCTGAACATAACTAACCCCTCAACCCTTTCTAACGCCCATCATGAAGAGATCATGATTTACCCATCCAATCATTTATATTGTTACCTATCATCATTATATGTTCTCTATTAAAGCTTTTATTCCTAATTTTATTTTTACTTGTATGTTTAGTATTAGTTGTTTATACTTTATTATCTCTTATGGATATACAGAAATCAACCCCATGTTATATACCAACTCATTTCAATTAATTTTTAAAAATTACTTCCTTAATAACAGTCTTCCTATTCCGCTCTCTTAAATCCCTCCATATGAACCCTCTCACATCCGGGGCCATCTGTGATGATTTAAGACCATGGAATTGTTGTAAATAATCCAGATATCTACTACCACATGTTCCACCACGTGACTTGTTATTTACTACAAATATAAAGAATCACATAATATCATTCTGTACCGCGTAAGACTCTAATAAAGTATAGCAACTGTACAGATAGAAGGAATGGAGAATAACAGGAGAAAATTAAGGTTAAAACTAATCAGACTTAGGTGAGAATAGGAGAGCAGGCCTAGCGAACCCAGTCCAACTTTTACAAGGTCGTGGCCCTCCTGGATAATATAACTTCCCCCCCCCCCCTGTTTGCGTCAGAAAAGGGCAGTGACCTGTTTGGACCCAACTAAGCTATAAAAGGAGGCCCCGAGCCTCAGTTAGCCAGTCCTTAGTTAGTCTTTGTTCCAGCCCCAGTCCGCCGGACGCTCCGATAAAGGTAAACCCTTTCCTTCCAGAAATCTCCTCGCCCCATTCCTTCTTGACGTTCAGACGCTTCTTAGTGGAATATCTGTTTGTTTATTTCATCTTTGGTCCAGCTGTGTCGCCTTCCACCACGACTGCACGGTAGAGTTGACATCGAGGTTCGTCTAGCATCAGGTAACACTGGTCCCAGAGGTCCCAAGATATCACATTTATATAAATATAACCAATGCTTTAAGTTTCTCACCTGAAAGGAATTTTTTGGCATTATTTGTTCACTAATAAACTATTTATTATCAATTATTTTTATTTTGGTCTTCTCTTTATTTACTAATTTTTCCCATTTCTCTATACCTAAATTTTGTACATTTTCAGTGGCCACCGTCGCCTCTGTAATACCTTTTCACCGGTAAAGTTGTATTTAAACAACAATCAACTGTGTAAATTTGAATTTTACAAGGGTCGAATTATCTATAGTGTCGAATTACAGTTTTTTTTATATAATAGGCCATAGTTCAGGACATCAAAACAGGATTAAATTATCATGTGTCGATAAAAAACTAGAAATTTATTTTTTAATAAGGTCCTTTAAATGAATTAATTCCTTTTATAGGTTGTCTTATCTGCAATATAGTTGTGTCGTTTGCAATTTTATTTTCTGATTTGTTAATTTTTTTCCTTTTTTTTCATTTTAAATACCTTTTTTAGACATAAGCACCAATGCCTATAGTTTCTCATTTTTGTTCACTAATAAACTATTTATGATCAAGTACAGTCGAACCTCTTCAATTCAACAACCCAGTGGATCAGAGCTTTCGGTTGATTTAAAAGAAGTGTTGAATTAAAGTTAGATGATTAGCTAATTATCTAACTCGCTGAAATATCATTTAAAAAAATAGCTTTGTAACATAAATTAATGATATTAATTGAAATTATTGTGTGTACTTTTTGTATTTTTTTAAAATTTTCATATTCAAATTTTAGCATAAAGGACGAAATGGCATTAATACATATTTTCGAAACAAATAATTACAAATAATATTTTATTCTAATTGAAGAATATAGCAGTTGAAAGGAAATGGATATGGAAAATAAAAGAAAATTTTTAAATATTATTTTTTAAAAAGAATCATGAAGATATTTTTAAAAATTCCTTTATAGATGTGTTTTTGCACTGAAATCCTATTCAGGGTATATCCCAGATGGTTTATTTTTAAAAGACATGCATGTGTTTCTTCCTCTGAAATGTATTCTAAATAATAAAGAGTTTTTATTGTATTAAAGGCATCCACTGCTGCTGCAGGTGTTATTTATTTTGTGTTTAAATCTTTTATAATAACATGGAAATGGAATATTGAAATGTTATCATAATAATTGTGGCTACATTTTATGAAGATTTGTTTATTTAAAGTTAAATTATTTGTAAATTTAAAAATAACTAAAATATATCTATGTTGAAAATATTATAGTATTATTAATTAGCGCACGATGCCTAAATTCCCGCGTAAAAAAACAAAACAATAACACTCGCGACATTGCGCAACAACGGTATTGCAAAATGAAACTTAAATTAACCAGAAACCAAAAGTGCGCAGGCGCAATCTTATCAGCGACCGCCGATCGTCGCTGCTTGCCGCCGCTGTAATATCTTTTTAGCGGTAAAGTTGTATGTAAAAAAACAATCAACATTTGAAATTCGAATTTTAAAATAGTCGAACTATCGGACGTGTCGTATTATCTATAGTATCGAATTACGGTTTGTTATTTGATAGGCCGGAGGTCTGGACATCGGAACAGGGTCGAATTGGGGTTTGTAGAATTAACGAGGTTATACTGTATTTTGATTATCAGTCTTCTCTTTATTTACCTATTCCCCTCACTGCTCAATACATTGATTTTCTACATTTTTGCACTGTGTTGTCTAATATGTTGTTGATTATAAGGTTTGGTATGGATGATATGATTCCATTCTCATTTTGATATATAAATATATAAGATCAGACCGAATGTATTTACTTAGAAAGTATTTTTCACTCACCCTTATATTTGAAATGCTGCTTTTTGGAAATAAGATTATACCCATTGCAATTTTAAAGCCTCTATTTATACTCTTAATATTTCTGCGGGCCATTCGGGTAAACCCGGCTTTGCCCGGGTCACTCGGCAAGTATAATAATATTGTCACAAAGTATTTATTAATTTTATTATTTTTGTTAACAGACTGGTCATTTTTATGTTTATATTTTGCTACTCTGTAAATTTCCCTCGTGACTTATCTTTTGTTTACCATTCATAGTTTTGTCCTTGCCTGAAATAAATTGTTGCCTCCTCCTGAAGTTTTTGTCTTCCCTAATTTTCGACGTGGCAATATTATAATATATTCTGTTCAATTAATTTATTTTTGATTGTTTGGATTTGGCAGCACTGTAATTATTGTTGTTGTTGTTATGAATATATTAAAAAGTGTATGTCTGACATTAGAAAGATATATAATTAAAATTTGTTTCTTAATTTGGTAAAGCATATTCATTTATTTAATCGAAGAGAGAGAGGAACATCACCCAATCTATTAAAGAGAAATCGCTGAACGTTTTGCGAGGCATATAGAAAGAAGAACTTTTCAAGTGTTTCCAAAGTTGGAAGAAAAGATGGTTAAAAGTGCATTGGTGCAGGAGAGTCTTATTTTGAAAATTATTGAAAATATTTTTTTTTTCGTATAAATATAACGTATAAATATAATTATAGCTTCAGTGATATATAATGTATTAAATATATAAATTTATGTTTTAAACGTGTTTAAGAATAATAACGTTTATTTAAAAAATGCATAGACACAGGTTAAAAATGTATATGAATATAATTATTTAACTTTATGTTATAAAACGCACAATTATGGATTAATTTACAAAAAAAGGAAAGAAATCAAATATACATCAAATTATAATATACAGGTTTTGCGATTTTAATACATTTTACACTTTAATGCTAAATTTTCATATATATAACAACAGTTTTCATTTATATTACACAATTTTCATTTCAAACGGTATTTTGCGATTCAAAAATATAATAAAAATTTTGCTATAGATAGATTTCTAGCTTCCGTCGAAATAATTTTATTTTAATTGAAAGTGGTCTACAAGTAGTTGTATATTAGACCTTTTTATAACCGTTTAAATCGAGCATGATAAATAAAGCGTTTGAGATTTTCTCGAATAAAGTAAATCACTGTTTAATATTCCCACCACAAGATGTTTACCAGCTTAACATCTAGCCATTTTGATATCTGTTTTTTTTTTTAAATTGACTTTCATGGGTTCAAAGTAAACATTAAGTAAGTTAGTTCTTTTCTCGAGTGCGTCGATATTCATAAATCGGAATAGGAACTAATATTACCATTGAAAAATAATTAATATATTATATATTACATGTTTGAATGATATTAAATTAACTAGAATATTAACTCGTCATAAATGCGATGGAGAATTATCTAAACCAAAATGCTAACTTGTGAGTTGTTTCATTTAACATTAAATAATCTATTTAAAACAGTTATAAAACATCAAATTTAAGCTGAGAAGCAACTTGTAGCGGAAATATATAGAAAAAATTAAACAATGGTTAACTTGAGAAATTCTTAAAAATAATTAATTATAATGCTTGTGATTAAAGCGGATATTTAACTTTATTCAACTATATCAACAAAGCGCGCTACTAAGGACATTGGCGCCAAAAGAAAGGAAAAAAGAAATTATCTTTATTATATATCTACCCATATATCCAAATAATACACTGGCCCGCAAAATTGAGGGAACAACTTTTTTTTTCAATCATCTGTTATTTTATTGAACATTTATCAATGAAATTTTATACACAAAAATTTATTCCATTATTATTTTAATTTCCGAAATCAAAGAAATTTAATATGCATAATATATGTTGGCTATTGTTGTTAATATGGGGTGTGATCGCCTTTAACTGATAGGCATGCTCCACGTCGGTGACCCATACTAAAAATTAGAAGGTTTATCAGCTCCTGTGGAATCATCGCCCACTCTTGTGTTAAGATTGTTTTTAGCTCATGAGTGTTTCGGAGGGGGTTGGAAAGATGAGATCCATCGTCCAAAATTGTCCCATACATGCTCAATGGGATTTAGGTCTGGAGATCGAGCTGGCCAATTCATTCGGGCAATTGCATGGTTTTGGAGAAAAGTGTCGACCACACCAGCCCCATGTGGACGGTCATTATCATTCATTAGAAGAAGGTTTTCTTCCATTTCAACTGATAAAATATGCAGAAAGCTTCACATGAATGGCCTCTATGTTCGACGACCCATAATTTGTGTGCCATTAACACCACCTCAAAAGAGAGCAAGGAAACTTTAGTGCAGACAACAAGTAGCCTGGAATCCAGATGAACGGAGACATGTAAGGTTCACTGATGAGCCCAGATTATCTCTAATCAGCGTTTCTCGTCGTTTCTTTGTATGGAGAGAGAGGTAGGACCATAAGTAATTCCCCGAATATAGTTGAAAGAGATCCCTACAGAAGCCGAGGTTTCATGGTCTGGGCTGTAATCTTCTTAGGCGGTCGCACAGCACTCAATATTTTGGCAAGGAACCATGACTGGACAGAGCTATCGGGACGAGATCTTGGCAGCATATGTGATGCCTCAAACATTGGAAATGGGAGAAAACTTTCTTTTAATGAATGATAATGCCCGTCTACATAGGGCTGGTGTAGTTGACACTTTTCTCCAAAACCATGCAAATGCTCGGATGAATTGGCCAGCTTGATCTCCAGACCTAAATCCCATTGAGCATGTATGGGACAATCTAGAACGGTGGATCTCATCTTTCCAACCCCCTCCTAGAAACACTCTTGAGCTAAAAACAACCTTAACACAAGAGCAGGCGTTGATTCCACAGGAGCTGATAAACTCCCTAATTCATAGTATGGGTCGCCAATGTAAACCCTGCCTATCAGTTAAAGGCGATAACACCCTATATTAACAACAATATCCAAGATATTAATGCACTGACTTCAAGAAGATCATTGCTTGACAGGCTAATTTGCATAAAATCGGGTTAGAATTCTTTGATTCCGGGTATTTTAATCAAAATAGGAATAATGAATTGTTTATAAAATTTCATTGATAAATGTTCAAAAAATTTGAGATAAATGAAAAAAATATATTGTTCCTTCAATTTTTCGCGTTGCGCGAGCTCCGCGTTTTCTCCGAATGGGATGGAGAATATGGAGTAGAGCAGCCCCTTTGGAGCATTGGCTGAAAGCCAGGGAAATGGGCTGCAAGCCCAAACAAGCTCATCCAAAACCTTCAAGTGTCCGCCGAAATATCAGCAAAAGTTTCATGATTGGCTGAAATCCATTCTGATTTGAACAATCGCAAAGATGTAAATTTTGAGCCGGCGGCGGACGGCAAACATGCAAATTCTCGCCTCGACTGGGCTGACTGCCCGGAACAGGACGACCAGCTTCCCGAGAGCGCAGATGTTATCTTTACCATAGTGGGAGGCTCAAAAAAGAGGCCACATGACCCTTACCACGCCAATTCGGGGACGAAAAGGGGCTGCGTCCAGGCACCGAGAATCCCTCCAAACAGGTAACTTCCCATAATTTATTAATTTTTATCATTATTTTTTTTAATTGACAAATTGTCAATAAAATTATTTCAAATGTCAAATGTCTCTTTCTCTCTCTCGGCCGTGCGGCTACGCGGCGCGCGAGCTCCGCGTTTTCTGCGGCTGCGATGGAGGCCATAGAGATGTTGGCTGAAAGCCAAGAAAATGGGCTTCAATCTCAAACAAACTCCATTCAAAAATTTAAAGTCTCTGCCGAAATATCGGCAAAAGTTTCAGAATTAGCTGAAAGTCATTTTGTGTTAAACAATCTCAAAAATGCAAATTTTAAGCCGGCGGCCGACGGCATAGATGCAAATTCTCGCTGCAACTGGGCTGACTGCGAGGAACAAGAAGACGAGCTTCTCGTGAACTTCACCACAGTGGGCGTCTCTAAAAAGAGGCCACATGAATCTGACTACGCCAACTCGGAGACCAAAAAGGGGATGCATCCAGGCAACGAGAATCCCTCCGAACAGCAGCAGGCCATTAGACCCAGTAAGGTGCACGAATGCCAGACCACCAGGCAGAGGCAGGCAACCTTCCAAGCCAGGTCGGCAGCAGGGTAGGCGGACCAATGTGTCTGTCCAGACTTCACACAAGAGCAGTACTTCCGGGCGTTGGAAGCGAAGCTGGGCAAGGGAACCATCTACCAGCTGACAAAGATGGAAGGGCACATCCTGGTCGGCCTTTCCACCGTACAACTCGTCGACAAGCTAATAGAAGAAGGCCTCAATATCGAGGATGCCACTCTGTGGGCCTTCCCTCTGAGAAAAAGGGCCGAGCGAATAGTGCTCAGCAACGTACTATTCTTCGTCGAGGACGCTGACCTAGTCGCTTCTCTGCGGCCTTACGGACAGTTCACGTCCATCAAACAGAAGATGATGCAGCTCGAAGTCTACTGCTGGGCTGATGCTCGTCGGGAAGCTCCCATATCTCTGCCCGGCTGGATGTGAAGTCCAAGGGAGTGGTCACACACTTTTATGTGACCTACGGCATCAAGTGCTCCTGTTCCTTAAGCAGTGACACAAACCCGAAAAATGTCCGCGTAAAACTGGTGTCCAGGAGCACAAGCTGGTGCTCCCTGTGGATGCTCCTGCTGCACGCACACAAGGCTGGACCAAGCCGCCCTCCACCTCGAATACCATGCTGGCTGTAGCACCAACTTCAGCTGCATCACCAGCCCCACCTGCAGAACCTACACCTGCTGCTGTAGACTCAGCCCCACCTCCATGAAGGGAATCTAATGACATTCAGCAGGAGGACCTGACCCCAAGCTTATCCCTACAACGAGCGCTCTTTAAAAGCCTGGAGCCGAAAACATCAGATAAAAGAAGGCAGGGTCCGGTGTCGAGGCCTCTCTCCTCCAAGGCCATGCCCTCCAACAATTCCGCCTTCTCTCCAGCTGCGTATTTGTTTTTTATTTATTTATGCTTATGAGGTGATACAGCAGCGTATTTACAATTAGAGAGGAGACAAAATGAAATAATGTAGCTGCTGTATTGTCCGTGAGGTCAAGAGACGTACGGACCTCTGTGGTGTTGATCTCTTGGCGGAACGACTTGGAAGTCGGACTCGGGCCCCCTCAACACCATCCAGCCCTTTCGCGCCTTCGCCCGGGGCGAACATTCCTGTCCATCCCCAGGATACTTCAACTCCTGAACCTACTGTTTCGGCGCCGAGCACCAGCCAGTTGCTGCCACGACCAGAGCCCTCCTCGGCCATTATTGAGCCAACAGCATCTCCCAAGAAAGAGACCCAAAATAGGACTGCACCATCCATCCAGTCTTCTACCTCCATGACCCAACCCATGCAGCCTCTTCAGAAATTTCAGAAGATAAACTCAAAGGGCAGGTAGAGAAAATTTTGAACGACTGAACGCTGAATTTTTCCTATCCCCCCTCTATGGGGAGATTTTTATGTTTGAAGTAGTGGAAGCGGTCTTATACCGCTATGTGAGGGAGGTACTCTCCGAGACACTCTCTACAAGAAACAAGAATATTCTGTGCGATTTCCTGAACATGGCAATTGAACATGCTGGGGATAAAACCAAGGGCCCATACAATTTCAGGGTGTTTTGTAGCCCTTGATTTAAACTTGACGTTCCTTCGGAGAAGGCTTCGAGTTTGAGATGTAAATATATATTTGTATAAAATCATTAGTTAATAGCTTTAATTTATTGGAATATTTTTGTATTATTGTTGCCTAGAGGTCAAAATATAGAAATATATATTTAAAACATGCATAATGTAGGTTTTAGATATTTTAAATTTTATAGTAGTAGCACATACTCGTGAATTGATACGCGAGCATCTCAAAACAATTTTGTTCCCCGAAGAAGTTTGGCGAGTTGCCATACGAAATATGGAAAATAAAAATATATGATCCAAAATAAACATTTTTAAATAATTAGAAAATATGTATTGCTCAATTTTCAAACATATATATATATAGCATAGGGCTCCTCCCGTCGAAATAAACGTCAAAACTAGACGCCTTCTATATTCATCATCATATATTTAATTATTTTGATTTAATTTTAAATCTCTCAATATATATATATAGCATAGGGCGCCTACTATCAAAATAAACATCAAAACTAGACGCCATCTTTTTCTAGACGCCAAAATTTCAATATATATATGAATACATTTGTTAATGAATTTTTAAAATTTGAAAAATGCCGTTAAAAATATAAAATTCTGTTAATAGCGTTTAAAATGCTGTCATTAAGTGTAAAATTTCGTAAAATTGCAAAATCTATATAAAGACAGATATATTACAATTTATAACATATGACGAGCATTTAATAGCAAACATTGTGGCTGCACAAAATATTATTCATAATAATTCTCACATATGAAAAGATATATAGAAATAGAAAGAGGTAGTTATATAATAATTATAAGTAGTATGTGTTTAATAATTTATTCAAGCACACACAAGTGTTATAGTGAACTACACACTAGTATAATGAATTTTGAAAACTAATCGAATATAGGTTGAAATTCAAGCTTTTATAGGTTTTACAGGGAATATATATATGATGTGTTAACTATTTACACCTCAAACATTTACTCTTTCAAAAATATCTTTTGATTCAATTTCCTTTTTATTTCGAGCATTGATGTGCCAAAAAAAGTTTCTTAACTCTTAATTGGCCAAAATGATGCAAATCATATCTAAATATTTACTTTAAATGCATATTAATTTGTCCGTGAGAGCATATATAAATTACACATTTTAAAATATAATAGAACGAATCGCATTAATATAAATATATTAGAAAAAAAGGAAAGCTTTATAAAATGTAATTAACGAATACACATTTTACTATATAATCTGATAAGTAGAGTGTGAAATATATTAAAATAATTAAATTCAATAATATAATTTTGAAACCCAATTTGGCTCAATTCATAATTATATATCAATAAATAAATATACACGTATTATTGGTGCATACATCCGGGAATTGAGAATATTCTTGCATATATATATACTATGTGTGTTGTGTGTATTTGTGTATTGTATAATATATATATATATAATTGTGTGTGAGTTCTTAAAATACTCCTTATATCACTATTGCTCCTTACTAGACCATGAAAAGCATGGGAAAGAGGAAATGGGACTGTTATATTTCTAAATGAAGTCTATTTATATATGTGTAGAAATTATAGTATTTGATTGTTTGATTACGAATCGCTTTAAAAACCTGATTAGAAGACTACCTCTCTGTATTGAAAAAATATAGAAAACCTGGATAGTGAGAGGGAGAAGGCGATTTGAATATATTTATTAAGAAAATAAACATGTTTTCTATATGTGGGGATATTAAACCTAATCCTTCAAACACGTAAAGGGAAAATACACCCTTCTAGACAAAATTCTGAATATAAGTTAGTGTAACACAAAATAAGAAAAACATAACTGGAGAATTGATCTTTGTTATAAAAATAACAATATTAAATATAATCCAAGCGCAACTTGAACATCACCAATTATTTGAAAAATGAATTTTGATAACGATTCTTCATATATATATATATTTCGTTTATTTTTATTCGCCTGGGGTACTTACTCGTTTCACTAGTTTAAGAAATAGGTTGCAATTTTTTGAGATTAGTAAACAAATCTGTGAAATCAAAATGTTATGTTTTGACCAAATAGTTTGTTTTTAAAAAGGGTAATGGCTTTGAGTAAAGGCTAAAACTTTTCACATGTTTAATCAGTTTGTTTATACATCTCTTTGTATGTAAATTTTAAATGTGTTTAAATTTATAAAGCTACATTAATGCAAAATTGAAATAACCCTTCAACACATTTGCAATATATTTAAAGTAATAGAAAACCTCATTTTATAGCACTTTTTATTTCTTTCAGATATCCTTCAGATCCTAATCCTATTCAAATATTCTATTCGATTAGAGCATATTGTTTCATAATATATTGCTGATCCAAATTTAAACTTTTAATTACATCACATTCTTGATTAACAACAAAAGCCTTTTAAAAGACATTTCATCTTACAAAGACTCGTACAAAGAAGAACCCAATGAAAGAAAGTAGTAATAAGTAACTAGGTCATAAGTTATATACAGTTATGGTGAAGATGCATAACAAATAGTGTCTTCTAGTAATAATTTCAGATTTTCTCCTCTTTCTACATGAATCTCTCATCGGTCAAAGAATCAGAAAGGAGCTTGTAAAATTTGACTTATTACGGGTGATAGACAAGTGAGACTGCTAATTTTCATCTTTCCTCTTGAGGTCGGAAACAATGAAGAATATAAGCATTCTTGATTATTATATTAATGCGATGTAGTTAAAATATACAACATGGAACACATATGTCATTAGATTTATACAGAGTGATCAAAAAGTCTCGCACAACTTTAAAACTTAATAACTCCGCGAATATTTGCGCTAGAGCAATGCGGTAAACACCATTGTGTTCAGGATGCAATGGGATATTTCTAGAGCAGATAGTGAAAATTTCGAAATTGATTTTAGTTATCATTCGCTAGATGGCGCTCTACCAGACTCAGAGATTCAGCGGCCAAATTGTTTGATAAATTAAAAAATATAACTGATCGACACATATTTCTCCTTTTTGAATACCAGTAAAAAATCTTGATAATATCAAATAATAAATTAATAAAACACCATTTCGCCAAAGGTAGAAGAATTGGATGACGATTTTTAAATGCAATCCGAGATATGTAAAACAGGTGAATGCAAATTAAAACATGTAGCAAAAAATATTTTTATATTAGATAAAAGTTTTGTGAAATATTTTAAATGTTTGAAAAACACTGCTGAAATCAATACACGATTTTTTGAAATGTTAATATAGTACCAAAAATTATGATGGCGCTACTAATAGGATTTTTTGCTATGTTTCTTGACAGTTTGGCGACACTTGACTATTTAACTGGAAATTTGTCATGATCCAACAAATGAAATAAAGAGGAGGGTGACAAAATCTATTTTTCGTACTTTACTCCAAATAGCCTATGGGCTTGTCAAATGTTATCATTGCTTATTATACTGTAAAAATATATAAAAATGTGTCCCCACAAATTAAAATTATTTTTAGATCGACCCCTTTTGCGTTGAATAACGTAGTAGTAAAATCATTATGTGTTATTTTTTTGCGCAAAATTTCTGAAGTTAGGGATGTACAGAGAATATTCCTTATGCTATTTCTTCTAATGAGAGAAAAGCTATGCACTAAACATAAGGGGTAAAATTGTGTGTTCCATTGTTATTCAAGAGGTTATATCACTCTGCACGACAACGCGAGCAAATGGTAAACAAAAAATTACTATTCACAAAAGAAAAAGAGACAAGATGTGAGGACAACATTTATTATTCCCATTACTCAACACAAAGAGCTGCAAAATATTGGTTAATAGTATAATACATGGCAGCTTATATGACACATGAGGTAACTGCTTTCTCTATTGTATTAGGTCACAATCCTTTCTCAATATGGTGCCCTTCATTCTCAGACACAACCTGCAGATGATAGATGAAAGATTGGACAGCTTTAAATAAAATATCTGTTGATATTGATGAAACGTGCTGTCTGATAGAAGCCTTCAACATGGCAAATGTTGGCATCGATAAACACGGGACTTAATGTACTCCCATAGCCAAATATCGCAAGGCGTCAAGTCTTGTGATCTTGGAGGCTACTGGTGAATACAGTGGCAACTTATCACACGATCTTCACCGAACGTATCCTTCAGCAATTGTTCGGCACCGCGGGAGATATGAGGAGGTCCTCCATCTTGCATGAATGTTATTTCGCTTAGTGCTTGTCTGTCCTTCAATATAGAAATATAAAATAATAATAACCTTTTCTCTCAAAAGTTGAACAAAAAGTTCACCAGTTACAGAAACGGTTTTAAAATTTCTTCCATTCATTTCTTCAAAAAAGAATTACCCAATAATAAAAGAAGAAGTGAACCCACACCAAACTGTAACTCCGGACTAATGAAGTGGCATTTCTGTGAAAATCCTAGGTTTTTCTGTTGCCCAAATGCGGCTGTTTTGAGTGTTATCATCTCCGTTTAGAGAAAAGTGGCTTCATTTGTCCACAGAATATTCGACAGCCAGTTATCATCAATATCAATTTGCCGGAAAACCCCATGGAGCGAATTCTTGACGCTTCTCAAAATCGCCGACTTTCAGCTCGTGAAATCTTTGAATTTTGTAAGGGTATTTTTTAAGGAAAATTCTTAGTGCTCTCCAAACTGTTCCATACGAAATCCCCGTTTGTCGAGAAACTCGTCGAGCACTTACTTCTCCATACGTAGATAACGTTTCAATACCTTCAACATTCTGCGAAACCGTAACAGCCACTGACTTGCATGTCGATGGTCTTCCACTCCAAGGTTTTGCTTCCAGAGATCCAGACTTCTCAAATTTTTTATCATTCGCCTTAAATAGTAGCAACTCATGGGTCCTTTACCGCTTCGAATACCTTTAAAGATACGAAATGTTCGTGAAGCTTCAGTGGCAGATTCTGAATTACAATAAAAAAAATCACCAAGAGTGCTTTATCCTGTAGTGACGGCATTCCATAGTTAAATAAATTATCAGAGATAGATAAATATTTTACAAATGAATTAAAATAAATATAATCGATACTGAGAGAGAGAGTTGAATTAAAAAATAAGAAATTAAAATCTCTAAGAGGATTCCAACAAACCGCATCTAAAATACCATTTTTTTGGGACATATTTTAATTTGCACTTACCTATTTTACATAACTCGGATTTCATTCAAAAATCGTCATCCAATTTTTCTTTTGGCGAAATGGTGTTTTATTAATTTATCATTTGATATTATTAGGGTTCTTTCCTGCTATTCAAAAAGGAAAAATTCGTGTCGATCAGTTATATTTTTGAATTTATCAAACAATTTGGCCGCTGAATCTCTGATTCTGGTTGTTGTATAGTTATTACTCAATTGATTAATTAAACATTACTCACCAGATAAAATTATTTTATTTCAAATATATATATTTAAAAGGTTACATTTATTTTATTTCTCAATTTATTTATATTCGAATCCAATGCTTATGTTTCATGCTTTCTATGATGATAATATTTATATCTATCTTTAAACACAGAATACTACATTCCTTCCTTCCTTTAGATGAAAGGAATCATGCCTTTATATCTTGATGATGACTTGACGACTCTTCCACTCCTGGTGGTCACGGGTTCCTTGGTAGTCGGCAAGGGTGGAGAAACCTCTGGTGGCAACTGGTGAAGAGTCTCGGTATCAAGTCTATCTGAAACAACTGGGTTAAATGTAGACCCTGTTCTACTTGAACTTGGTCAGTTTAAAGAAGTGTCCTTGTCTTGGTTTGTGGAATTATCATCTGGCATTTGTACGTCCGAAGAGTTAGGGTGTTCAATTCTTGTTGAATCTGAACTAAGATTTTCCTGGCTCTCTTCTGGAATCAAGTCAGGAATGTCTTGAACCCAACTCACCACCAAGATGGTACTTGTAGATGGTAGCCTTTGCCACACTAGTGATATTTATTGCCTCGGGATGGAGGCCGATGCCGAAGAGCCAGGCCTGCAGATCCAGGGGCAAGTCGCAGGAAGCGAACACGTCCCGGAGAAGGGGGCGCACAGCTCGGCAACTCCAATATCTGTGGGTCAGCGACCCGTAGAAAAAATGGAAAATGTATCCTTTGTTAAGTCACCAAAGAGAAAAAAGCATAAGGAAGGGGCTAAAGCCATATTGGATTGACCGTGCTAAGGTAAATATATATTCAGTGCCTTTTAAAATCCAACTGTGAAAGAAGTTGGCAGAAAATTTCTCGCAAGCTTATAGATAATTTTCGACTTTAATATATACATTTCTAGTTCCTAGAACGTGAAATAAATAGACAGGAATCCTTTATGGATGGGGATGCAGCAGCTGGAAAAAATGTTATAATTAAATTATGGTGTATAGATTATTATTTTTTTAATTAAATAAAAAAAACTAAATTACTCTAGAAAATGTAAATAAAAAATGAATACATTTTTTGAATAGGAATAATACTATATATGTCTAACTTGCTATAGTTTTGCATGGCTAAAAAAGAATAAGATAATTTGCATGTATATTAATTATTAAATAAACGTTCCTTTAACCAACGGTGAATGAATTTCTGATTCTGAACCCCTTATAACACTTACAGGAATCTTTAAAAGGTCAATTACATTTAATGAATGTCTCTATATAATTATCATTAAAAATATTTTCTCATTTGTCACGGTAGTTATAACGAGTTGTCTTGTTTGATTTAGATATAAAATTCATTGATAAATGAAATAACACTTTCTAGACAGCTAAAACTATATACAATAATAATAAGGTACATGCAACAGTCGGACCAATTTAATTCAGTGGCAGATTTAAAGATCAACATAAATCCTTTAAAATACAATATAACGCGGCTGATGATTGTAAAACGAAAATTGCAATTATACCGCGAATGTTTCTTTTAAACAAAAATCGAAATTTATTTTAAAGAGAAATAGCGATTATTTCTATCTTTAAGGATGAAGTATGATAGGATGAATTGTGAAGAGTAATGACAAACGGAAAAATAAAAGTGTCCAGGGATGGGAAACGAACCCACTGTGTTCCGCTTACCGGGCAGATGCCATTTCCACTATTTTTCCGTTTGTCATTACTCTTCACAATTCATCCTATTATACTTCATCCTTAAAGTTAGAAATAATCGCTATTTCTCTTTAAAATAAATTTCGATTTTTGTTTAGAAGAAACATTCGCGGTATAATTGCAATTTTCGTTTTATAAATCCTTTAACTTTTTAAAAAATAATGTATTTAAAGATTTTCGTAATCACACACAAATATGACTTGCCTTCAAATTTATATCTTCATCTTTATCACAAGCAGCTCGTTGTAATTTAAATTATTTTATATGTTTTATCACAAAAACTTCTCCCATAAATTTTCTGTATAATTCAAATAGATTAGAAGTATCTGATACAAAACCTGTAGAAGAGTATCTTATCTCGGTAGCTTGCCAGTTGTTAATAAAAAGAAACACATTATAGCAGCGTTTCTCTCAACCCTTCCCCCCTTTTTTTTAGTATTTAAAACTGTAAAAATTGTCTACTAATCTGTGAATAGGTCTTTTTTTAACAAAATGACTTTAAACTATTTTATTATATCAACCCAAATTCTAAAATCAAGGTATTTTTATTTTATTTATTTTTTTTAACGTAAAAATATCGTAAAAAATTATATAGGTAGTATTTTTAATTTAAAAAAAAATAAAAAAAATAGGCAAGTAAAAATCTCTGAGAATTAACGTTTGAGAAACACTGCATTAGAGCACCACCTGTACCAAGTTCTATAGCAGGAGTTCTGATGGTTCATTCAAGCCTCCCCTGAAAGTTGTCATTCCTTGTTTGCCTGACATCACGCTTCCTACCGTCGAGGTAATTAGGATGCAACACTAATGAGTCGAATTAATTGAACAGAATTGCACCCCGATGGTCAAACGAATGTCAATATTCTATAAACAAAAATATATATTTCATTTAACTGTGCCAAAAATAAAGATAAGCTTTTTTTTTCATTGGCTAGCCTTTCAGAAGAAATCTAAATTAATGCGAACCAGGTAAGGGATAGCGTGTATGGTATTTTGTTGATTTTCAAGTGGTGAACCGGCGAGTGAAGAGTCATAAAAAAATAGGTAGCCTTTTCCAATGAGGAGCGGTACTAATCCAGTATGCGAAAATAACGGTTCTGCCTACCTATAAACATTTCTCAAGCACAGGGCACCAAATCTAGAGCTGTTCAGATCCATTATTGGTAAATGAAGAGCCGAACTACTTCTTACAATTATGTGTTTTGTAAGCAGTCCCGACACCCTCTATCCACAGCTATTTTCAAGGCATAATAATAAAAACACTTTTTTTTAGAATAAATAAAATTAAAATTAGTTTTAATATGAAAAAATAAATATTACTAATTCCTTTCTTACAACTCACACACAATTTGAGAAATGTGATTAAAATAGCTCACAAAAGAAATGTTTATGGCATAAATTTTGAGATCCGAGATTTTCATCTAATATGTTGAACTTGTATTAATGTTTATTGAAACTTTATATTAATAATGTCAAGTTAACAAGAGTAATTATAATTGGTGTGCGTATAAATATTGTACAACATATGCATTTTAAAAAATTGTGTGAGTTATAGAAAATATTTTAAATTATATACAGTATATAATAAGTTGTCCATCTTACACCTCCTCATTAATAAACGAAGAAATAAAGATTTTGATAAATATTTTGGAAAAATGACAGAAATTCTGAAAAATGGTACCATACCTTGGTATTGATTCAGAGTGAGAACTCAATTTGACCACACAAATATGTCTTTAGAGATATGTCTTGAAGATTCAGAGTTACACCAAGCTGTCGCTTATGAAATAAATAAAATTAAATAATTAAATGACATTTTTACACATAAAACTATAGCACAATGCTCTTCACGAGGCAATTTTATTATTATCTACATGTTCAATAAATTTGTTGAAGCTTCCATAATATAAGGTGGTAGTAAAAGTACAGAAACTCCCTTTATCTTATTTAAAAAAAAGCTATTTCATCCTTTATGTTTGGGAGGAGGCAACATACGTTGGTTCTCAGACAACCTTATCTGCTAGCTCTAGCCTCGCAAAGCCGGTGCAACCTAGATAGAAATGATCTTAGTTTTTTTTTTTTCAAATGTGGCACTTCTTCTAAATTCATATGTAGAAAATAAAATAGCACAATGCGAATTAATATAATTGAATGGGCTCAATTTTAGTTAAATTTCTTATTTTTTAAAAACGAATTTAATTCTAAAACGAGTAAAAATATGTTATTTTGAAGGAAATATTAAATAAATATATATTATATAATATATAGGTATTAAATTTAAAAAGTCACATTTATCCTGACCTCTCACATTAGCATTTTAGATGACAGAGAGCTCCATCTAGTGGAATTAAAATCAACTAAACGTTGATTTAGGTTGTTCCATGATATTTGGCCAACCCATTTCATTGATAAATTAAGAAAAGCCAACCACGTACATGTGTCTGGCTGTTGGCTCTCGTCAGCGTGGTGCAGGTTGTACCTCAACGACCAAAATTTGGTCCAATAGGCTTAAGGAGAAATCAAGAAATGGGTTTTCAAGGCCAAATTTGAGTAATTACGCGGAACACGTAAAACATAAGAAAAATAATGCTCATGTGATCGGTCAGGATATGACATTTTAATTTTTAAATTCTACACCTGACTTGTAATGTGATACCTCTATGTGAAATGATCCCCCAGGAATATTTAATACTTAAGAATTGCTGTGTTTTATGTTTTTCCATTTGCCAAGTGAAATAAGTTTTTTTTTTTTTTCATTTGTATGTGGCTGTGTGTTGTAATAGATGGGGAGGAAGGTGTGGGTGGGGGAGTGTTCACACGAGAGGTGGCGGGCCGTCCTACCGGCCGACTACCTATGTCAGAGAACTGTCTCGTTGGTGGAGGTGCGCTGGGTGGAGGGGCCGTTGACCAGAGAGTATCGGGTCTTATCGCTACTGCCCCGGCGACACGAGGGGAACCTGTTCCCGCTGAAGAAAAGGGTCTTGAAGGTCCCACGGAACTGCCGGCTCATACCGCAGTATATTGCAAAATTGACGGGGTAGCTGAGGACGAGGAGGAAGTTGATGAAAATGATAGTGGTGTTGAGGGCATTGTAATCTGCTATGTTGATGTCCAAGGCATTCTGCATCACGTGAAGCAGCGTGGTGACAGCCAGAGGAATCTCCACTACCAAGAAAACGGAGACGACCACTATCAGCATCCAGGTGGTCGAGTTGCCTTCCCTCTGTTGCTTCTTGGCTGCCGCCTTTTCACCGAAAAGCTTCTCTTTATTGCGCTGCGCACGTTTTAGGGCGCGAAACAACAAGGCATTCAGCACTACCAAGATGACGCAGGGTCCGACGTGGACGAAAATTATCCTGAACATGTAGAAGAATGTGAAGTAGGCCATTTCTGTGACCACAGTTCTGACCCAGTGGGCCGATCCCAGCAAAGAACAGCCCACGAAAAGCTTGCCACCCCACAACGTGTGAATAGTGACAAAGGTCCTGTCAACGAAGCGCGTGGTCTGGTGGAAGAGAGACACCACGAATATTATCGAGATGGCGCGCAGGACGTGAGGAATGGTGCACCATGTCCTGGCTGTCGTGATATGGCAGACATAGATGTACCGCTGTGTAGCTAGCAGTAGAGTCAGCCATATGGAAGCCGTGTGGAAGAAGGAAGGCATGATCTCTATCATGTACTGGTAGGCGTAGCAAGCCGCGGCTGGGCCGAGAGGCTGAGCGTGAAAGCCCAGCGTGTACATGTAGAAGTACCATGGAGCAGGGAACATGAGCGTGAGAGTGTCGGAGATGGCCATGGTTAGCAGAACGATGTTGGTGGGTGTTCTCATGTGCGACTGCGACAGCACCACTACTATGAGAGTGTTGGCGACGATGGTCACCAATAGGAGGAACGGCATGACGTAGCCAAAGAGCGGGATTGCGTAGCGCAGCGGCACTTGGTTCGTGATGTTGAAGGGCATCAGGATGTTAGAGATGTTAGTCATCACCACCTCCACGGTGATGTTGCTCTCGTTCATCCTCGACGTCAAGATGTCTTCCATCGCAGTAATCTGAAACATCACACGGTCTGAAGCTCTCAGCTGATTGCTTGTAAATCTAACAAAGCATAACACAATGGAATACTTTCCAAACACACATTTTCAATTAAGATCAACATTTTCAATAAAATATAAACCAAACGAATTCATTACCTAAAAAGAATATATTTTAGATGTAAAAAGTGTTTTCGGAATTTATCCATTTTTTAAATTTTAAATGTGCTTGCTTTGAAAATATGTTTAAAATAGAAGATACATATACAGTTTATATGATAAGAAACCTGGAATGAAGCCACAAAGGAAACACGTTGCATAGCTCGTCGATTTCAAAGTAAATTATTACTTTCTTTAATCTTTCTCTTTTTTATTTTTTATTTTTAAAATATATTAATTTACTAAGATTTAAAATACTCAAATTGTTTAAAATAACATTATTGATTATTTGAAAAAAAAAACTGCTTATATACTTTATCTAAATTAAAATTACCTGTATGTCAATATGTCATGGATGCGCTGATTAATAACCGATTGGATGAAATATTTAAATATTTTCCAGATAAATACAGAAGCAATAAAAAAATCTATGTAAAGATGACATAGAATACTTGAAAGGAATAATAAAGCAGATAAAGGCATGGTGTATCTCAACTGATAGAATTAGACCAAAATTTAAACAAAATATAAAAATGTTTAGAGACTAACTCTGATTATATCATGGGGGACTTGACGAAAATAGCTGAATATAATAAGGATAAAGATACATATTCAGAAATAGTCAAAATCGGAATAGATAAATCTATTCAGAAGGAAGGACAGGCAACCAAAGAACAAACTTTAATAATTACAGTTAATGAGAGTCAAAATATATCTTCCATTCACCAAAAGGTAAGTGAATATGTAAAACGTAAAAGCTACGCCAGTAAGGGAATAAAGCAAAAATTACCGAAATTATCAATACAAAGAAAGGCACGATCATAAAATTACCTGATGAAAAATACATTGATCAATTGATTGAGAGTTTTAAGAAATCGGATGAAATCAATTTTTTGAGTAAAATATACAAACCTAAAATGCGAGACCCAACTGTAGTTATCAAATCGGTCAATAAAATTACTGACATAGTAAATTTTCCAACCATTATATGCGAGATGAATTCAGAACTGAATGACTGTGAAAACGAAATTAAAGTACTTTTTCCTATTAAATCCAATAGGCAAGAACATGACATCGCGTTGAGAGTTTCTCTGCAAGTCTATTATCAATAGAAATATCATAATATATACGGACATTCAACGCTGTAAAGTATGGGATAAAGTACTGGTAAAGCAATGCCAAAATTGCTTCGAGTTTAATCCTAACCATTGCAAAAACAACTGCCCAAATGCTAAAAAAATCACCAAATGTGTTTTAGAGGGCCAACACCAATGCTCTTATAATATTAATTGTTGAAATTTCTCAAAACATCCGTATTTTAAAAATAGAAATTCAGAACATAAACCTGATTCAAGAAAATTCCCTATCTACAGTAAGCAAATCGAATTAACGATACAAGGAACTGATTACAAAAGTCCAGCGATAGAAAATCAAAACAATAAAATAGTTTAAAATCATTTTTTCCTTTTTTTTCAATTTTATAAAATGCAAATCAATAAGATTAAAATAGTACAACAAAATGCGCGAAAAAGTATTATATGTATAAACGAATTTTACTATTCCAATGAAATTAAGACAACAGATATAGTTTTAGTACAAGAACCCTAAACAATTGATGAGAAGTAATTATTCCATGGTCAGCTAAGAAATATCAAATATAAAACACTCAAAGGGTAAATACAACTATAATTGTCAATAATAGTAGTCTTCAAACGAAACTAATTACACAATTCACAAATTCTTTCGCAACAACTATTATAGTTTACACTAAAACAAAAAAATAAATAAAACACCACGAACAAAGACCACGAATAATTTTTTAAAATAATCAATTACAAATTTCAGGAATACACCTCTGATTCTTTGTGGAGATTTCAATGCGAGATCTCTGTTATGGTATGATTTAAAGACAAATTATAACGGCCATAGATTATTTCCCATTATCGATGTTACTGATCTAATTATACACAATGATGAAACGCCAATATGTAGGAATGCCAGTGTAATTTATTTGATATTGACAAATAAAAAAGCTCTTACAACTATAATGAAATGGCATACACAACAAATATCCCAAATATTTGATCACGTTGCGAATCGCGAAATTTCCCGACCCCTTGAAAAATATTCGATAAGTTGAATAAAATCAATATTAATTGGTTCCCTCGGTAATTGGAAGTTAAAGGAATAGTATATTGCCACAAACGAACATTTGTGAATAGCTGTATTTAAAATAATAAATCACTAATTTCGTAATGAAGCTCTTCTTTACTTGGTTTTATTAATATGTGAGATGCTATCTGAAAATTAAGATATGAGAAAAAATGTTGCCGGCGACTTTCTCAAGCCAGACCAGCCCACGAACAAACTAAATAAAGTAAGAGATGAAAATTCCCACGCTCTACGGGCGGAGATCAGAGCTTGGTTAAGTGGATTCGTCAGTGTAGAGGACAAAACGTTCCGTCGGCGGTTTCATGTTCAAGTCTTTCGCGCAGTCTCTTGGGATTGAAGGATTTACTTCAAGCGAGGGGTGGCTCTCAAATTAAAAAAAAAAAAAAAGACACGGGATATCATTTAAAAAATCTGCGGAGAGAGCGCCAACGTGGAGATTTCCATTTGTTCGCAAAGGATTGACGACCAAAACCAATTTTTGAATGGCTATGACCTATGGCTATCATCTGATATCTACTAATTCAAAAATGAATAGAAGTTCGTATTAAGCAATATCAAAGGGAAAACAGGAAACTTTTATCAAGTTAGTATGCTTACAGGACGAAACTATGCAAAAGCTTCTATATAAGTTATTTAATTTTCAGTATCGCATTTATATTTATTCGAATTTTATATTTAAACGATACTCATTATTTCTTTTGATTTTTATATATCGTATATGTAATATTGTGTTGAGATCCTGTCGACTATCTGTAATATTGTGTTGAGATCCTGTCGACTATCTGTAATATTGTGTTGAGATCCTGTCGACTCTCTGTAATAATGCGTTGGGGTTTGGTAAGCCTGTTGTAGAACCTCGTCGACTCTCGCTATAAGTTGTGGCAACCGAGGGTCAAACCTGTAGTAACCGCGAGGGACAGTCAGGGGTGGAGAGTTTTCCAGTGCCTCTCTGCACCTTGTAGGACCTTTAACAGTTCTCACAAAGTACAGGCAGTCGTGGTCGAGGCAGAGTGGAAAAGCTGGGAATGTCCACACACACAAAACGAAGCGACACAGTTGAAAGAAAGTTCCTTGAATAGATAAAAAAGTCGAGCCAAAAGCAAAGATGGAGATCGAGTAGGTTTCTTACTGTTTTACATGGTCGATGCGTTGGTGACAACCGGCAATAAGGGGTGACGCTGACCGGAACTGACTAGAACTGAACTGGCTGTTGCTACGTGGGGTCCTATTTATACAACTCTTTTGGACCAGGAAGGGGACCAGGAAGTATTGCCTTTCTGCACGTGTCCGTTAATCGACACAGGCACCGGTCTGGGCTTCCATCTAACTTTAGAAGTTACTTTGTAAATCTCTCAATCTTGCTCTTAACTCAGTTTTTAATCTATTATATAGTTTTATTCATCCTCAGTACATTACATATGGTTATGCAAGGAGACATGTCAATTATGCATATAATTAGTTATAGTTTATAATTAGTTCTATATACAACATGACAATCTTGTTATAAATATTATAATATATAGGGTTGTTGGTTTAAATTATCATAGATGGGCCCCGTGAGTGAAAGGGTTTATCCGGGTTTAAGCGGGTAAAGCCTCTCTAACACAGGTAAGTAATTAAAATTTCTTTTAATTAATTAAAACTGTGAGGGTAATGGGCTATAACAAGATGTTTATTTGGCTATATCTGAAAATTGTAAAAAATAAAACTTATGTTTGATTTAAAAGTTATGATATTCATTATAAAAGAGAACTGTAGATAAAACCTTTGTTTGCTAAAAATAATGATGATAAAAAATGATGTTCTAAAAGATTGTTGGCGGGCGTTGGAAAGGGTTAGGGGTTGAAGAATATGCAATTGTAAGTGTTGCACAGACAATCAAATACGGAGATCCAGGTGCAAAGCGAGGATATAGACTTGTGCGTCTTCCTTGGCAATGTTTCACCTGTGATCCTGTATAAGGTTACAGTGCTTTGACACAATTGTAGGGTTATTGGGTTGAAAAGTTGTTGAAGAAAAGACTTAATATGATTGAAAGGGATGGTAGAGCCATGCGATAAGTAGAATTGTTGTATCGACAGTAGGTGGTCTGACTTGACTTGAAATCAAAGGTTGATTGTGGTCCGCTAGTGCTGAAAAAAATTGAAAATTGAAAAAAGTGAACGCTTTGTGCATGCGTTGGTGATGTGCTCTGCGGATGATTGAAATAAACTTTTGAAACGTGTTCAGACCAAAAGTCGAGACTTGTACTTCTGGGGAACGGTGTTTTCAAAGAGTTTGTTGAATTACGAAATCAAAAGAAAAATTGTCAAGCAGTGCTGTCGTTTCTAGCAATGGCTGAAATAGGTAGTGAGAAAGTATAGGGAATTAGTTAAAGAATATGATTGTTGAAAACGATTGTTGTAGATGCCCGATAGTTGATGAAAAACATTGTCATATAATAAAGTTATTTAAACAAAAATATAGTGAATAAAAAGATAGAAATATGATTGCGGATAACAACAGTATAAGGGGATGAAATCAAACATGTAATATACAAAAGACATAATAATGAATTAGCAAAATATAAAAGATGTAATAATTAGAATTAGTAATATATAAAAGATATAATAATGAATTAAAAATGATTATTGAAAGAATTAAATGTTTTGCCATACTAAAATAATATCATGAAGAATAAAATTGTTACAATAAAGTTGTTAAAATAATGTTGGAATAAAAATTTGATTATAATTGAAAAGTAAAAAAAATAAAAATAAAAATAATTATTCAAGATTTTATACAAAAAATATAATATAATTAAAGGTTATTAATGATTATATAAATGTTAAGTAGTAACAAATGGAGCAAAAAATGTCTCTTTTGAAGAAAAGTTACAACTGTGGTGTGTAACTAGGTCATTTCCCTTTTGGTACACATTGGTTTTTCTATGTCTCTCTGAAACTGGGAATACGTGATCTGACATGTTCATGGTAATATGTTAAATTGGGTAATGATTGGTAAGTCAATTAATTATAGGTGCTGCAATCTATCCATTCTGCGAGCTGGACCACGAGTTTCAAGTACAGGCGGACTGGAATTAGTGGTGTCATGTCAACATGGCGGCTGTAACTGGTGTCATTTTAACACGGCCGCGGTGGCTTTGATGCCGACTGGTACTGCTGGTGTTTATTATTGTTGGCGATGTGGTGAATCATCCTGCTGGCTAGAAAAAAATCTCTCAGCACAGTGGTACTTGCCTATTTGAAATATAATTTTCTCGGTGTTCGCAAGCGTTGTGTCTCGACGATGTTGCGAACTTAATAAAAAATGTTATTCAATGATGTCAGGTTTAGATGTGAATAAAAGTGCGACTTCAACGTAGACACGCTTTGGTGAGGTGTCACAGGCATGAAGGCGTCTTGGGCCTGTTAAGTGAGAAAATTGTTGTGGTGCGCTGTGTGACACTAGTAAGTGATTGAATAGAAAGGTGTCACGTGAAGTCTTCGTTTTTGGTACAGCATCTAACTAGTTTCCGAATGAATAACAAATTTATTAGTCATGGGTGGTTGTTGTACGAAACACATCGAGAATTTTCAGATTGTTATAGAGGTGGCATGTTTATCGTGAAATCTTTGTGTTCGCGACGATATGGAGCTCGTGTGGTTCGAAATTGGCTGTGTTGAAGTTCGTTCCGAGGGTTGTGTGAATTATTAATAATTATGCATGTAAAAAGAAAAGGACGAGGGAGTGTAGCTAGGCTGGCATTTTTAACTTGTTTTGGGGAAGGACAGTTACATTTCTAGTTGTGCTTTTGAAGATATTGTATCTTTCGATTTTTGTATTTTTAAAAAAATGCGTTTCACCTATGTTTATTAAAATTTGAATATATTTTTTAAATCGTTGCTTATGTTAGTGCTAAAATTATACTTGTAAAAGGGCAATGGCATGATAGTGACTTATAATTTGAATGGGGCGTGTACATAAAATAGTGAACATAACAATGATTTTTGCAAAGTTTTGTGTATTTAATTAAGACATTGGTGTTTTTTGGTATAAAAATAAGGTATTAAGAGAAACACACAAATAAGTTTAGAATTATGATTCGAGTAATTTAAATATAATATGATTTTTTAAAACTGTAAGATTGCAAGTAATGAATTAAAATTTATAAGTTGCTTAAAATAAAGTAAAAATTGATAAATGATGGTGTACAAGATTTAAAATTTGAATTGAAATGCTATAAAAATGGTAAAATTTGATTTAAAAGGATTACAGTGAAAATAAACATTAAATTTATGGAGAATCAAGTTGTTAGCATGAGGAGAGAGTAAAGTAGATTTTTTTAAAAACTCACAGTTTTTATGATTGTTCAGTCAGGAGACTTGGTCTTTGGTTGTTGTCCTGATGACGTGGAAGGCGTCCCATGTAGAGCTTGTAGCAGCTTGTGACTTCTGTTTGGCGATGGTGGCATGTCGTCTGGATGGTTGCGTTGTAAGGCCGAAGGTGGGTAACTTCTCACCGGCTTATTTTGCGGGATGTTCGGCTGTGTCGTTGGGGGAAGATTGCTTGGTCGTTTCGTTGGAATGGCGTGCTTGTTCCTCCATCTTGCTTCTTGGCTCTTCTATCTATCTGGACAGTCTTTTTACCTTCTTCGCTGTGGTCTCCTTCGTTGTGGTAATCCTGTCGACTATCTGTAATAATGTGTAGAGTCGACTTATCTGTGATTAGGGATCCTGTCGACTCTCTGTAATAATGTGTTGGGGTTTGGTAAGCCTGTTGTAGAACCTCGTCGACTCTCGCTATAAGTTGTGGCAACCGAGGGTCAAACCTGTAGTAACCGCGAGGGACAGTCAGGGGTGGAGAGTTTTCCAATACCTCTCTGCACCTTGTAGGACCTTTAACAGTTCTCACAAAGTACAGGCAGTCGTGGTCGAGGCAGAGTGGAAAAGCTGGGGAATATCCACACACACAAAACGAAGCGACACAGTTGAAAGAAGGAAAGTTCCTTGAATAGATAAAAAGTTGAGCCAAGAGCAAAGATGGAGATCGAGAAGGTTTCTTACTGTTTTACATGGTCGATGAGTTGGTGACAACCGGCGATAAGGGGTGACGCTGACCGGAACTGACTAGAACTGAACTGGCTGTTGCTACGTGGGGTCCTATTTATACAACTCTTTTGGACCAGGAAGGGGACCAGGAAGTATTGCCTTTCTGCACGTGTCCGTTAATCGACACAGGCACCGGTCTGGGCTTCCATCTAACTTTAGAAGTTACTTTGTAAATCTCTCAATCTTGCTCTTAACTCAGTTTTTAATCTATTATATAGTTTTATTCATCCTCAGTACATTACATATGGTTATGCAAGGAGACATGTCAATTATGCATATAATTAGTTATAGTTTATAATTAGTTCTATATACAACATGACAATCTTGTTATAAATATTATAATATATAGGGTTGTTGGTTTAAATTATCATATATATATATCGTACCCTAATAATATCCCAAAATTTCACGGCGATTGGATGTATGGTTTCTGAATCTATAGAGTACAAACATACAGACAGACATTCAATTTTATATATATATATTGTTACATCATGATTAATGGCGTATTTATTATATTATTTTTAATATATTTGAAATTTAAATTATATATTTATTTATTTTTATATTCTATGATATTTATTTAAAACAGATTATTTTTAGATTATCATCATTTGTATTTAGGTACACTGTGACTTCACTGCTCTCTTTGATGTGAGAAAATAAATAAAGGATTCTGGTGGCTACATAAAGTAGACTTATCTCATTATTCCCTTTTATAAATTTGTAGGATGGTTGAAACACGCTCTGGTAAGATGCAAGACCCAGCACAGGAGAGAATCAAGGCTGAAGAGTCTGCCAAGCCGCAACCTGGTGCAACAATTGGTAGAGATGCTAGTTCCGACCCAGTTGTCCTGAATCCCAACATCGACATCCCCAAGTATGATGGAACAGAAGACCCTCGCCCATGGATTGAATCTCTTGAAGAAATTGGCTTCCTGTACCATTGGGCAGACTACATTATCTCCCGTTATGCTGCCATGAATATGATTGGTAGCGCCAAAACCTGGCTGAACCTACACAAAGTAAGTTTCACCAGCTGGGAAAATTTCAAGAGCCGCCTAATTGAGGATTTTGCCTCAGACGCCAACAAAGAAGAAATGAGGATGAGATTAAACAGGATACAACAGTGGAATGAACCTGCAATCAGGTTCGCAGAGGATATCCTTGTACTGTGCAACAAGGTCGACCCCCAAATGGAAGAAGAGACTAAAATAAACTGGGTTATTGGAGGGTTAAAGAAAGAATACTCTTTTGCCCTTCACCTAAACCCTCCTAAAAATACCAATGAACTTCTAGAAATTTGTAAAAAGCTGGATTTGTTCGAAAATAATTACCAAGAACGTGCAGAAAAATCAAAAGCTCTTTATTATGGACCACGCTCTCCTCGTCCCCATCATCAAGAGCAATGGAAGAATGCTACGTCGTTCAGAAGACCATATCAGAACACCTCCAAGCCCCAGGCCCCCGCTCCGAGGTACTACCAGAACACCTCCAAGCCCCAGGCCCCCACTCCGAGGTATTACCAGAACAAGCCTCTGCCCCAGGTATCTGCCCCTAGACGATCTTACACTCCCAATCCTGAGCCAAAACCGGTCTACCCAAGTAAAACATACAATAAGAATCCAAATTCAAATAGGAATAGGACAGAAGACGGGAGACCAATATGTTTCAAGTGTAACAAGCCAGGACACGTAGCGCGGTATTGCAGAGTCAGGTTTGTAAGAATTGTGGAAGAGGACCCCATAGTTACACAAGACAAGGTCGAAGAAGAAATCCGAATGGATAATGGAACTCAGAAGTCGAGACCTCTGCTCTACTCTGACGTAAGTAATAGCCCGTACTCGAGTATCCCTACAAGGAATAGATATGCGGCATTAGAAGATTTAAACTAAACATCGCGCCTGAGTCCGTCAATCAAAGCAAGTCGACCATAAATGGAATTAAAAAGTTAGACCCCAAATATAAAATGAACATTAACGTGGATAGAATCGGTATCTGCGAAGCTTTGATTGATACAGGCGCCGATCTTTCAGTGGTCGACCTTAGTACAGCTCTTAACACAGGTCTTGAAATAATAAATCCTGATAAAATGTGCTCCGGACCCAATGGCAAAGAATTAGATATCGTAGGAAATATTATTTTAAATATAAAATTTGATGACAATATAGCTCGGATTTTTCAACACATCTCAAAAGAATAGAAGCTGTTTTAAAATGTTTTCGCGAGGCTAATTTAAAATTGAACAACAAAAAATGCCAATTTGCTTTCGAAGAACTGGAGATTCTTGGCCATATAACTAATCAACATGGTATAAAACCAGCGGAGCATAATATCAAGGCTATTAGAGATTTTCCTCGGCCCAAAAAGATAAAAGAAGTTCAATCATTTTTAGGAATGTGCTCATATTATAATGCCAATTGCCAATTATAATGCCAATTTGCTTTCGAAGAACTGGAGATTCTTGGCCATATAACTAATCAACATGGTATAAAACCAGCGGAGCATAATATCAAGGCTATTAGAGATTTTCCTCGGCCCAAAAAGATAAAAGAAGTTCAATCATTTTTAGGAATGTGCTCATATTATAGAAAATTTATCAAAGGTTTTTCAAAAATTGCCGATCCATTAACCAGTCTTATAAAAAAGAATGTACCTTTTACCTGGACAGAAAATCAAGAGAAAGCATTTCAAACCCTTAAAGTAGCATTGATAAATCCTCCAATCTTAGGGCACTTTGACCCGAATGCAATTACTTACATTCATACTGACGCATCTAACATCGGCCTGGGTGCAACATTAGTCCAAAAGTTCGGCGATAAAGAAAAAGTTATCTCATATTTAAGTCGAACACTGAGCAAACCTGAGCAAAATTATTCGACTACCGAAAAAGAATGTCTAGCTGTTGTGTGGTCAATGTCCAAGTTACGACCCTACCTATATGGAAGGCACTTCAAAATCGTAACTGATCATCACGCACTATGCTGGCTTAAGAATCTGAAAGATCCGACCGGCCGATTAGCACGATGGGCACTGAAGATTCAGGAATATAATTTCGAAATCATACATAAATCGGGTAAAAAACATCTGGACGCTGATGGTCTATCTAGAGGACCCTTACCTGAAAACGAATGGGACGAAGATTATGAAAGACTATTTCTGAATCAAATAATAGACGAAAAGGATGATTTTATTGATAATATTAAGGAGAACCTTAGTGGAAACAAGCGTTCAATTACACAGAACTTCAAAGAAGAAAATGGGTGTCTCTACAAGAAAAATCCAAATCCTGAAGGTAGGGCATGGTTGCTGGTAGTGCCAAAGAAGAGAAGGAAGGAAGTCATGAGTGAATACCACAACCATATGCTGAATGGCCATCTGGGCGTCGCCAGAATCACTTACCGATTGAAGAATAAATACTATTGGCCTTCCATGTTGAAAGATGTTTCAGAATTTGTAAAGACGTGCCATCTTTGCCAAAGTCGGAAAGGTTCAAATCACTTGCCTTCTGGACTTCTACAACCTATTCCCCCAGCTAACTACCCTTTTGAAAGAATCGGAATTGACTTTGTTGGCCCCTTGCCATCAACGAAAAGAAGAAGGAAGTGGATAATTGTGTTGACTGATTATTATACCAAGTATGCTGAAACAAAGGCAGTATCAGAAGCAACCGTGAAAGAAGTCTCTACATTTTTAATCGAACATATTATTTTACGTCACGGGGCCCCAAGATTTCTTATTAGTGATAGAGGTTCACAATTCACTAGCAATTTGATGAAGGAGGTAATGAAAATGTGCAAAGTGAAACACTGCTTCACAACGAGCTACCACCCCCAGACTAACGGACTAACGGAACGGCTAAATAGAACTTTAATCAATATGATCAGCATGTATGTGAACACAGACCAAAAGAACTGGGATGAAATCCTCCCTTTTATCACCCACGCGTATAATACCACGATTCAAGAAACCACAGGCTACTCTCCATTTTTCCTGTTGTTTGGAAGGGAACCCATGTCCCTCTTAGACGACGAGAATATCCCAACGGACAGTAACATGGACGATTACGACGAATATATAGAAAACTACTTAGATAAAATAACAAGGACGAGACAGGTAGTCATTAACAACACAGAGAAGACTCAGGAAAGAATGAAAAGAAACTATGACAAAAAACACAATGAGAAAATCTATGAACCAGGACATTTAGTGGCAGTTTGGACACCAGTCAGGAAAATCGGAAAATGCGAAAAACTATTGAGAAAATATTTTGGCCCATATCGAATATTAAAGAAGCTGTCTAACGTAAATTACTTAATTGAGCCGAAAGATAATCCTGGCCAAGACCCATTGATTGTCCATGTCTCAAGACTCAAACCCTATTTTGAGAGAATTGATGAGGTAACTCACGAGGACGTGACGACCTCTGGAGAGGGGGAAGTGTTACATCATGATTAATGGCGTATTTATTATATTATTTTTAATATATTTGAAATTTAAATTATATATTTATTTATTTTTATATTCTATGATATTTATTTAAAACAGATTATTTTTAGATTATCATCATTTGTATTTAGGTACACTGTGACTTCACTGCTCTCTTTGATGTGAGAAAATAAATAAAGGATTCTGGTGGCTACATAAAGTAGACTTATCTCATTATTCCCTTTTATAAATTTGTAGGATGGTTGAAACACGCTCTGGTAAGATGCAAGACCCAGCACAGGAGAGAATCAAGGCTGAAGAGTCTGCCAAGCCGCAACCTGGTGCAACAATATATAGATTATTCTTGTCTCAAATAAATTGCCGTGTCATCCTGAATTTTGTCTTTCCTAATTTTCTACATTACAAAATCATCATTTTATCTATTCTCCCAATATATATGTTGTAGATAAATGATAAAACTAACTTTGACTTGTGCGCAATTAATAGGTAGAAAATCTTACTTTTGATAAATAATCTTTAAGATAATAAACTTAGTGATAATAAAACTTATAGATAAAAACACTTGTTGGTAATCAAACTTATAGATTATAAACCTTGTTATCTCCGTCGCAATGGGGGCGCTGCTTGCGAGTTAAATCTACAAATCTGCAAATAACTCTAAGGATATTCAAGAAACTATTTTTCAAAACCCTTCCCGGGGTTATATCTAATAATATCCCAAAATTTCACGGCGATTAGATGTATGGTCTTTGAATCTATAGAGTACAAATAAACAGACAGACATTCAATTATATATATATATATATATATATATATATCAATTGAAAAAGCCCTGTAAGATTTATATATGAATAAAACAAAGCATCAAGGGCTGCGTTTCTTTATTAAAACAAATATATTCGAGCTTTCGGGCACATACGCCCTTCTACAGGAATTAATAAACAATAATCCAACTAGTTTGAAATAATATTTATATTTAAATTTAACGTGCATATCCACGATACACGTGCATTTCAATTTGCAAGGTATCCCATCAGCCATGTGATATCTTATACTGTGAATGAATTATTTTTATCTTATTTTATTTAAGTCTATTGAATTATATGCTTCTGGTAAATCAATTCTGCGATTTATACTGTTATATTGCTTGGACACTATTGCTTCAATTATTAATCTTTGAAATTTATTATTAATATTGTTATAATGTACTTTAGGTTCATTTAAGTTAAATGTGTGTCCTGTTGAATTGGAGTGCTGTACTATTAATGATAATGGGTCATTTCTGTTTATGTTTCTTCTGTGTTCAATGATTCTATTATGCAATTTTCTTCCCGTTTCTCCTACATATTTGGCATTACAATTATTACATTCTATAGAATAAATTACCTCTTTTCTGCTTGATATATATTCAGTTTGCCTGTTTTTTGTAATCGGGTTTCTTAAGATATCTGATAAGTTGGGAGAGTTGCTATAAAAGGTTTTTATTCCATATTTATCTAGTGTTCTAGAAATGTGGATGGATTTCGGGGAATATGGGATGTAACAATTCTGCCTATATATTTTAGTTTTTTGTGCTGACATGTTAGATGTGACCTGTGCCTGATAGAAATGTTTTAAAATAAATGTTTTGGGATAACCAGCTGATGTCAAATTATTGATAACGGTTTGCGGTTACAAAACGCAAGAAACGCAAACCGTTATCAATAATTTGACATCAGCTGGTTATCCCAAAACATTTATTTTAAAACATTTCTATCAGGCACAGGTCACATCTAACATGTCAGCACAAAAAACTAAAATATATAGGCAGAATTGTTACATCCCATATTCCCCGAAATCCATCCACATTTCTAGAACACTAGATAAATATGGAATAAAAACCTTTTATAGCAACTCTCCCAACTTATCAGATATCTTAAGAAACCCGATTACAAAAAACAGGCAAACTGAATATATATCAAGCAGAAAAGAGGTAATTTATTCTATAGAATGTAATAATTGTAATGCCAAATATGTAGGAGAAACGGGAAGAAAATTGCATAATAGAATCATTGAACACAGAAGAAACATAAACAGAAATGACCCATTATCATTAATAGTACAGCACTCCAATTCAACAGGACACACATTTAACTTAAATGAACCTAAAGTACATTATAACAATATTAATAATAAATTTCAAAGATTAATAATTGAAGCAATAGTGTCCAAGCAATATAACAGTATAAATCGCAGAATTGATTTACCAGAAGCATATAATTCAATAGACTTAAATAAAATAAGATAAAAATAATTCATTCACAGTATAAGATATCACATGGCTGATGGGATACCTTGCAAATTGAAATGCACGTGTATCGTGGATATGCACGTTAAATTTAAATATAAATATTATTTCAAACTAGTTAGATTATTGTTTATTAATTCCTGTAGAAGGGCGTATGTGCCCGAAAGCTCGAATATATTTGTTTTAATAAAGAAACGCAGCCCTTGATGCTTTGTTTTATTCATATATATATATATATATATATATATATATATATATATAGATTATACAATCTTATTTAAGCAGTGAAAGAAGGGCAAATTTCTCATATGAAGATACAAATGTTACAAAAAATCTGACAAAAGGATGCCCTCAAGGCGGTCCTTTATCCCCAATATTATGGCATATTTTGTTAAACGACTTGCTGAAGAGTTTCAATCATTCGAATGCAGAAATAAATTGCTATGCAGATGACGTTTCAAACATTTGCTGGAGCAAGTCTGTCAAGGATCTCAAAATATTAAGCGAATATATTTTATCCTATGTCTTCTTCTTCTTTCTTATCTCCACATAATCATATTAAGGTATCAAGCTTGTAAAGTTTGAGACCTATGCTATGTGATTCAATGGTGTAATAGGAATAAATTATCAATAAGTCCAGAGAAAACGAATTTACTTAGCTTACATAATAAATCTAGAGTTCCTATTGAAATACCGAATATTATTTTAAACCCAGTAGATCTAGTTAAGATATTAGGCATAAAATCTCAAATCATAGAATAAAAAAGAAGATCAATTTTACCCCACATATTAACGAAATTTGTGCAGGATCGTAAGAATGAAACATTTTCTGTTTTCAATTTGTGGAAAAAATGTGGGGAATAAATACTATAAAAATAATAATTTTGTATAAGACAATTATCAGGCCAGTTCTTACATATGGTTAAGAAATATGGTACAAATTTATATTCGTCGCAATGGGGGCGCTGCTTGCGAGTTAAATCTACAAATCTGCAAATAACTCTAGGATATTCAAGAAACTATTTTTCAAAACCCTTCCCGGGGTTATATCTAATAATATCCCAAAATTTCACGGCGAGTACAAATAAACAGACAGACATTCAATTATATATATATATAGATTATACAATCTTATTTAAGCAGATCCCTTCTCCGAAACCATATCATGAAATTCAATGAACCTAACAGCACACCACGAAACGCTATTTACTCCACAGAATGTATGAACTGCCCAAAAGTCTACGTAGGCGAAACCGGGAGACATGTCAATATCAGAATTCATGAACACAAAAGAAATATTGATAACTTAGACCATAGATCCTTAATAGTACAGCACATAAATGAAACTGGCCATTCCTTCAACATTACATCACCGAAAATCCACTATTCTAATATTGCCAACAAACACCAAAGACTAATCATAGAATCTATCCTATCAAGCAAATTCCATAGCCTCAATAGAAAAATTGATTTACCTGAAATATACAATGTAATATTCCCTGCAGCCACCAAACCCCCCTCGGTATCATGAACTCTGCGATTCAACAAATAATCTTTTATTTCCGATAATTCAATGGGCTAAACGGCCATCTTTTTCAAAGATCTCATCCCCTCACGCGGCAAGCCTCGTATTACACTCGAGACACAGGCGTCTCTCAAATGTTTATATAGATTAGATTTGAAAACTTTAGTAGCGAATATAATTTGTCCTGTCGAAGGGCGGTTGAGCCCGAAAGCTTGAAATAAATGTAATTAAAAGAGACTCATCCCTCAAGCTTATTTATTCGAACATAATATTATGGGATTACCTATTAATTGTTAGCCAAAGTTTTAGCATGAATCAGATGTTTTCGGATAGAGATATCCACTATTATCTTCAGCAGATCCGGAAAAAGTCCATCCAGCTCACCAAATGGAGATGCCACCTTGCCTTCAATCGCAGGTGTGAAGAGTTAAATTTCATCCCACCGCCTCTGAGAATTAAGGACCCAGTGAAGAACCCATTCTCCTGCAAAGTAATCAAAGACACTCAAATGAAACTTTTAAGATGCAGAACACAGGGATGTTATTCTCATATCCGTATTCTCTCCAAAACCATCAAAGAATTAATTTGCCTCACCTCTCAAGTAGTGCCACCTCAGAGAATGTACGAGATGGTGACACATATCACCTCAGAAGTGCTTTCTTTAAAGACAGAGATTACGACCAAGCACCACAAAAAACTGGAACATTGGGCCCGCAAATATAACTGTCCAAAACTGAACCCACGGAACATAACAAGCGCTATAATGAACCTGTCGAATGCCACCTTATCATTAGACGAAGAAATCTTACTAGCAAAAGGAATGAAATATAGAACAGTCCAGAAACCAGACCCCATTAGAATTATAAGTGGAATCGAATCAGCCATTACCAGACTCAATCTACAAGAAAGAAACATTATACGAAACAAAGTCACCAATTTAATAGTGTCACCTCCCAATCTCCCCCTTTACAACCCCCATGAACGGCAATTGTTGCAATATCTAAGCAACAAAAAAGAAATCGTCATCACCCAAGCAGACAAAGGAGGACAGACAGTTATCCTTAATCGATCAGACTATAACAGCAAAATGCTCAAAATACTAGAAGACCGAACCGCTTTCCATCCCATTTCCGAAAGTGATAAAAAATCTGCTTATAAATCATTCAAAAAAGAACTGAAAAAGATGAATACCGACCACAAGATCTCAGACGATGAGCTTAAAGAATTCCTATCTAACCTGTCCAGCCCACACAATGAGCCCTATATTTATGGTCTCCCAAAAACACACAAACCTGAAACTCCCTTGCGTCCTATAGTGGCCTTTTTCTCTTCTCCAACAGCCCCTCTTTCCAGATTTATAGCCAACTTCCTGAAACTGTTCCTCCAATTACAGAATGACCCATTCCCCATATCCAACACCCATACCTTTATAGGAGAAGTACTAAAGATCAAACCTGAATCTGACCGCATCATGGTGTCTTTCGACGTGCAAGCCTTATACCCCAGCCTTCCACATCCTCTGATCATAAGTGATACAATAGAACTTCTGCAGGAACAGCATATTGATACAGATATCATCCAAAAAATCACACAACTAATTTCCATATGTCTAGATAACTGCATATTCACATATAACTCCGAATCATTCAGGCAAGCAAAAGGGTCCCCAATGGGAAGCCCTCTATCGACCACAATTGCTGAGATCTCTATGCGCGCAATAGACCGAAGGATTACTGCCAATTTCCCCCATGATATATTCTTTTGGCGCAGGTACATTGATGACATCTTTTGCATTTGCACCACCACCAGAACAGATGACATCCTCTACAATCTAAACAATTATCACCCTGATCTTCACTTCACCGTTGAAAAAGAAACCAATAATACCCTTCCATTTCTCGACGTTAAAATCATCCGGCACCAACATGAATTGCACACCACCGTTTATTATAAACCATCCTTCCGTCCTAATTATGTTCAATACTCGTCCTTCTGTCCTATCAGTCACAAAATCAACACAGTCATTGCTCTATCAAAACGAGTCCATACCCACTGCTCCCTCCAGATGTACAAGAACCTTGAAACACAGAACATATTAGCTAACCTCAGGGACTGCGCATACCCGATATCCTTTATATTGCGACACTTTTATGACCCAACTAAAAAGACACAGTCTCCAATATACAGATCTATTTGCAATATGCCATATTCACCATTATCCTCCACAATAGCGAGATTCTTATTGAAATTTGGAATCAAAACCTACTTCACCTGCGCACCTACCTCTGGATCCCTTCTCCGAAACCATATCATGAAATTCAATGAACCTAACAGCACACCACGAAACGCTATTTACTCCATAGAATGTATGAACTGCCCAAAAGTCTACGTAGGCGAAACCGGGAGACATGTCAATATCAGAATTCATGAACACAAAATAAATATTGATAACTTAGACCATAGATCCTTAATAGTACAGCACATAAATGAAACTGGCCATTCCTTCAACATTACATCACCGAAAATCCACTATTCTAATATTGCCAACAAACACCAAAGACTAATCATAGAATCTATCCTATCAAGCAAATTCCATAGCCTCAATAGAAAAATTGATTTACCTGAAATATACAATGTAATATTCCCTGCAGCCACCAAACCCCCCTCGGTATCATGAACTCTGCGATTCAACAAATAATCTTTTATTTCCGATAATTCAATGGGCTAAACGGCCATCTTTTTCAAAGATCTCATCCCCTCACGCGGCAAGCCTCGTATTACACTCGAGACACAGGCGTCTCTCAAATGTTTATATAGATTAGATTTGAAAACTTTAGTAGCGAATATAATTTGTCCTGTCGAAGGGCGGTTGAGCCCGAAAGCTTGAAATAAATGTAATTAAAAGAGACTCATCCCTCAAGCTTATTTATTCGAACAAAACAAATTTATAAATAGTCGATGCAAAGAAAAACTAAATTGTAATCAATATCAAATTCTTCTTTGGGCGATTATAGCCTACAAAACTACATCTTCCAACTGTGTCCATAGTCTTGCGAACATCCCCCTTCTCACAGATTATATTGAACCTAAATTAAATAAATATGATTTGGCTCATCTTTCGATAAAGGATCAAAATGCTTTTAGACCACATTCTCCAAGTAAAATTAGATCATTTTTGAGTGCAAAAATGGATGAATTATTTCTATAAACAAATGGAATATTCCAAAGCTTTTTCCCGTTTGGAATTCCAACATTTTTCCGTTCTAATATTTACCAGGTATATTATACCTTTGGTATAATACCCAGTGTACAACGAGCCATGGAAATTTTAAGGGATTTTTATCAAAAATTGGAAGGGTTGAAGACTCTAGCTGTCATTGTGGCAACGAATTCCAGGACTCGAGACACCTACTGCTGGAATGCCCACTCTTCTTTAGCGCTAGACAACAGACAATAAACAATGTTGCAGATCTATATCAATTTGTAAATTTCAGAGAGAATTATCACAGATTTAACTATTTTTGTAAATGTATTTATGATTATCTTTCTAACCTGAAAGGTTCAGGCTCCTAATATATATTATTATTTCTCTTTTTTATTTTTAATTACTCTTTATTGAATAATATGTTTATAAATGTTTCTGTTTAAAAAAATGTAAATCGACGCAATTATCCCTAGCCGGGATATCGCGTTTTGTGTGTTGAAACAATATAAAATAGATATATTCATTTTTAATTTATTTGATTTTATAATCAAATTCTAGATTCCTTTGCTCTTAAAGGTTGATTCACATGTTATTAATAATCATCAAGTTGTTTAAATCTAAAACACGTTATTTAAATTATTGCTTTTAATTAATTTCTAATATATATTTCGTATTTCTTATTCAATTGTTAATTAATTTAATATTAATTGTAAACCAAATTTGATTACAATTTTTAATTTAGAAATTGTTTTTTTTTTGTTTTTATATAGCAGCTAGAGTGGGTTGAGTGTTGTACATATGTCAGTACTTTGTTATAATTTCAAGCATAATTTTGCTACATTTTCTATTAAGATTTTTTTCACATTTAGAAAAGTTGTATTTTTCATTGTGTCATCTGGTATTCTTTTTGCATTATCTTATTTGCATTTATCCTCTTTGCAGTATCTTTGTTAATTTCTTTGGCATCTTTTTTCTCCTTATAAATAGGCTGATTCTGTATTTGTCAATATAATTAGTGTTGATTACGTTATTCTATATATATATGTTACAAACTATGTAAATCCAAAATGATTTGTTCAAGTTGAAGGTGTAGTCGTCTTGAATTTAATTAAAAAAGAGAAAATCAGCCTCAAGAAGTTTATTTATGAACTCTTTGAGTAAAAAGAATATATTAAATTTAAGTAAATATAGAATTTTAACAATTAATTCTATATCACTATTTACATATTTATATAAAATTAAAACTAACTTACCTAACCTTATTAAAAAACAAAACAATTCATTTTTATATTTAAGGTGGCGCCATCTGGTGGCCAAGAATAACAGAGTTATTTTAAACAGATTATTAAAATAAAATAATATGTACAAGGATTTATATCTATGACATTTCTATAAATTATTTTAAAAAAAATTATATAACATATATATATATATAATTTAAAGTATAGCTTTGTTGCAGGTTTTCATTTAGAATTTTTCACAGCTAGAGGTTTTGCACTTAATAATATGTTTTTCTCTTTATTTTATGTATTCTATTCTTTTTTCCCGTTTGCCCATTTCTTCGGCAAATGCTCGTTAACCCTTTTTTGCCTTTTCCTTTAATGCCTGTTATCGAATTCAGTTTCATAGTTTTAGTTTGCTTGTTTCTTATTTTACCTTTTATTTCAGCAGCTTCTGAGTCATGCTTCGATCAGTCCGCGGAAGACTCCCTCTTTAAACCGATAGGTGGGCTTATAAGGCTCACCATTGAACTACACCCCTAATCCTATTTTTCTTGATCCCACTGAATATATCATTGGGGGCCTGGATATAGTCTGCCCTAACTGCTCAGCCCTGCATTTCCCTGGGGAAACTGTTGGTAGCTCATTAGAGATTAATGAAAAAGTATTGGATTGCTTACCAAACATAAGTCAGTATTTTCTCAGTGTTACCAGAGTCGCGTATAAGAATATGAACGAGAAAAATAACTACCCTACTGAATCTCTCAATAGCCTTACACTCAGAGGAATTCACACTGGTTGAACCTCAAGGCTTGTGCTATTGTTATGCTTCTGAGAAATCTGAATCCTAAGCAATGTATTTGCAATGACACACGAATGGCGATCTAGCACATGTACTCTCATGTTCTTGAAGCACAAATACTGAAAGGGACCAAAGTTGAACACACTGTATTGGTATCAAAAATATATTTAGCTCCTTCAGATACCAACCTCCCTTCATTCTGAATAGGTGTTAGTTACAACTAAGGTTGGCTTTTGCTAAGACTATATATAAGGCTTAAGGCCAAACCTTTTCTAGAGGAGTCTCTTGCTACGAGAGCTTATGTTTACGCATGGACAGCTCTAGGTGACTTTTAAACATTAATACATTTAAACGGATTTTTAAACTAGCTAAGTGGAAAGGGCCAATTTTCAGACATGAATACAAAATAAAGTAGCGGGAGGATATTCATGTACCAAAAGATGCACCCCCCCCCCCTTCTCTCTCTCTCGGGTATGCAGCCACGCGGCGCGCGAGCTCCGTGTTTCCTGGGGTTGGGATGGAGACCATGAAGATTACTAACCCTTTTTATGGTATTTGCTGAAAGCCAAGAAAGTGGGATGCAAGCTCCATCCAGAAATATCAAGTTTCCGCCATAATATCGGCGAAAGTTTCAGAATTGGCTGAAAGCCATTCTGATTTAAACAATTATAAAAAATTATAATGATGCATTAACGCGCCATCTGTTATGAAAATTCGACACTATTATAGACGCGTATGATTTTTTGAATAATAAAACAATTTCTACTGCCCTTACTGCAATGAAAAAAATAATGGGAGGGCCTGGCTCATCAGTATCATTATAAAAGGAAGATAGAAAAATCCAATATAACAGGGGTATGGTAGATTAAACTGGCGAAACCGTTGGGAGTGTTCACCACTGATGAGCCAGGCTCCCCCATCAATTTTTCCATTCATTTTTGGAGTAAGGGTAGTAGAAAGTGTGTTTTTTTTTTTAAGAATCATACGCGTCTATAATAGTTTCGAATTTAATAAGTATAAAAATTCAAATTTCGAGCCGACGGCGGACGGCAAACATGCAAATTCTCACTGCAATTGGGCTGATTGTCCGTAACAGGAAGAACAGCTTCTCGAGAGAGAAGATGTAATCTTCACAACAGTGTGAGACTCAAAGAAGAGGCCACATGACCCTGACCACGCTAATTCGGGGACGAAAAGGGGCTGCATCCAGGCACCGAGAATCTCTCACAACAGCAGCAGGCCACGAGCTACGCTAACATCCAGCAAGGTGCACGAGTGCCAGACCACCAGGCAGAATCAGGCAACCTTCCGAGTCAGGTCGGTAGCAGGGTAGGCGGACCAGTGTGTCTACCTGGAGTTCTGCCTAGACTTCACTCAGGAGCAGTACTTCCGGGCACGGGACGAAAATAGAAGGGCACATATTGGTCGGCCTATCCGGCGTGCAACTCGCCGACAAGCTGGTAAAAGAAGACCTCGACATCGAGGATGCAACTCTGTGGGCCTTCTTTCTGAGAAAAGGGGCCGAGCGAATAGTACTCGGCAATGTGCTATTCTTCTTCGAGGACGCTGACCTCGTCTCTGCTCTACGGACTCACGGACAGGTCATGTCCATCATCCAGAAGACGATACAGCTCGAAGACTCCTGATGGACTGATGCTCGACACGAGGCGAGGATCACTCTGCGCGACGGAGTGAAAATCTCCCATATCCCTGTCCGGCTGGATGTCAAGGCCAAGGGAGTCGTCACACATTTATACGTGACCAACGGCATCAAGTGCTTCCTGTGCCATAAGCAGGGACACATGATATCCAGGAGGACAAGCTGGTACTCCTTGTGGATACTCCTGCTGCACGCACTCAAGGCTGGACCAAGCCGCCCTCTACCTCGAACACAATACCGTCTGCAGCACCTACACCTGCTGAACAGACCCCCCCCCCCTACTCCTGCTGTGAACCCATTCCCACGTCCAACAAGGGCATCCAATATTCAGCAGTAGGACCTGACCCCCAAGCCAATCCCTACAACGAGCACTCTAAAAATCTGGAGCCGACAACATCAGAGAAAAGAAGGCAGGACCTGGTGTCGAGGCTTCCCTCTCCTAAGCCCATGCCCTCCAACAACTCCGCCCTCTCAACACTAGGTGCGGAATTGTCTGCACCTATCAAGCAGACCCCTCAACACTCTCCAGCCCTGCCGCGCCTTCTCCCGGCGCGAACTTCCCTGTTCGTCTCTACGAGACTCCAGCCCCCGAGCTTCCTGTTCCGGCGCCGAGAACTAACCAAATGCCGTCACGACCAGAGCCCTCCTCGACCAATACTGAGCCATTAGCGGCTCTTGAAAAGGAGATTCAAGCCATGACTGTACCTATCATACAGTCTACTACCCCCGTGGTCCCGTTTCCTTCTCTGACCCCTCAGGAGAGGGAGTTCGGGGAGCAGTTAAAGAAATATTTCAAACAACTAAACGCTGACTCTATTCTAGCCCTTGTCTATAATGATTGGGAAATAGTTTCCGCATTTCTATACTGCTCTGACAGAGAAGTACTCCCCGATGATCTCTCGCCTGAAAACAGGAACATTCTGTACGAATTTCACGGTGATGCAATTGAGCACGTTGGGGACAAAGACCTCTTTTTAAGCCCGGACCTTTCTAAACTCAGGGCGGCTTTAAACATTTGACATAGTCCATATGTTCCTTAAGAGAAAGCTCGTGTCTGATGTAAATATATATATATTGTCGCGATTTCAAATTAAAGTTTTATTAATCAATTGATAAACTTCGTGAGTGATGTTTTTCTCAAAACAGAGCTAGAAACAAGAAATGAAAAATCAGTTATATAATTTGAATATCTTCCTTATAAAACATTTGACATAAAATTATTTACATATTTACTAATAGAGACATTTTATTTAAATTCGATTACATTTGATTTACATGAACCAATTTCGTGACAGATTTCCTTCCCCAGAAAAACAGCGTCCCGATGTTTTTACTTTTTATTTACGAAATATACCGAAAAAGTATTCATATTTAAAAGACATTGTTCTATTGTCCCGGATCTTCGTAGGGCTTCATCCGCAAAACATGAAATATATCCTTGGACTTATTCCTCATGCTAGAGTCGTCCACTCTCATTACTTCATAGTTAACGTCCGAAATATTTTTAATTATCTTGCATGGACCGAAATATTTTTTGAAAAGTTGTTCGGATAAACCGACTTTATGCCCGGGTGTGAGGATCTAGACGAGGTCGCCGACGTTGAAATAGACAGGCCTATGTTTTGAATCAATGTCCTGAGTTCTAAGGGTGTGTAAGCGGGCTAGCAGTCGGGCGTCTTCAGCGTCTATAATTAACTGGCTCAGATATACGCCGTTTTCGTGACAATATTTCGTGCCAATATATATATTTATTATATAGTTATTATTATTATTTATTTATTATTATTTATTAAACTCTGTATTATAATTTTATTGTATTTTGCTGCCAACCTTTTATTTCTTCAGCACTATATAAAATGCAATTCTTCGAATTTACTATTAAAGTCAACCATGTACGCGGGCTGTTGGACCTCAAACTATAGTGATATATATTCGGACTAAACAGCACATATTGCGGCTTGAGAAAAAAAATAACTTGTTGGATTAGAATGTATATATACACTTGAAAGAGGTAACAAACAATAATCAAAATCCAATTTTAAAAAGCGAACTTCTCTTATTTAGTCAATAGAAAATATTTTAAAAATAAAGACATTATAACATTAAATATTAAATTTGACTAGCCATTATTGTAAGGTCACCTCGGCCAGATGAAATTTCTTTATTTTCATATTTCACTGAAATCCAATGAAACGTCGAGAAAATATAGATTTTCGTCTCTGGCCGAGGTATCCTTACAAATAAAAACATAACAATGTGAACTACTTTAATATATATTTTAGATTTGTACTAGATATCTTGTGAATATAAAATACGCGCAGAAATTTAGTAATAAAGTATAGGCGATTAAAACCTATTAAGAAAAACGAATTTTTCTTATATCGTCAGTCGAAAAAAGGATGTAGATAGCGTATCGTCTTTTTCAATCCAAATATAGCATTATTCGATATTAATATATTAAAGACAGGTTGTACAAGGTCTTGTAAATATAGAGCCATGCTCCGGGTTGAACATTTTCTCCAAGCAACAGAAATGCAGTGAATAGTTAGACAAAGCCAAGTGAAGGAAGACCAGCTTGCGCTGTCCGGTCGACCATTTGTTGGGATAACTCAATAAAGAGCAGCCGAGGCACCTAATTGCGCTCTTTCTTGGCACCAATCGCACTGTATTGATTCCTGCTTTATCTCCACAATTTATTCTATCAGGGCCATACAAAGAGAAATACAATTGGATTTGAAGCCTATATACTTCATTAGTACATTGCTGGTAGGGCAAAGGTTTATTCAGGTTCCGTGTAAATTTTAATCAATGTGTGGATGTTGGTATTTCTGCATGATTCCTTTGGCGTCTGCGACGACTATTGGATACCTTTCCTGAGGAACAATTTTGGAGAAAGATCCGACCGGCTCCTCCAATAGAGGATTCCCGACTTCACCTGGACCGCCGTTCTAATTCGCATTTCTGTTATCTTCATTTCACGTCAACAAAGAGCTAATCTTTCATTCAGTTAGAAAATGATTTTGAATATTTTAAATATATATTGTAATCATATATATTGCATAAGGTCATAAAATTGCCTTTCAAAGAAATAAATTCCCATTTGGATATAACCATCAATTTTACCATCCATTTGTATAATATCATTTGCTGATCACGTGACAGGGCCGATGAAGTGATACTTTGCGCAAGCAAAGTATAAAAGGCACGGAAGGATGGCCGGCGGCGGATTGTTTGTAAGAATTGTTTATAAGGATAGAAGTGCCAGAGCGAGGAAGATAAGGAACTCTAGCTCAGAGAGAAAAGAAACGGTTAAAGAAGTTGATAAGAAGCCCGTTATAGGAATTGAGGAAAGTAAAAAAGCTAAAGAAGTTGATAAAAAGTCTGTTGTAGAAACTGAAGAAAGTGGAAAGGCTAAAGTTGGTAAAAAAAAAGGTTGGTGATCAGCATAATTTTTCAGGATAATTACTCCGATTGGAGATAGCTTATTTTTTATCCACATATTTTCACGGTGGAATAAAAATCATGTTAAATTCATCACCAGATCTTGTCGCTCGCTTCCTCCCGAATACCACCAGCATATCGCTACTGTAAGTAAAATATTTAGATAAACAAATTTATTTATTTCTATTTCATTTCTTTTTTCCTTCTCTTTTCTTTTTCCAACATTTCTGCTGAGCCGGACGTGATAGGTTTGGGGGTAAAATGGAAGAGGTGAACAAAAGACGAAGAGCTGTGAGAGGTATTTTTACCGGGCTAGTTAATGATTTATATGCCGCGAGTTAAAAAATGTCTTGCATTGACAAATATAGTGTTTATGCAAAGTTTTATAGGCTTGAGTCTTATCCTATTGGACTTGAAGCTTTGAATGGACAGTACCAGTTAATTTTTTTAGCCCAATAGAATTTATTGATTGAAGAAATTGATTATGAAATAAACATACAGGAAAGGTTTAATATAGAGAAAAAAATTAGCAAATTGAGTAATCATAAAAATATTTTTCAACTATTGATAGAAATGCAAAGTTGAATATAAAATTACCGGAATTGAAATAAGAAATTTATGATGGTTCTTTGGAGAGTGCCTTGGTGGACACAATTTTAAAGCTACATGGTGGGTAGTTAGCGACTGCTTTTTACTGTAAGCGCACCACATGTCTACACATGTGAAAGCAGTTCGACTTTGCACTTACAAATGTGCCAGAGCCCCGTTTGGTTACTTGCACTCGCTGGTGGGGTTGGACTTTTGCAAGAATCGGGGGGCCATTGGAGCTTTTTTTTTTAACAGAAAAAAGTGTCCAATGCGGGGATCGAACCCGGGTCGTAGTGGTCGTAAACCAAACGGTTTAACCAGCCTTCCACCGACCCCCAAAGCTACATGATAATGAAGTTAAATATAAAGAAGAAAATATAATTAAAGATAAAGAAGAAACTAAAGTTAATGAGGCAGGTGATGAATATACTTCAGAAATGGACCATAATAAGGAAAATGAAGCAAGAAGAAACTGTTAATGAGGAATATGAAGATACCGATGTAAAGAACATAAAGGATTCTGAAGCTAAACCCAAAGGCGAAGGAGTAAAAGATTCTAAAGCTGACTTCAAAGGAAGAGTAATGGTGTCTGAAGCTGAGCCCAAAGGCGATGAGGTGAAGAATTCTCAAACTGCAATTAAAGGTTATGAATTAGTAAACAATTCTAGAGCGGCAGCTGAAATCGCTGACAAGTAAATGATTCAGAAGATAAAACTAAAGCAAGTGAATTTGAAGATTCTAAAGAGGCTGGTAAAGTCAAATATTCTATAACTGAGAGAGATGAGGCTAAAGCTAAGGATGAGAAAATGACAGGTTCTGAAACCAAAATAAAAAAGTTAAAAGAGGAGCGGCATGGAAGATTCATACTTAACTTGGAGAATTTGAATGACAGTAGGGAACAAGTTCGGGTTAAAGCGTTGGACCAACCTAAAATTTGCAATAAAGTATTTCCTTTAACGAAAGGACGTTGTTGGAGATAGTTGAGCAGTAAAGGTAAAATGGGATGCATTTAACAGGGAATGTTGTATAGTTGAAACAAACTTGACTGCGATGAAAACAAGGTTAGGAATGGTCATTAATGGGCAATTCAGCAATTATTGAAATAAATAAACATGTAGAACAAACATTGAATTTGCTGAAAGATTAATGGGACCTAGAAGTATTGGGCATTAGAGATCCTATTGAAGCTTGCTCCAAAGAATTCAGATATGAAGAACAAAAATAAAAGGTTATTAAACAAATTCGGCGACAAAGTCATCAAATTTATTCTGTAGGATTACTTTATAAAATAGAAGTGTCATTCCTTAATAATTATGAATTTGCGAAAGCAGGTTGGAGATTGGTACCAAGAAAAGGATTCAACAAAATAAGTTTCAAGAATATAATCAGATATTTATAGATTGGTTGAATATGGAGGGCTCATCGAAAGAGTTAATAGAAATCCACCTGAATTAAAAGGTTACTATTTGCCTCATCGCCCTGTATTTAAGAGTGAATCCAAAACGACGCCTATACGGCCAGTATTTGACGCTCCCTGTCAAAGACTTAATGGATTCTCCTTAAATCAGTATTTATAAAATATACCCAAAAAACTGGAAAGAATTCCTGAAATAATGATAGGATTTCGGGAAAATAAGTTTAATGTCTTAGCAGACCTAAGGAACGCTTTCCGAATGGTAGCCATTAAGGAGAATGATCAGACTACCTCAGATTTCTTTGGTGGAAGAGGGAAGAATATAGAGAACTGATGGCTTTCAAGCATAAAATACTTGTTTTCGGCTTCTTTAGAATCTTCAGACTTTACCGAAGATATTCTTATTATTTGAAAAGTAGCTAGTCAAATTCCTTGCCCAAAATTTATATGTAAATTTTCTTCGGAGGATATTAATATGCCAAAGTTATTGTCACTTCTCCTGACAGGATAAATGATCATTATTTTCTAAGATATAGTGTTTCGTTTTTATATCACAAATAAATATGTTGTATAAATATCACGATATTTTCTGTAATTACAATTACAAATATTCATTATAGCATTTTTTATAATTACAAATACACGTAATTGTAATTAAATGTGCTATAATTACAATTATAAAGTGTATTCATTCATACGAGTATTAATTCATCAAAATTATTATAATGCTTACATTTTTACCATAACTGGTTCGCCATAAGTAAATATTTAGGAGAAAGTGAAAAATTCCAACTTGAGAGTCTGGAAGGCGAGACATCATCCAGGCAGGGAAGTCTAGGCAAAAATTGATGTTTTGCCGCGGGTATTCTCCTGCAGGTTGTCTCTTAAAACTAGATGAAGTGGAGGTTGGTGGAAGAATGGCGCACACCGTTGATTTTTAATAACCACGGCACAGGATTGAATCTCTCATTGAGTACACTTCTCTGATTCTTGCACATGTTCAATCCTCCAATAACTAAACGCAGCTCTGGTGCACTTGTAAGTGCAAAAGCCGTACTGCTATCTACATGTGTAGACAGGTGGTGCACATACGGTAAAATCATTCTCTAATTACCCATCACGATTATCATAGCATGTACCAGGTGTACTTAGGCACATGTCAAAAAAAAATATTGATTTACAAGTTACTTATAATTAGATTTGTAGATTTTTTCTAAAATAGCATGCAATAAACATGTTTATAGAACAACAATGATTGTGTGCGTTTGTATTCCAAATTGAACATCCACTCAAGTAAGGTGTATTTTCACTTTCTTTTTTTTCCGGTTATTTATTTTTATTCTAGCTTTTTAATATCAGAAGCCTTTTTGATATATCACTTTTGAAATGGCTCAGTCAATGAGTGAAGGTTTAATGAAAAAGGTTCGAAATAAAAATATAAAAAAACACGGCAAATTTTTGCGAGAGAGAATGTGAAAGATTAAATTATTGAAAAACACATAACTAAGATATAAAGGAATGACTCAATTGTAATCTACTTATACTAGCCGAGTGACCCGGGCAACGCCCCGGGTTTACCCGAAGGACCCGCAGGTGAGAAACTATAGAAGAAAAATCTTAACAAATCAGAAAATGAAATTGCAAACAACAGAACTACACTACTTTAAGGACATGAGAGCACATGCACTGTATCACCATACGTGTACCATTTTCAAAGACCCTGCTTAGGATTAAAACTTCTCAGAAGCATAACAATAGTACCAACCTAGAGGTTAACTGGTGTGGATAATTGCCTTATTCTGTCTGTGTGAAGTTCACGGATAGATTTTGGTTAGAATGGATAAAATAAAAAAAAGTGTCAAGGGATGGGAATCGAACCCACGACCTTCCGCTTACCGGGCAGATGTCATGACCACTAGGCTACCCTGGACATATTTTTCCGTTCATAAATTAAATATTAAAACTATATATTCAAATTATTCTACTTAGCTCAAGAACAGCGCACTCTATCAAGGTTATAAAAACGTTTAAAATCGAAATCTTTTCAAAATTTTATTAATAATAATTCGCTTACTAATTAGAATACTTGATCTAAATCGAAATATTTATAGACGTTCGCTCGATTTGAAGATTTATATCGTAACTAATCTGACTGTAAAGTTTGGAGCGGGACGTTTCACAAGAGTGACATCCACGGCGCCAATTTATAATTGTAACGAATAGTGTTTGAATAAAACATTTAATCGGGTAAACCCGGGCGTTGCCCGGGTCATTCGTCTAGTACAGTGATTCTCAACCTTTTTTTTGTTGCGGCATTATTTTAAAGATTTGAAAATTTGGCGGCACAATTTTAGAATTTCGCGGCACACTTTTGCTAACTTGAATGCAAGAAAATTCAAATTATGTATCAATATTTCTATGCAAAATATAAGTAATATACATCTCTAACATTCAATTTGCTAATTTCGTTATTTTAAAAAGTAAAAAAATGAAAAAGAAAAAAAGAAAAACCAATACAAACGTGAACATAATCATATGACTAAAATTCGGCGGCACATTTTTAGAATTTCGCGGCACACAAAATTACCGCGGCACATTGGTTGAGAATCACTGGTCTAGTACATATATAAAGGGTTATCCAAAAGTCTTGCGCAACTTTAAAAATCAATAACTCCGCGAATATTTGCGCTAGAACAATGCGGTAAACACCATTGTGTTCATGATGCAATGGGAATTTTAATGGCAAATAATGGAAAATTCGAAATTGATTTTAGTTACAATTTTATTCGCTAGATGGCGCTCTACCAGAATCAGAGATTTAGTGGCCAAATTGTTCGATAAATTGAAAAATATAACTGTTCGACATGTATTTTTCCTTTTTGAATACTAGGAAAGAACCCTAATTATATCAAATGATAAATTAATAAAACACCATTTCGCCAAACGTAGAAGAATTGGTTTACGATTTTTAAATACAATTTGAGATACAACACGCTCGATTCCCGACAGTCATGAACCGGGATTGAATCCCGCGTTAAAATTTGTTTAATATGTGAAAAACCTTCACATATTATTCATTGTTTCACTTATCATGAACTAGGTTGCTCTTGTTGAGCGGTACCTGTGATTTGTGTGAATGTTTTTTTGAACCGATCTGAGATATGTAAAATAGGTATATGCAAATTAAATGTAGTAAAAGAAAATGATATTTTAGATGCGGTTTGCTGGAATCCTCTAGGCTATTTAAATTTCGAAGATAATAAATGTCACATATTTGTTTAAATGGCGCATATTTGTATAAGGTTTTGAGAGATTATGTAAATATGGTAGAGAATATATAAAAGGAAGTTTTTTTGGCCAAGAGAGTCGTGCCATAAATGAGATTTTTTAATTATTTCCTAGCGTGATGCTACAATAAATTTCTAATTTTTTAAAATTCAACTCCCTCTTCAAGTATCAATTATATTTATTTTAATTCATTTGAAAAATATTTATCTATCTCTGATTCACTACAGGATAAATCACTCTTGAATTTTTTTTAAATTGCAATTCAGAATCTGCAATTGAAGCTTTACGAGCGTTTCGTACCTTTGAAGGTATTCGAAGCGGCAAAGGACCCTTGAGTTGCTACTCTCTAAGGCGAATGATTAAGAATTTAGAGAAGTCTGAAGCTCTCTGGAAGCAAAACCTTGGAATGGAAGACCATCGACATGCAAGTCAGTGGCTGTTACGGTTTCGCAGAATGTTGAAGCTATTGAAACGTTATCCATGTATGGAGAAGTAAGTGCTCGACAAGTTTCTCGACAAACGGGGATTTCGTATAGAACGCTTTTGAGAGCACACACATTAAGAATACCCATACAAAATTCGAAGATTTCACGAACTGAAAGTCGCCGATTTTGTGAATCGTCATGAATTCGCTGCATGGTTTTTCCGGAAAATTGATATTATTGAAAACTGGCTGCTAGTGTTCTGTGGACAGATGCTCACTTTTCTCTAAAAGGAAAAGTTATCACTCAAAACAGCCGCATTTGGGCAACAGAAAACCCTAGAAATTTTACAAAATACCACTTTATCAGCCCAGAGCTACAGTTTATATGGGTTCACATCTTCTTTTATTTTTGGGGCGATTTTTATTTTAAAAAATCAATGGAGGAACTTTTAAAACCGTTTCTGTAACAGGTGAACGTTATGTTCAAACAATGAGAGAAAAGGTTATTCCTATATTGCAGGACAGACAAGCACTAAGCGAAATAACATTTATGCAATATGGAGGACCTCATCATATCTCCCTCGGTACCAAACAATTGCTGAAGGATACGTTCGGTGAAGATCGTGTGATAAGTCGCCACTTTATACACCAGTGGCCTCCAAGATCACCAGACTTGACGCCTTGCGATATTTGGTTATGGGGGTACATTAAGTCGCGTGTTTATCGATACCGACCTACCATATTGGCCATGTTGAAGGCTTCTATCAGATGACACGTTTAATCAATTTCAACAGATATTTTATTTAATGCTGTCCATTCTGTCTATCGTGTGCAGGCGGTGTTTGAGAATGAAGGGCCCCACATTGAGCAAGGATTGTCATCTAATACGAGAAAGAAGGTCTTTACCTTATGTGTTATATTATCTTTCAATATTTTGAAGCTCTTTGTGTTGGGTTATGGGGATAATAAATGCTGTCCTCACATCTTGACTCTTTTTTTTTTTGTCATTTGCTCACATCTTATATTATGTCGTGCAGACCAAAGTGGTATAATTTCTCGAATAACACTGGTACACACAATTTTACCCCTTATGTTTAGTTTATCGCTTTTCGCTCATTAGAAGAAATAGCATAAGGAATATTGCCACGTGGAAAATTAGGGAAGACAAAAAACTTCAGGAGGAAACAAAATTTATTTCAGGGAAGGACCAAACTATCAAAGGTAAACAAAAGATAAGCCACGAGGGAAATTTACAGAGTCGCAAGATATAAAACATAAAAATGACCACTCTGTTAAATAAAAAATAATAAAATTAATAAATACTATGTTACATAGCTTCTTCCCTATGGGAGCTGTGACCCACAGCTAGCAATTATTGTAGATACTGACGTGGATTTGACGTGCCTCTGCCAAGGATTCCATCGAAGTCTTGGAACTTTGTCCCTAGTACCTTTGCGTCCATTTTCTTGCGGCGTGAAGAGCGGCTTTGTCGTCGTATCGTCTATAGGGACATCGTCAACTTCGAGGGAAGTCTTGGCTTCAGCGCGGCGGTGGAATCCTGATGTCAGTCTCCGAAAATGTAGATTACAGCACCCATGGCTTCAAGGTCTTCTCGGCGATCTTCAGTTTGTCTTCCCTAACTTACCCAGCATCTCCACCAAAATGCCACGTGGAAAATTAGGGAAGACAAAAAACTTCAGGAGGAAACAAAATTTATTTCAGGGAAGGACCAAACTATCAAAGGTAAACAAAAGATAAGCCACGAGGGAAATTTACAGAGTCGCAAGATATAAAACATAAAAATGACCACTCTGTTAAATAAAAAATAATAAAATTAATAAATACTATGTTACAATATTCTCTGTACACCCCCAACTTTAGAAATTTTGCTAAAAAAAATACAGAACGATTTTACTACTACGTTATTCAACGCAAAAGGTCTATCTAACAATTAATTTTATTTGAGGGGACACATTTTAAAAATTGTGTACAGTATAATAAGTAATGTTAAGATTTGAAAAGCCCATAGGATATTTGGAATAAAGTACGAAAATAAATTTTGCCAATCCCCTCTATATTTCATTTGTTGGATCATGACAATTATCCAGTTAAATAGTCGAATGTCGCCAATTAGTCAAGGAACTACACATTCCTTATAGCAAGAAATTCTATTAGTAGTGCCTTCATAATTTTTGGTACTATATTAACATTTCAACAAAAAATATTTTTTGAATTGTTATTCAATCTATTTCACAAAACTCCATCTAAAATATAAATAATTTTTGCCGCATGTTTTAATTTGCATATACCTATTTTACATATCTAAGATTGTTATTAAAAAATGGTCAACCAATTCTTCTACTTTTGGCGAAATGGTGTTTTATTAATTTATCATTTGATATTATTAGGGTTCTTTCCTGGTGTTGTGTTGTTTATCTTTTATAAACTACAACTTATATATTTATTATTTAATTATAATTATTTATTTATCACACACATTTAAATTTAGTAAAGATTAATTATATATTTACAAAACACAGTCAGTGTATTGTTCTTAATTCTATTTTCTTATATTCACATCACTTATATATTTCACACTATTCTACATATTCCTCCCTTGTTTAGTTAGTATCTAATCATGTCCTTAAATCTAGAAGGAACATGTATTTGTCTTCCACTTCTAGTGATGACAGTCTTGTTTTCATTCTCATTAGGTGATTCATTTGGGTATAAACAGTCCATATCAGATATAGCAATCTGCTCTTCTGGTACAATATCTTCTAAGGTTGCTTCTTGTTCTGGTAGATACCTTGAAGTACTAGGAAGTTCCATTCTAATTTCTGGAGTCTTAATCAAAGTGGTATTCAAATCAATTCCTTTGCTAAAATCTTGTAAGACATTGGCATGTCTTAAATGCTTTGCATTCCTAATGATAAAGCTACCTGTCTCAGTATTGACTAACTTGAATGAATTTGGAGATATAGTCTCTAGAATGATAAATCTTTGGTTGTCATAATTTGGTGTCAACTTGCTTTTCATTTCAGTGTTTGCGACAAAAACAATATTACCTTTCTTGAAGTCATGAGGCAAGGCCTTATTCTTGCTATCAGCATATTTCTTCATTCTTTCTTTATAGGCTTGATTATGCTCCATCACTTCTCTCAGATCAACACATAGTCTGATTTCTTCAGTACCCTTTTTTGGAACTGCCACAATGTTTGAGATCCATTCAGAAGCTTCATGGACTTCCTCAATAATGCCATCTTCTATCATTTTGTCTAGCTCTTGATTGATGGCTTCTACCATTTTATATGGAAAATGTCTGCATCTCTGAGCTACAGGAGTAACATTTTCTTTTAGAGTTATTTTTTGACTATAACCCTTCACATTTCCTTGACCTTGAAAAAGGTTCATGTTTTCTTGTATCAAATTATATATATCCTTCGGAATAACTTCCTGTTGAATATTCCTTATTTTTGTTCCACTCTTTATAATTTCTAATTCGAAACTTGCTTTCTTTCCTAAAAGAGGTTCTGCTTTACCTTCAATCACAAAAATCTGTTCCTTTATAGACCTTTCACCCCATGAAACATCTGCAAAGAAATATCCACAACATGGAAGAGGTGAAGTTTGTCCATAGGCATAAAATTTCCTTTCTGTACCATTCAAAGTTGGCATTTGAGATTTAGGAAAAATATTTTTCAAATTTTCAAGTCCTAAGAATGTTGTATCACTACCTGTATCAATAGTCATTGTTGTTTCCTTTCCATCTATATAGATACTTTCTTTGTTATCAGAGCCTAAAAAGAAAGTATATTCATCTGAGTCTTCATTATTTTCTGAAATATTTTGAATATTTCTTTTCTTTCCTTCAATATTTTTATATTTATTTTTATTTCTACAAACTCTATTAAGATGACCCATCTTGTTACAAAATGTGCATTTCATATTTCTAGCTCCACATTTATATGGAGGATGTGTAGTTAAGCTACATCTATAGCATTCTTCCAAATTAGGTGCACTTACCTTGGAGGTGCTTCCTTTTTGATGGTACACATTATGAGCTTTTGGTCCTTTAACAGTTGATTCATTAGCTGCTTGGAAATTATTTTTATAGTTTACTCTATTTATTGAGGTCATATCTTCATTTGTCAATACTCTAAATTCTTCTTTGGCTGTTTCAAACATTCTTGATATCTCAATTGTTCTTTGAAGATTCAAATTATCTTGTTGCAACAACTTTTCTTTTAATTGCCTATTATAGCATTTTTCTATTATCTGATCTCTGATCATGTCTTCTTCTAAATTTCCAAATTCACAGGATTTGACTAATTCTCTTAGGGCAATGACATATGAATCAATATTTTCATCTGTATTTTGTTTTCTTTGCCTAAATTTAAATCGTTCTGATACAATATTTTTTTGTGGTGTGAAATATTTAGTCAAAGCTTCTTTTGCTTTTTCATACTATCTTTTTCTTCTGGCAAATTAAAGAAAATTCTTTGGACTTGTGGTCCAAGGCAATGCAAAAGTGTTGCCCTTTTAACGTCATCTTTCTTTGTTGAAACACCGCTTGCTAATTCATAAATTAAATATGAATTCATCCAATGTTTGTACTCGGAATACAAATCTGTAGCATTAAGGTTCAACGGTAATGGAGACGTCAAATTATTTGCCATCTTCTGTTACGCTTATTTAATTATTATTATTATTTTTTTAATCCTCGTCGCCAAATATGTTGTGTTGTTTATCTTTTATAAACTACAACTTATATATTTATTATTTAATTATAAATATTTATTTATCACACACATTTAAATTTAGTAAAGATTAATTATATATTTACAAAACACAGTCAGTGTATTGTTCTTAATTCTATTTTCTTATATTCACATCACTTATATATTTCACACTATTCTACACCTGGTATTTAAAAAGGAAAAATACATGTCGATCAGTTATAGTTTTCAATTTATCGAACAATTTGGACGCTGAATCTCTGATTTTGGTAGAGCGCCATCTAGCGAATAAAATTGTAAATAAAATCAATTTAGAATTTTTCATTATTCGCCTTAAATTTCCCATTGCATCCTGAACACAATGGTTTTTACCGCATTGCTCTAGCGCAAATATTCGCGGAGTAATTAATTTTTAAAGTTGTGCAAGACTTTTGGATCCCCCTGTATATAAGCCAGTGTATGTATGTATGTTTGTCGGCTATACACGTCCACAAAACGTAACAAATCTGACTAAAATTTTAACAGTATATAGAGTAGAATCTGGAAAAACTCTAAGTGAAAATTTGAGGTCTCTATCCCAAATATTCCTCCAGTTATTTAGGTTGCAAATTTGCCCTTTCGCTCGCAAGCAGCGCCTCTAGCGGTGAAGATGAGAGGTAATATCAGCTGACCTAATGTACATGTAAAACGTGTTTCAACAGGACATAGAAAAAAATCTGGAAGAGATTTTTAGTCGCATTTTTAGCCAATAAAATTTGAAATTGACAGGTTCTGGGCAGAAATAGTTGTTTTTTAGTCTGAAAATGATGGCAATATTGCTGTATCATGTTTGATTATTAGATACAAAATTATATCGGGAAAAATTACAAAATGCAAAGACCACGAGTGAAACAATTTCATTTTAAGTATGCAGGAACAAAATTCTAACAAAAAACATTCATTCGAGCAGAAAATACAAAGCCATATCATCTCTCAGATACAAAGTTTGGAGCGGGACATCCACGGCGCCAATTTTTAATTGTAACGAATAGTATTTGAGAATTAAAATAATAGAATTTTCAAATATCGTTGTGAAAATTTACATTTTTTATTTTTATATTTTAAAAACACACAGAGTTTGAAGCGGGACGTTTCACAAGAGTGACATCCACGGCGCCAATTTATAATTGTAACGAATAGTAATTGAATAAAAACATTTAATCGGGTAAAACTCGGGCGTTGCCCGGGTCATTGGGCTAGTATCTATATATTAAAAATAAAGAAGCCATTTCCAGACCATGAGCACATGTGCTTTTTAGATGGCAGAGCGCCATCTAGTGGAGCAAAAATAAACTAAATGTTTATCCAGCTTACTCCGTAATATTTAGTTTATTTTTGCACCACTAGATTTTCCACTAGTATTAAGATAGGCTCTTTTATAATGAAGCCCGCCAGGTCCTGATAGACATTTTCCCTGCAACGACAGGAGTGTCGTTTTCACGACTCCTGGCCATCAAATTGACATCCCAAATGCCCCTAGAAGACTGCTACCAAAGAAAAACGGTAATGGGCATGAAATTAAACCTATCCGCCGACATCTTAATAGAGTCTCTGACCAACGGACTACCCCTCGCAGACCAGCGATTAATCACAACAGTGCAGCCAAACACCATTAAAGAATGGTTCGACCTAGTGTCCCGAATAAGAGGAACCCACTGTACCACCAGTGCAGTTTACCAACGCCAACCCTCGTCTTTAAAGTATTGTAATTATATGCACTAGCATTCCTAGTGTGAACAACGCTTCCCACAGAGCCGAACACGCCCAGTCTACAGTACCAGACCACGCACAACCACTGTACCATAATATGGTACCCACACCAAGAACAGGCCCAAGGTCCAACCCCTGAGCCCTGTTCCCCAAGTCCATGCTGCGATTCAAGACAACTCTATAAGCCCCACGAGCAACGCAACGGTAGGTAAACCTACAAATATTTTTGTTGAGCAACTCATAATATGGACTGAACTATCACAGAATATTAATTTGCCCTTTTTAATAGATACGGGAGCATCCATTAATATACTTAACTTAAATATTTTGAGAACCAAATAAAATAGATTACAATATAAAATTATTATCCATCGGTATATTTTAACTATAAATGCAATAGCTCATAATGTAAATACCCTAGGATATATTTTTTTCTAACATTTAAAATAGGTAACATCACTCAAAAACCTTTATAATAGAAACTTCGCTTTCTTTTGGTATATTATCTATTAATAACATTTTAAAATATTTAAATTAATTATAGATTTTAATAATCTCCATATTTATTAAATTAATGATGCTTTTTCAATGAATATATATTTCTTTACCTTTTGCAAACAGGATTTGTGTCCCACTCAACCGAAGGCTATTTTCACCACGCTTTCCTCGAACCAGTCCTGTTTACACGTGGCGGAACCTGCAACAATTATATATCCCCTCACTACTGTATCACCCCCTAAATCTCCTGCCCATGATATTAAGTTATCTATACCTTGTAACACGGCACCTCAGTTAGAACACTGTCCACACAAACTTCGCCGAATTCTATACGAATTCTCGTATGTGTTCTCTATTAATATAAACAATATACCCAAATTGAACATAACACCGGTAAAAATTAATACCACCACAGATAAAATAATAGCATTACGCCCATATATAGTGCCACTACACGACCAACAAGAAATACAAACCCAAATAGAGCAAATGCTCCAACAGGTATCATTGCCCCGTCAGTCTCACCTTGCGCCAGTCCAAATAACTCTTGTTACGAAACGTGACAAGACAAAACGTTTATGTGTTGGCTACAAAAAATCGATTTAATCATTATATATTTTACCTTTAATATAAACCATTCTTGACAAATTGTCATAAGCCAAATACTACTCTTCTGTAGATATAACATCCACTAACAGTCTAAAAATCTCGATATATGTTCACACAACCACCACCCATGACTCTAGTAAACTTTTTATTCATGGTGACACAGATTAGATTCTATACCGAAACCATTCAAATTACTTTTATCATTCGTGTCACAGCGTAACACGGCAAAACCCTTTCACTTAGCAGGCCACACAGACGTCTTCATGCCTGTGACACATCTCACCCTAAAGCGTGTCCACGTTAAAAGTCATATCTTTCACCACACATCTAACTTAATGTCACTGTGAATAATATTTTTATTAAGTCCACACCATATTAATAAACAACTTTTCCTTATAAACCTTTAACCCAATAAACCTACAATTGTGACAAAGCACTTTAACCCTTAAATAGGATCGCAAGTGAAACATTACCAAGGAAGACGTTCAAATCTATATATCCTCGCAGTGCACCTGGATCTAACTTTTTGGTTGCATGTGTAATACTTAAAATTGCATATTCTTCAACCCCTAACCCTTTACTACGCCCGCCATCCTTGGTCCTGCTGCCACCAAGGGAAAGGTTTCTCTTCCTGCTTTGTCTTCCTTTCCATTTAAAATCCAGGAATTAATGACCTCCAACAGTGTAGAGGCTAAGTACTTCAAGGCACATTCGGAGCTACAATAGTTCTTTGGCTTTCGCCTCCTTGGGTGCGCAGGTTGATGTTTTTCCTGGACGAGGGCCTTTTTGTTACCGAATCCATGGACAGATTTATTATTTGACTGGGCTCTTCACCCTTCATGCCAAAATTATCTTTGGCTCCTCCAGATACCAACCTTCCCTTCATTCTGAAGAGGCGTCAGTTTCCACTAAGGTTGGCTTTTGCCATTACTATAAATGAGGCTCAAGGCCAAACCTTTGCTAGAGTGGGTCTCTTGCTACGAGAGCCTGTGTTTACGCATGTACAGCTCTATGTGGCTTTTTCACGTGTGCGAACTTTGTATAGCATACGTGTAAAGTTTAATCCACGTATATATAAAACTAGAAATTTTGCTTTTAATGAGGTCCTTCAAATTAATTCCTGTTGTTAATTATAAGGTTTTTGAACAAAAATCAACTGTTGAAATTTAAATTTCAGAATAGTCGATTTATCGATAGAGAGAGTGTCGAATTATAGGTTTTTATATGATAGGCCTTAGGTCGGGAAATCAAAACATGGTCGAATTAACGTGTATTGAATTAATGAGGTTTTGTTGTATATTTAAAACTAGAAAGGTAGTTTTTAATGTTCTCTAAATGAATTTATTTCTTTTATATGTCATCTTATCTGCAATATCAGTAAGTAAAGTTTAACCCACATATATATAAAACTTAGTTAGTAAAAAGGCATATATTGGATTAAATAAAATATTTATTTGTCAATATTTCAGTTTGCTGAACGCCAACCTTTATCGAGGCATTACATTTTTAAATACACAAACACAACGCCGCGCTGTTTTTTTTTTTTCATTTCAGTAACGGCAGTAGAAATTGTTTAATATCAAAAAGAATCTTACGCCTTTAAAATATTTTTGAATTTTGATAACAGATGGCGCGCTAGTGCATCATACAAAAATGTAATGCCTCGATAAAGGTTGGCGTTCAGCTAATCGAATTATTGGCAAATAAATATTTTATTCAATCCAATATATGCCTTTTTATTATCTAATGATTTAAGTATGGATTGCTCTATTTTCAAAATATATAAAACTAGAAATATAATTTAAATGAGGTCTTTTAAATGAATTTATTCCTTAAATATGTCGTCGTTTCTGCAATATTGTTGTGTTGTTTACAATTTTCCTTTTTTTTTTCATTTCAGAAATATTTATTCAAACTTTTCACCAATGCCTATAGTTCTCACCTAGAAATAATTATTTGTAATATTTGTGAGCTAATAAACTATTTTCAATTGTTTTTATTTTTGTTCTTCTCTTTATTTTCTTATTTTACCCATTGTTTTATTCATTAATTTTCTGCATTTATGCACTGTGAAGTGTAATATGTTGTTAGTTATAGAGTTTTTAAACAAAAATCAACTGTTGAAATTTGAATCTTAAAATAGCCGTATTATCAATAGTGTCGAATTATAATTTGTTACATGAGAGGCCGTAGGTCGGGACATCAAAACAAGGTCGAATTATCGTGTGTTGAATCAATGAGGTTTTATTGTATATATAAAATTAGAAATGTAGGTTTTAATGTCCTCTAAATGAATTTATTCCTTTTATATGTCATCCTATCTGCAATATAGATGTATTGTTTGCAATTTTATTTTCTGATTTAATTTTTTTTTTCACTTTAAATATATTTGTTTAAAGTTTTCATAAATGCCTATAGTTTCTCACCTCAAAATTATTTTTATTTATTTTTTTACTCATTTCATCACTACTCTATACATTAATTTTCTACATTTGCCCTGTGCTGTCTAATATGTTGTTAATTTTAAGGTTTGTTGTTGATGATATGATTCCGTTCACATTTTGATATAAAAATATATAAAATATGCCCGAATGTATATACTTCACTTAGAAAGTATTTTTGCTCACCCTCATACTTGATATGCTGCCTCTTAAGAATCAGATTATACCCATTGCAATTTTTACGCCACTATCAATACTCTTAATGTCTCAGCGAGCCCTTCTGGTAAACCCGGGGCGTTGCCTGGGTCACTCGGCTAGTCAACATATACTTAGTCTAGCCATAAATATTGTTACAAAACCAAATCACTGATAAAAATTTTAATTTGACTGCGTGAAGTATTCAAAATACAATAGTTGTTATTTGAATATCTCGTGCACACGTGTTTAGAAAAAAATTCGGAATATATATATATATATATATTTTTTTTATAATGGATTGGGGTGTGAAAGAAAACCGTATAGCTGTAATAGCCTTACACAAGGTAGGCCAAAGTCCTTCATCCATTTTTAAACTTTTGCAAAATTTGAATATTACGCGTCCATTTTTTTATCGAACCATTGAAAGGTTCAACAAGGCTGGCACTATTAATGACCTTGAAAGATCTGGTCGACCGCGCGTGCAACGAACTCAAGCAGCTATAAAAGCCATTCGCGAAAGAATTCGTCGAAATCCACGCCGCAAAAAAAAAAAAAAAAAAAAAGATCTTAGCAAAGCAAATGAATTTAGCCCCAAGAACCGTTTCCAGGATAATCAACGAAGACCATGGACTGAGAGCTTTCAAACGACGCACATATCATTTGATAACCCCTGCTCTTAGAGATATTAGACGGGTTAGATCAAATATGTTGTTGGCGTGGCATGATGGTCGATGGCATTAGAGAATCCTTTTCACAGACGCGATAATTTCACTGTCGAGGATAAGATTAATCGTCAGATGATAGGATATATGCTCTTAGCTCTCTAGAAGCTTCTTTGAAAGTCAGAAGACTTGAAAAAAGTTAACATCCTTCTTCTGCTATGGTTTGATGGGGAGTTAGCTACCAAGGTGTAACAGATCTCCACTTCTGTGCCAAAGGGGTAAAAACTACAGCTAAAAACTATCAAGAATATATTTTGGAATAAATAGTAAAGCCTCTGAATACAAAAATGTTTAATGGAGAACATTGGATATTTCAACAAGATTCAGCTCCTGCTCACAAAGCTAAGTCAACTCAACAATGGTTTGAGACGAATGTTCCGGAGTTCATATAGGACAATGAATGGCCCTCTGGAAGCCCTGATTTAAACCCCCTTGATTACAGTTTGTGGGAATATTTAGAGAAGAAGGTGTGCTCTGAAAAATATCATAATTTGGATCAATTGAAATCAGCATTGGTGAGAGAAATGAAAGAAATACCCTTAGAAAAGGTGCGTGCCGCCATAGATCAGTGGCCCGAAAGTTTGAGATCCTGTGTCAAAATTAAGGGAGGACATTTTGAATGATTATATATATTTAAAATCCATGTACTATTGGCTAATAAAATATGTATTTATATTCCATTAGTTTTTGTTCTTAATCATTTAAATTATAAAATTGTTTGTGTGTGTGTGTAACAGAATTTATGGCAAGACTGAGTATACCCAAATGTAATATAGCTATAGTGTAACAACCAAAACTGTAGACACAATTCATCTCGCCAATTTGACCATCATGTAATACCAAAACGAAATAATAAAATTGGATTGAGAGACAGCCGGCACCAGACAGGAGAGTCCCATTACACCGTTGGTTTAAAAACATATTCGGATTCCCAGAATTGCCCCCTCTTGCTTAGAAATAGAACAGTCACTCCAATTGCGCCGGCTACCCGGTCACTCTCTTTCTCGCCCTTTCTAAGCTGATATCTTGCATGTCTCGTCCCTCTGTGCAATTCATTCACGCCTGAAACCAATCTGACCATTGTGACCATCACGACTGCATCTATCCAACCACACCACAGTCATCCGACAGGATAAACACATCAGTACATTAAGCTGCCAGGATTATACCGAGGACAACGTATAAAAGATGGAACCTGGAGAGCAGAGCGCCGCCGATGCATCTCCACCACTCATAGCTACAGACCTTGTCGCACAACTTACAGAACAAATCCAAATCCTCACAGCTCCCAGCCTAAGGGAGTAAGAGATACCGCCATACGATGGTTCGTGCCCAGCTGTCGCAATCCTGCGCCAATTCGACGACAGCGTAGAACAGCACTACCTATGAGACGGGAAGAAATTACAGCCTCTCCGCGGGCTTCTCAAAGATGAGCCGCTCCATCGCTACTTACACCTAGGCCTCGCAAACAGAACGTACGATAGCGTACGACAAATCCAACAGGATTTATATCCAGGGATTATAGAAGCAACCTTCTCCAAATTTGTCAATATTAAATTGACATCACAAACCGTACTCCAAGAGTACTATAAAAACAAAGTTGCATTGGGGGTGCAACTAGATCTTCCCACCAGTATCATCATAGAGAGAAACCATTGTAACTCTGAGTGTCCAAGGCGATAGGCCATCCTTCAAACCACAAGCTTGTAGTACTCAAAAAAGCGCATAAAACAGAAGGCCAATATCCAACCAGCCACAAAGTGCCGTCAAGGACACCCCACAATCGGCAACCATATTAACGGACACCAATAGACATTCCTTTCGAGCCCCTACCACATAATCTCACATGTAAGGCACGTTTGTGTAAAAAACATTCTTTGCCTTTTCTGGCAGACATATGAATTGTTAATATCATTAATGAATATATATTTAATCCCATAAAAAATAAATTTAATCACCCATTAAAAATATTCTGATCATATTTATATTCTCACAGAATAATCTGTGGTGGCCTACTCAGTTTATTATCATGGGTCACGTGACACCACGTCAGCATTTTATTGGTAAATATTTTGTTTAGATATCTCTCAGTTTTTCATTTGTTTTATGATTACTAGTTCTGGTCTAACATATAATATTGATATGGACCAATCTAACATTGACATGAAGCCAACCATTTCAGTATGAGGGATACTTCACTCGGGGGATTTCTCGGGCGAAGCCGGGTCATTCTTCTAGTACAACAACAACAACAAAAGCCTTTATTTAGGGCATTCCGCCCCATACAGGATTCGCCGTATTTACACGTCAACAAGAGTAGAGGGAAGAGGAAACATTTACAACAAAATCAGGTTTGTCTCACATTCAGTTACCTATTTACAGATAGTTCATCCTCCAGTATCCTTTGCCCTGCATTCTTTCTCATGCACCCAGCTTCTGTGCAGAACTTAAAGTATCTAACAATCAGTAATTCATCATTCAGAGCTGAAGAGAGAAGTTGACATATGCGATGGTATCTAAATTGACCAGAGGTAGGGCTTGGGAAAATTTCAGTACGTTTTTCTGTTAAGAGAGGGCATTGGAAGAAATAGTGAACCAAATTATCATCCATGAGATCCATACAAAGTAAACAGTTCCGGCCATTTTCTTTTCAGAAGTCTTTCATTCTTCTAGTATTATATATTTAGAAATACTGGTTTCATCAAATCATGCCTTATTCTTTTTTATTTTGAAGTACCTATACGCTTCTTAAAATATCCAGATGTAGAGTGTCATTAATTCAATCGAAATATCATAACTGACTTTTATTAGAAACCGATAAAATATAAAGAGCGCAAAATTTAAATATAAAATATTAATTAAGTTAAATATTTGACGAGAAAAAAATTGTGTCGTCTAAGATAAATCTCACAAACACATGACAAGTACCTAGTTTTAAATTGGGTCGTCTAAGATAAATCTCACAAACCCAGGACAAGTACCTAGTTTAAAATTGTGTCGTCTAAGATAAATCTCACAAACACAGGACAAGTACCTAGTTTAAAATTGTGTCGTCTAAGATAAATCTCACAAACCCAGGACAAGTACCTAGTTTAAAATTGTGTCGTCTAAGATAAATCTCACAAACACATGACAAGTACCTAGTTTAAAATTGTGTCGTCTAAGATAAATCTCACAAACACAGTACCTAGTTTAAAATTGTGTAATTACTCTAAACTACATTATAGTTTAGCAGCTGTTAGTCTTGCGATATTCTGGGTAGAAATGCATTTTAAAAAACGTTAAATAACACAAAAATTCATAAATAAATTCTTGTTTTTTTTTTTTGTAGAAAGAAAGCCAATGGCTAGAATCGAACTAGTTCTGAATAACGTGTATAAACGGTAACATTGAAGGGAATGAAAACAGTTCTCGGGTACTTGTTTGTTTGTCCTGGTCGTTTTAATGATGGGATGGCACCAACGCACAATTAGACGCCCACCTCTCCTATACACAGAAGGAAGTAGTATCATTCATGGGACTATCTCAAATCGTATTATCAAAAATAATGGCGGGCTCAATGTGAAAATGAAACTTGATGTTACAAAGTTGGCAGATTTTGTGGATGATAGTTATATGATTTAATAAGGTAGAGATAGAAGGTATATATAAGAGATCACATAATTTACGTCCTCTTCAACAGTGTTCCAGCAATACTTCTGGCAAAGACTATCCTCCCTAGTTAAGTTTGTCAATAATTGGAATAATTTTATATCTTAACGGCTAATTTAAAGAAAGCATCAATTATCTTATCAATAAAAAATAAAATAAATCATATGATGACACTCTAAATGTCAATATGAAACTCAAAAAGGAAAACGTGAAACATCCCTCCAGAGCACGAAGAATATTGTCTTCAATTATTGATATGGTGTCATTTTTTGTGGTGGACAATATTCTGACGGCGATGTCTCCGTGGAATAGGACGATGTGGAAGAATTTCGAGTGGCTGGACGTGAACGTGAATGAAGTGAGCCAAGTGACGGTGGCCATGGCGATGCTGGAAGCCCTGCTAGAGTGGCAGGCTTGGCCCACTCCAGGGAAGTACGTCATGGGTCTCTGTGTGGTGGAGTTCAAGAAGGGACTGGGCGGGAATATGGTGGCCTGTGTAGCAGAGATGGGCTTGCTCAAGTCGACTATACGTTGCCTCGTCAAGTATCTGAGCTTCGTACTTCTACCCTTGGAGACCGTTGTCGCCTTCTTGGGGTACTCCAGGACACCCTCGGACCTCCTGACTCGGACCACAGTGGGCAGGATCCCCGACACCCCATCTCTACATATTTCCTCCGCCCAGCCTCAGGCCAGAAAATTTCTGAACCTCAGGGCCAAATCTTTGGAATATTTCTGATATCTAAATGCAATATAGAATATTTAAGCTATGCTCTCCGCAGCATTTCTGGTTAATGTTAGTTTTGGTGTAATGCTTTTAAAAGGTTTTAAACAATTTGCGAAAACCTACCTATTAGGAAATACCCAATGCAACTAATTTAAATTAGGAGGCTCTCGTTTCAAAATGGACTGCTATTATCTCGAAAGCTACGATCTCCTTTTCAGCTCTATTTAAAACTGATTAGAGAACCAATAATAACATGCATCCATTTTATATGAAATAAAATATGAAAAAAAAAAGAAAAATGTCAAGTATTAATATATTAAAATTAAAAGAAGCATATTCAGGTGGCAAAGAGCCATCGTTTGTTTCTAATAAAATAAACTATATATTGATTATATAGGACATTATATAATACATTATCTGAACATAAAAATAGTTAGCGATTGGTATTAAAACTAAAAATGTTTCTACTCTTCTTGCTGCAAATAGAAAAATATTTGAAGGGTCAAACTCATCGGCTGTAAAACGTCTTAGCGGTTTCAGACAGCTCAGCTGTAGATTTGGGATTTTTGTTTCTATAATTGGTGATTTTGATTAAAATTATTGGTATATACATTTAAGGAAAAGGAATATTGACATGAGCTTTGGAACATATAATAAAATAGTATGATATATATAAATATATGAAAAAAACAATAGAAAAAAAATAATAAAAAGGTTAGGTGTTGATATTTAAAAAAAAGGCATATCCTGACCAGTAGCACATGTGATTTTCAGAAGGCAAAGCGCCATCTGGTGGAACAGAAATCAACTATTCATTAATCTAACCTGTTCCCTGATATTTGGCCAAACCAATTTCTTGATAAATAAAAAAAAAGCCATTCACGAACGCGTTTCGCGCTGTTGGCGCTCGTCAGCGTGAAGTAGGCTGCACCACTGCGACCAAAAAGTCCTTTGGCCCCATTGGCTTCCTGAAAATCAGGTAACGGGTTAAATCAATGAATGGTTGATTTCTGTTCCACCAGATGACACTCTGCATTCTGAAAAGCACATGTGCTCCTGGTCAGGATATGCCTTTTTTATTTTTAATATCAACACCTGACCTTTTTATTATTTTTTTCCATTGTTTTTCATGTTTTAACGTATTTACGCAAGTTTGGCCTTAAATACCCATTTCTTGATTTCTCAAGAAGCCTCTGGGACCAAATATCTTTTTGGTCGCAGTGGTTACGGCCTACTCCACGCTGACGAGCGCCAACAGCGCGAAACGCGTTCGTGGATGGCTTTTCTTGATTTGTCAAGAAATTGGGTTGGCCAAATATCACGGAGCAAGCTAAATAAACGTTTAGTTTATTTTTGCTCCACTAGATGGCGCTCTGCCATCTAAAAAGCACATGTGCTCGTGGTCAGGAGATGCCTTCTTTATTTTTAATATCAACACCTGACCCACTTATCTTTTATTTTATTTCTATTGTTTTTTCATATATATATATATAATAGAAGTAAATATAATTTATATGAGAGATAGTTGTAAATAAATGATGATAAAAACTGTGGTGTATTTAGGTTGATTTAAAAGTAGAAATATATTTTAGGCTTTATTTATTTAAATGGCTTTATTATATTACACCATATTAGATGTAAGCTTAAGAATTACAAGTTAACAATCGAATTATATGATGATAAATTATATGTTATGATATATATACAATATATCGCATAATAATATAATCTGTGGATTTAATATTATTATTATATAATATAATAATAATATTAAATCCACAGATTATATTATTATGCGATATATTGTATATATATCATAACATATAATTTATCATCATATAATTCGATTCCGTGAAAATTATCCTTGTAAAAGGGCAATGGCGTGATAGTGACAAATAATTTGAATTGGGGCATTTACATAAAAGGGTGAATATGACAATGATTTTTGTAAAATTTTATGTATTTGATTAAGAAATAAATGTTTTGGTATGGAAATAAGGTATTAAGAAAAACACACAAATAAGTTTAGAATTATGATATAATGAGAGTTTTTTAAAATAATAATAATTATTTTTTTTTTCAAGTTGTAAATTTGGATAATGCATTTTAGGTAAATTTAGATTGGCGATTTTTTTTCTTTGTTTTGCATGAAAAAATGAAAGTAATGAATTAAGGCTTATAATTTGATTGAAAATAAAGTAAAAATCAATAAATGAGAGTGTAAACGATTCAAAAATTGAATTTAAAATGATATAAAAAAGGTAAAAAATGACTTAAAATGATTGAGGTGATAAAAAAAGCACACCATTTTTTAATAATTAAGAATGAGCTTGAGGTGAAGGTTATTGTAGATTTAAAAAAAAAACCTCACAGCTTTGTTGGTTGTTCAGTCAGGAGACTTAAGCTTTGGGCGTCGTCCTCCTGACGTGGAAGGGGCTCCATGTAGGGTTTGTAGAAGCTTGTAGCTTCTGTTTGGCGATGGCTTATCTTGCCGGATCTTCGGCTGTGTCGTTGGGGTTGTCGGCTTGCTCCATCATCTTTCGCCCTTTCTCGCTTCTCTCTGGACAGGCTTCTTTCTTCCTTCGTAGTGTCATCCTGTCGTTGTAGTATCCTATCGACTCTCGCTATACTGTGATATCCTGACGATTCCCGCTTTACTGTGGTAACCGAGAGGGTCAAACCTGTAGTAACCGAGAGGGACAGTCAGGGTGTAGAGAGTTTTCCAGTACTTCTCTGCACCTTGGAAGACCTTTACACAGAGTACAGGCAGTCGTGGTCGAAGCAGAATGGAAGACTTGGGAATGTCCACACACAAAAACGAAGAGACACAGTTGTACTAGGAAAGTTCCGTGGACAGATAGAGTCGAGCTAGAAGCAAAATATGGAGATATAAGAAGTTTTCTCACTGGTCTAAGGCATGATCAAGGGATGAAGTGACGAAGGCTCCCGCTGATGGTGAATTGCTGAGAGGAAGTACTGGGTTTCAGCGAATGCAATAAGGGCGAGTATCACGGAAGAGATGTCATTGTACACTTTTAACGACTTCCTGGAAACTTCCTGTCATCTTCTAGGCCTCGTTTTTAAACGTTGTTGGATTTCTATATCTCAATCTTTGCCTTAGCTCAACTCTTAATCTATTACAGTTTCATATTATTATTCTAAGTTTTTACAAAGTAAATTAAATATATTGATGCAAAAACACAAGTTAATCATCAGTAAATGTACCCTGTTTCACCCGTGGTCTCTGTTTTTTGGAATTTTTCCAGATATAATTTTGTATCTGATATTCAAACATGATACAGCAAAATTTTTATAAAAAGCAAAATGTTTAAAATAGCCTATCGTCTTCCCAGTATTCTTTTACCTATGTATGGGAATTTTGGTTTGAATTAGTGAACTACTGAGAATTTGTAGACGAATGACCCGGGCAACGCCCGGGTTTACACGATTAAATGTATATTACATATGGACGTAGTTCCCGGAGGGCACCCGCGAGGTCACTCTGCCCCCGCGCAACTGTCCAACTGGGAGCGCCCCGCGCCGTCAAAATCGTCACGCGTTCTAGAGGGCGCTGCTCCGGCCGTCAGCCGGGAGATCTCATTTACTCGGCGAGGGGGGGCAGGGGGAAGGGAAGTCACGTGCTGCGCCGGCAGCCAATCGTCGCGCGCCGCCATCGCCCGCCTGAGTGTTCTAGAGGGCGCTGCTCGTGAGCTAAGTTGAATAATTTGAATATATAGGTTTAATAAATGATTTATATATATTTTAAAATAGCCTATCGTCATCCTCGTTATTTTTTACCTATGTATGGAAATTTTGGTTTGAATTAGTGATCTACTGCGAATTTGTATAGGAGTCATACAAACAAAGACACAGACAAACAAACATACAAACATACAAACATTCATTTTTATATATATAGAAGATATGGGGTTGTTGGTATATATTACCATATATATATATTGGAATATAGAGCAATCCATAAATAAATCTTTGATTGAAAACGCATATATTGAATCAAAATATCATTTATTTTACCAATATTTCAGTTATATATAAACTCGAACGAAGTTAAATGAATTTAACAAAGACGTATAGAGGGGGGAAATGCGTTCTAAGTATTATAATTATATAAGTTATGCGCTTTCTATTTTCGATAAAATTTTAGTTCTTCATTTCCTTTATCTTTATTGTCATTTTTATTTTATAACGATATTTTTACAGAAAAAATGTATGCACATAGTACAAATAAACGTAAATTTAAAATAGGCGTTATTGTTAATATTTAAAATATTCACACACTTATTTCACGCCTGCCGCGATAATGAAAAAAAACAAAAAAATAAAAATAAAAATAACCTCAGACCAAGACACAAGTGCTATTTAATTTCAAGCGAAACAATGAAAAATGGAAAAAAGAAAAAACAAATGATGTCGAAACATTAATTTAGCCACGTTATTCATAGAAACAGGCAGCAGATGGTACAGACCTGATTTATAAGATAGAGATTGTAAATACTAGTTAATATATATATATATATATATAGCCACGTGGAAAATTAGGAAAGACAAACACTTCGGGATGACACAGCAAGTACAAACTATAAATGATAAACAAAAGATAAGCAATGAGTAAAGTTTAGAGAGTAGCTAAATATAAACATAAAAATGATACTCTGTTAATAAAATAATAAATACTTTGCTACATATCTCCTTCCCTATGGGAGCTGTGACCCACAGCTTACAATTATTGTAGTTACTGACACGGATATGACGTGCTTCTGCCAATAATTCCATCGAAGTCTTGGAACATTGTCCCTAGTACCTCTGCGTCCTTTTTCTTGCGGAGTGAAGAGAGGCTTTTTCGTCGTATCGTCTATAGGGACATCGTCATCTCGGAGGGAAGTCTCAGCTTTGAGACGGCGGTGGAATCCTGGAGCCAGTCTCTGAAAATGTAGATCACAGCACCCATGGCCTCAAGGTCTTTTCGGCGATCTTCAGTTTGTCTTCCCTAATTTACCCAGCATCTCCAACAAAATGCCATGTGAAAAATTAGGAAAGACAAACACTTCGGGATGACAGAGCACTTTATTAAAGGCAAGAACAAACTATGAATGCTAAACAAAAGATAAGCAATGAGGGAAGTTTACCGAGTAGCAAAATATAAACATAAAAATGATACTCTGTTGATAAAATAATAAATACTTTGCTACAATATTATGAATCTCACCCCCCTGTACACATAAATATTGTTTGTACATTTATGAACTAGTTTTTTCTTGGTGAGCGGCACTTAATAAAGTTATTTTGAACTAGAAAAATCGCAAAGGTATAGTCTGAACAACGCTGACGAGCGCCAACAGCTAAAACGTGTATATGTTTGACTTTTCATGATTCATCAAGAATTTGGGTTAGCCACATATCATGGAATAAGTTAAATCAACATTTAGTTGAATTTTGTTCCACTAGGAGACGCTCCGCCAACTAAAATGCTCATTTGAGCGGTCAGGATTATGCCAATTTGATTAAGAAATAATTTACATATGTATATTCTGTGTGAATATAGAGTAATCCATAATATATATTCCTGAAGATCTACATCTTCAAATTATTTATTCACTGGAACGTGGTTTAATATGTATTTTAAATTTACTACTATTATATATATTGCTCATATTTGCGAGGTTGAAGAAAGGAATAAATATGTAACACCGCATCATTTCTTAATAATTTTTATACAAAATAAAAGCATCTATCGGACATACCCTTCATGGTTTAATTTTAAGAAGGTAATGAGGAATAATATTGCAATCATAATAAATTCTTAAAGTTTAGTTGATTAAGGGCATGGCCGAAAGTTTCTCGTATTTCGCTTTAAAAGTAGCAAGATATCCCATCATTTTGGAATTCTCCCAACCCGCAATTCACTCTAACGAGTTTATGAAAATAAATTCATTTGATTAGTTTATGCCCAAATATGAATTTTTAAATCAGTACCCAGAACCAAATGTTTGCTATCAAGTGGACTAGAATGGATTGAGGAAAAAAAACTGTAAAGACCGTAGAAGTAGTTTATAGGAAAATATGGAGTGTTAGGGTGAGAAGAGGGTGCTTGGAAAACTCACGGAATTTTTGCTCCATTAAGGCAACATTCTAAGTCTATTGTGACCGTCGTTGTGCCTTCTCCATAATGATGTTTCTTTGAATAAAGTTACCAACTCTTAAAAAGTGGAGGAATTCCTTTAGCATACTTTTAATTTTGCGAAAGTTGTGCCAAACTTTATTCAATTTCGCTATAAAATATTTAGGCCTATATAATGGGAACTTTGTAAAAACTGACAGTGATATGTCAATAATTTGCTCGAGACAGGCCTGGAAAATATTGGGGCTATATATGTTGAATGATATTAGTCATTATATCGGGAGATATACACATTTATATTCTTGCCCAGCAATGTTGACTTTTTTATCTGAATTGTTGACATATTTTCTGGACAGTACTATAAGGCCGCCGGTATTGTTATATTGGTTGGTCATAGAATAAGGGGTTTAAAGGAATATAGTCTATTTTATTCTGTTTTGTGTCCTCGTACATAGTGTCTTACAATATATACATGCATTCATTCCAGAATTTTCTTTATTAAAACTTAGCGGCTTTTAAGGCAAAAACTTTTTTCACGCCAAAATTCGAGACAAGGTGAGACGAAACCAAAATAAAATTTAAAAAGCAAAAACTGAGAAAAATAGAAGCGAAGTTAAACTTCAAACTAAAAACGTAATAATATTTAAAAGACATATATTTACTTATTACGTTCGTATTTATAACATCGTTTTTATTTTGTTCAATTCTTAGCTTGACTTTAGTTTTATTCTTTCTCGACTTTTAGCATTAAGAGAAGGGGTTTACTTATAAATTTTCAGTTGGAAATTTGTCGAATTTAAACAAAATTAGATATTCGTCCTTATTTGCTTCATTTTGATTTGAAGACGAATATCATAAACACCTCTTTTCGAGATTGTGCTTACTACCCCCTCTCACAATGAACACACATTTAAAATTATAATGGAAAACGTATCATATTATATATTATTTATATTATTTAATAAATTGTTATAGTAAACTTTTATTTTATATTTTGAGTAAATTTTATGTATATTTTCAAAACACCATATACGATATATTTATTCATAATAATAGTCATAAAAATCGAATTGAACAGTTGATTGAGGAAATATTACTAAAGAAAGAGAAAAATGTTAATGTTTTCAGATCGATTTTTTAAAGAATATATATATATATATATACAAGTACGTGTATATATATAAGAAAGTCGTGTTAATTGTTACACGATTTATAACTCAAGAACGGCAGAACCGACTTGGATGAAAATAGGTGGAGAGGTATCTTAGAACCAGCAGAGAGACATAGGATACTTTTTATCCCGTTAGACCGCGTCAAGAACGGCTGAACTATCAAATACGTTCATTTATATTGTCGCGGAGATAAAAAGAGCAAGGGCAAATCTGAAGATAATTAATTTATTATAAAGGGTATTTACCTTTTAGTTCTCCAATAAAATTATTTACAAGAGGTATTTAATTGAGAGAGAGTCAGATGATAAAAACAACTTATCCCAAGGTAAAGATAATAATAATGGCCTAAATTATCACAAAGCAATAACGCGCCATCTATATATATATATAATAAAAGGATTTAAAAGCGCGAAAGTTTCTTTTATACATAAAACGAACGTCTACTGTCCTTACTGCGATGAAAAAATATATTGGGAGGGCTTGGCTCATCAGTGGTGAACCCTCCCAGCGGTTTCGCCAATTTAATCCACCAGACCGCTTCTCAGAGCTCTAATACTGTATCGGATCATTCTGCTTTTATATGCTACACTGAAGGATGGAATCTTAGAAATGGTTTTCAAGTAACCTATGGACATAAGCTAATAGGACAGTAGAATTACATTCAAATATTTGCTTCGAGCAATGCTCTTCAGCAAACTATAAAGACAAGGCAAGTTAGGCATAAATTATCACAAAGCAATAACGCGCCATCTATATATATAAAATAAAAGGATTTAAAAGCGCGAAAGTTTCTTTTATACATAAAACGAACTTCTACTGTCCTTACTGCGATGAAAAAATATATTGGGAGGGCTTGGCTCATCAGTGGTGAACCCTCCCAGCGGTTTCGCCAATTTAATTCACCAGACCGCTTCTCAGAGCTCTAATACTGTATCGGATCATTCTGCTTTTATATGCTACACTGAAGGATGGAATCTTAGAAATGGTTTTCAAGTAAACTATGGACATGAGCTTATAGGACAGTAGAATTACATCCAAATATTTGCTTCGAGCAATGAATATATATAGATGACGCGTTATTGCTTTGTGATAATTTATGCCTAACTTGCCTTGTCTTTATAGTTTGCTGAAGAGCATTGCTCGAAGCAAATATTTGAATGTAATTCTACTGTCCTATAAGCTTATGTCCATAGTTTACTTGAAAACCATTTCTAAGATTCCATCCTTCAGTGTAGCATATAAAATCAGAATGATCCGATACAGTATTAGAGCTCTGAGAAACGGTCTGGTGGATTAAATTGGCGAAACCGCTGGGAGGGTTCACCACTGATGAGCCAAGCCCTCCCAATATATTTTTTCATCGCAGTAAGGACAGTAGAAGTTCGTTTTATGTATAAAAGAAACTTTCGCGCTTTTAAATCCTTTTATTTTATATATATAGATGGCGCGTTATTGCTTTGTGATAATTTATGCCTAACTTTCCTTGTCTTTATAGTTTGCTGAAGAGCATTGCTCGAAGCAAATATTTGAATGTAATTCTACTGTCCTATAAGCTTATGTCCATAGTTTACTTGAAAACCATTTCTAAGATTCCATCCTTCAGTGTAGCATATAAAAGCAGAATGATCCGACACAGTATTAGAGCTCCGAGAAGCGGTCTGGTGGATTAAATTGGCGAAACCGCTGGGAGGGTTCACCACTGATGAGCCAAGCCCTCCCAATATATTTTTTCATCGCAGTAAGGACAGTAGAAGTTTGTTTATGTATAAAATAAACTTTCGCGCTTTTAAATCCTTTTATTTTATATAATAATAATGAGCGGCGTCAGCCACCGAGGCGTCCCATTTTCCTTATTGGCAGATCAGATTCCGAGAACCCCTCACACCTGTCCCCCCCCCCCCCGGGGTCCAGGGATGATTGACAGGTGTCCCATCTGAATGGAGCTTCTTGATATTACTCCCTCTCTTTAGAAAAAACAGCGACCCGCTGATTAGCTTGTCTCAGCCCTTGTTCTGGAAGGAAATCTATCAAGGCTGGTGTTCCCTAGCATAATGGAATGTTCTTCTTCAGGGTCCAGGTAGGGCTTCATCCGAATGACATGAACGATATCCTTGGCTTTCCGTGATCAGGGAGACGGGTCCACGGGGTCTACTTCATACGTGACTTCTGAAAGCTTCTTGGTCACCTTTTAGGACCGAAGTATCTATTCAGTAGCTTTTCTGAGAGTCCTACTTTTCGGATGGGAGTAAAAACCCACACAAGATCATTCTTCTGGTAATAGACTGGAGTATGTTTCTTGTCGTAAAGTCTTAGGTCTTTCGCCTGTGATTGTAGAAGGCGTGATCGGAGAGTTGACGCGCTTTCTCAGCTCTGGTCACAAGTTCTTCAATGTAGTCATCAGAGATCTCATCTGGTATTTAAGGTAGTACGGCATCGATGTAGATCTCGGCCTCGCGGGCGTGGACAAAAAAGAACGGAGTGTGGCCGGTCGCCTCCTGTTTAGCTGTCATGTAATCAAAAGTTAAGTAGGGTAAACTTTGTTCCAGTCCTGCTCAACACCTGTGTACATGGACAACATGTCTCCCAGAGTTTTGTTGAACATTTCAGTCAGGCCGTTGGTCTGGGGATGGTAGGCCGTTTTAAATTTGTGCACAATTCTGCACAGAGCATTGATCTCTTTTTTTTACTTGAGAAATGAAATTTCTTCCGCGATATGTTATCATTTTTCTAGGAACTCCATGCTTCAAGATAACATCTTCAACCAGGAACTTAGCTGTTTCGATTGCTCCTCCGTCTGGGATCGCTTTCGTTATGGCATAAATTGTCATATAATCGGTGCACACAATGATCTAACGGTTTCCATCTTTAGGAACTGGAAATCTTCCAAGGAGATCAACCACGACCTTAGAGAATGGCTTTTCTACAGGTAGTATGGATACAAGTTTTCCAGCCGGACGTCGAGGTAATTACTTCCTTCGTTGACACTCCCGACAATGGCTTACATATTGACGAACAGTTCTATAAAGGCCAGGCCAATAGAATCGTTTCTTCACTTTGTCATACGTTCGGGCGAAACCCAAATGCCCAGCTGTAGGAGTATCATGTTAATCTGCCATAACTTCCGATCTTAAGTGCTTAGGAATCATCATAAGCCAGGGTCTTCCAGTTGTGCTATAGGTTTTCTTGTATAAGATGTCGATGATAATGCTGAATTCCTTTCTGGTATAGCCCGAGTTTAAATTATCGATTATTTCAGCTAAATCCGGGTCTTTAGTCTGCTCTATATCGACGTTGGTTAGTGACATCACAGCACTTGGTTGATCGTTCTCAAGCGGGCTCCTTGACAGACAATCGGCTATAGGCCGCTCCTTTCCACCTTGTATTTGTAGAAGAACAGCTCCAATAACATGTCCGCTGGCATCCGTGTGTGGATGGGTATGAGAGGATTCATCAAAGTGTCCCAAGACAGGCTTTGAAATCAGAGCTGTTTTAAGGACTTCAAACGCTTTCTCTTGAGCTGCATCCCAATAGAATTGTTTTTCAGTCTTCAGTAGGTCATACAAAGATCTAGGTTTGTCGGCAAAGTACCAATAAATCTTCGGTAATAGGAACATAATCCAAGAAAACTCCTCAGTTCAGAGATATTACTTGGCCTCGGAAATTTAGAGACGGCTTCAACTTTATCTGGATCTAGATTAATTCCATTGGCGTCAACAAGGTGTCCTAAAATCTTTATTATCCTTAATCCAAAGTGACACTTTTTGTGGTTCAAGCTAAGTCCAGCTTTCTAGATGCACCTTAATACAAGTTGTAGACGACGTAGATGTTCCTCAAAGGTAGGTCCGTAAACCACGATATCGTCCAGGTAGCAAAGGCACATTTTCCATTTAAGACTGCTCAGAACACTATCTATCATCCTTTCAAACGTTTCTGGAGCGTTGAATAGACCGAAAGGCATTACTCGGAATTCATACAGCCCATCTGGAGTGATGAAGGCAGTTTTCTCCCTGTCCTTTCGTCCACTTCAATCTGCCAATACCCGGACCGAAGATCCATCGTGGAGAAGTAACTAGAGCCGGCTAAACTGTCCAAGGCATCTCAATGCGTGGCAGCAGGTAAACATCTTTTTTTTTTTGTTATTCTATTTAATCGACGATAATCTACGCAGAATCTCCAGGTCCCATTTTTCTTTCGAACTAGAATAACTAAAGATGACCAAGGACTTTCAGAGGCTTCACGATGTGATTTTCAATCATCTTGTTCAATTCATCTTGAATCAATCGTCGTTCACTTGGAGCTACTCTATAGGGCCGCTGTTTGATAGGAGAGTAGTCTCCTGTGTTTATCTTGTGCTTCACAGTACTGGTGGGCTTAATAGGAGTTCCCCCAAAGTCAAATATGTCAATAAACTCGTCAAGGCATGTAAACAAGCTGTAACCTTTGAATTTCAGACAGCCCTGGATCTAGAGTAAGGTTTATCTTCTGTGACCACTCACGTGACTTTAGCTGCGTTTCTTGTAACTCATCGTTGGATTCAATAAGACTGCAAATATTTCCATTCTCATAACTTTCCATGGTGCACATATTCATTCTTGATTGAATCAGTTGCGGCCAAGAAGCTCCATTCGCCACCCAAATGCTACCTTGGCCGTGTCGAAATGTAACCAATAAGTTTGATATAAGAACTTCCTTTCTTAATAATAAGACTTTAGAAGCTGAAACTAAAGCATCTCTAACACCGCATATTTCTTCGTTTATAACACTGATCTTCTTTATTGATTAAGGCGGGATGGAAAAGTCGTCGGAAGCAAACAATCTCTGGTTTTCCTCCTCTCGAAATTCCAGGACGGGGGTTTCCCCGAGATAGAGTTCAATTCTGCCACAATCAATGACGGCTTCAGTGGCCTTGAAGAAGTCCCATCCGAATATGATGTCATGGCTGCATTCCACAATAACAACGAATTCAAGGATATCTTCAGACCATTAACTTCTATGTTCAGGACACATTTTCTTAGGGTCTCTTTTAAATTTTTGTTAGCGGCTTTAAGAATGGGACCTGGTTCTGGTTCCTTGAAGAGAGGTGTCTTTAGTTCGCGTCGAAATTTGTCTGAAATAACAGAAAAGTCTGCTCCTGAATCCACCAATGCTTTGATTTTGCGTGCATTAATTTCGACCATAACAATTTTTTTTTTAATTTAGCGGCGATATACCCTGGAGGATTTTCCTCAATGGCGACCTCACCCCCGTTAGAAGCCGCTCCACTTGGTTTTCCACATTCTGAGGCTTGGGAGAACGGATGAAACGACGGGCTGGCGACTTTGGCGGGATTGTCTTCGGGCTGGCGACCTTTCACGGCTTGGATGTGGGGAAGAGCTCCGGTAGCAGTACGTCCTGGTTTGGGGCGTTACATAGTCGTCGTCGGCGTTATATCTCGGGGGTCGACTCGAAAATCCACCATTTCTTTCTTATCCGCCATTCTTGACCTGGCTTCAGCGAAAACCTGCCGTCGTTTTCAACAATAACGAACGACATGTCCGGGTCGTCCGCAGTGGAAGCAGATAGGTTTGTCGTCGTAGGTTCTCCAATGTTCCGTCTTCCTGGGTTGGGTTGGTCGGTCTAAATTATGGGGCGTGCGTGGTTGTTGTTGCACCAGGTTGACTTGTGGTGTCATAGGTTGGAGAGAACGGCTGACTTCTTCCCTCACAGTCTATTCCAGGGCGTTCACTTCTCGGAGAGGATTGACTACTTCAGGTCCTGTGAAGACCTTTTTAATTTCTTCTCTAACGATGAAGCGAATTATGCCGGCCAAGTCGTCTGAGTCGTCAACACATTGAATGGGCATTACGTTTGACAACCTGGCGAATTTCGTACGGCCGATGCTGCGCTGATTGACGGTTGCCAGATGACGTCAAAACCTCAGGATCTCATCTACCGTCTGTATGTCTTTCGCCAACAATATCTGGGATGTATCCTCCGAAATTCCCTTTTTAACATGAGCAACTATCTCACCTTCTTCCATGCGAGGGTTCACCTGGTGGCAAAGACTAAGAATCTCCTGGATTAATGACTCGCTGGATTCCTCGGCCTTCTGTGCTCTTGACTTCAGAACTTCCTCGGCACGTCGAGCAGAATCCTCCTGCAGTCCGAACACACCGCGGAATGCGTCTTCAAACTTTTCCACGAGTTGAGTGATTATTCGTTATTATCAAATTCCAGCAGTTCCGTTCAAGTAAAATACGACGTTGGCAAGCTTCATGGTCTCGTCCCATCTGTTGTACTTCGACACTCTCTCGTACTCCTTCAACCACTGTCCAGGGTTTATATTTTTATCTCCAGAAAACATAAAAGGATCTCGTTGTCGACGACAAGGGAGGCAGGATTCGTTAACAGTAAGTCTGTGGTCGTTTTCCATTTTTATTCGTTGTGGCAAAGGTTTAAGAATTGGTTCACGTTCCTGTAGACGTCGACTTCTTCGAAGTCCCGTCACGTTACCCAGCGTCTCCGCCAAAATATGTCACCGAGATAAATAAAGCAAGGGCAAATTTGGGGATCATTAATTTATTATAAAGGGTATTTACCTTTTAGTTCTCAATAAAGTTATTTACAAGAGGTATTTAAGGGAGAGAGATTAAGATTATAAAAACAACTTTTTCCAAGGTAAAGATAATAATAATGAGCGGCGTCAGCCACCGAGGCCTCCCGTTTTCCTTATTTGCATATCAGATTCCGAGAACCCCTCACACCTGTGGTCTCCCCCGGGGTCCAGGGATGGTTGCCAGGTGTCCCATCTGGATGGAGCTTCTTGACAATATAGATGTATCAGAGGGGCATGCGCGAGCGCTCACTCTACGAGGCTTACCCAAGAGCTTACGGGTTGCATGCTAAAAAAGTTCAGTTTATGTTAGAAATATTTCTCATTTTTGTGAATAAATACATTTGTTTATTATTTTTTAAGTATCAGCTTTAAATTGTGTATAAAAGAAAGAAGAAAGACTGGCAGGCAAGAAGCTGGCTGCCATCTGATTACGTCCCAAGCGGAGTCAATCAGGCGAGGTGTCGACGTCAGCAGTACGCGCATTATGGTTAGAAAAGGTTGTTGCCGACTGCCACTACGGCTTGAATCCCGAACTTGAGATGAATGAGGAGATACATAATCGATCTTAACTCTTGATCGAAGACATGTTTTACCTCATGTACGGTAGTTTATTAGTCAGGTTAGGAATGCTAGCGCCAAATCGTGAAATGAATGGCGCTTTTAATAGCGATTTGAAACGAGAACGTGAATATGATCACCATAAATTAGATTTAGTAGTTCAAAAGAACGTACCCCTGTTGAATACCTAACAAAAGGAAGCTTATAATACATTAATGAAAGCAACTGATGATGGAAATGGTGATTTATATTTCTTGGATGCCCCTGGTGGAACTGGTAAGCCATTCCTCATGTTAGTAGTTTTAGTCACTGTTCGTGCGAGATCAGACATTGCGTTAGCAGTTGCTTCTTCTGGAATAGCATTCACATTGTTAGATTGCAATATAGATTGTAATATTGCAAAAACTCCGCAATGGCCAAAGTTTTATCATCATCGAAAATCATCAACTGGGCCGAAATCACAATGGCGGCAAATTCATCTGACAACAAACATGTGAGTTGCATTTCTTGATGATACATCTGGTAAAGATTTCTCTGAGCAATTGCTGACTATCGGTAATGGTCGAGTACCTTTCGACGAATCGATTGATTTCATTTCCTAAGAATATCTGTAACTTTGTCTCATCGAAAGACCAATTTATCAACAAAGTATTCTCTATCATCATTACTAACTAAAAGAATAGTGAATGGTTGAGTGAGAAGCAATTTTGCAATTGCAAATGCAATTTAAATCTATTGACTCTGTAACAAATGCAGATGAAGCCACCAACTATCCAATTGAATTTTTAAACTTCTTGGATGTGCCTAGCTTACCACCTCACAATTTAAGGCTAAAAGTTGGTTCCGTAGTAATCATGTTTCGACACATAAACCAATCAAAACTGTGCAACCGTACGCGTTTGGTGGTAAGTAAATTGATGAAAAACGTAATTTACGTGACAATACTCAACGAAAAATTCGAAGGTGAGGAAGTTCCTATTCCGAGGATACCGATGATTCCAAACGATATGCCGTTTGAATTTAAACGACTCCAATTTCGATCCGCCTTGCATTCGCCATGACCATTAAAATAATCACAATTAACAATTTAAAGTTCGTGGTCTGAATATGGAAAATCCATGTTTTCCATGGTATATTATATGGCATGTTCACTGGTCGGAAGACATCTACGTTGTTTGTTTTTGCGCCTGATAATGAAACTAAAAATGTCGTGTATCACAAGGTGTTTAACTGAAGAGTGCAACCTATGCAACAAAAAAGAATCATTAAAATACTTGTTTTTTTTTTAAATTTATATTTCCTAATAAAAAAAGAACTTAATAAATTCTAAAACCTGCTTATATATTGACTATATGCCGGAATACAGTTCGCGGGGTCAGCTATAATATAATAAAAACAGCATATTATTTTTGTACATACACAATCGGGGAGGAAAAATGAATTTGCGTAAATCCATGGCGTTGCCCGGGTCATTCGGCTAATATAAATAAAAAGAATTTGAAATAATATACTAATATTATTCTATAGCACTACTACTATTTTTTATTAATGTATTTTCACTCTTAGGAAAATTGAACTCGGGAAATTCTCGGGCGAAGCCGGGTCATTCGTCTAGTATATATATATTAATTAAAATAGGGGCATATTTTGCATCAAAATATTTATTAAATATCAATATTTTGACGAGGCTGTTCGCCTATCTTCTTTTCGGAAAAATTCAAAAACCTTGTGCGCTTATTATCCGCGTGATGCGCCATGAGAAGTGTTGTTTTATTTAACATATGTTGGTGTGACCAAACCATTTAAATTTAATTATTGTATTTTCAGGAATAAAATGCTATATATATTTTTGCCTATTTTTGTTTTAACTCTAAGTATGATTGTGGCATTTCTATCTTCTTATTGATGCTATTTTATCATCTATATATTCCCAGCTCTCCAAAAATAATCTTGTGTGTTTATCCTGTACATTATTGTATAAAACTATTGTATTATCAAAATCTGGCATATGTCCTTGCCTTACTGCATGGTTTCCAAGTAACGATAAAGGGCTATGGTTTTTGAGCGCTGTCCTATGTTGATTGAGTCTCTCTATTAAGGTCTTTCCAGTTTCTCCATTGTAGGATGATGTGCAGGATTTAAATGGGATGCGGTATATGAGATTGGATCGGGTTTCCTGTTTTGGGTTTAGTTTCGAGAGTCCTTATAGAAAACCCTATTTCTTCAAACACCTCAACAATTTCCACGAACCAAAACGTAACCACTTGATCCAAGTTATCTCTCCCCTCTATCTTTCTTATATATAAAAGTCAATGTTTGTTGTCTGTTTCGCGATAAACTCAAAAAATACACTACCAATTGGTACCAAAATTCACACGTCGCTTTTTATAAACCTTTTAAAAAACTTTATTAGCGTTACTGTATGTAAATAATGGCTTTCGTAGTTTTTATTAATATTTGTTCTGGCCTTTGTTTTTTTTATCTCTTTTAAAAAAATCGTTTAAAATGCAGTCGCAGTCATTAGCAAACACATATGTTTGCCTAATTTACATGTGCTCTTTCATATTTTTCACCAGAAAACAAATTTACATGCCAGTATTTTGGATTATTTTTTATAAACCTTTTTTCTTCTTATTATTCTTACTGAGAAGATGGGCATCGCAGTCAAGATCCATCGCATTCACTCACTAACTCAGGCAATTTCAAGGGTTAATGCGCTGGGGCGGGTACCTCGGGGGTTGGGTGGAAAAGCTGCCATCTATTTAAACTATATTGATTTTGAGACAACTAAATGGATTGTAAAAAATAATTAAATCAAATACCTAATCACTAATATAATACAATTTTTGTCATCACACATACTTTTTGCTTGTGCTTTATGGGTTACTTCTGTAATGCTATTCTATGGCACTTCTACTATTTATTATTGATGTACTTTCAGTATGAAGGAAATTGCACTCGGGGGAATTCTCGGGCGAACCGGGTCATTCGTCTAGTTTAGCATAAAACACATCGTGCCAAGATCCATTAATTCATTGAATATCGCTGATGAGCATCAATGCAATCGCATTTCGAATCACGTCCAACACCACTAAACTAAACCAAATAAACCAAACTTCATCATACCTCACCATAATTTGAAAATATATATATATCGCCACTTCAAAATTAGAATTATCAGCAACCACCAACTTACATCACTTCACACTTCGCTTACATTATTAAATTCATCTTTTCCATCATCCTTAGCTACTACATCTACGCCATCGCGCATCACTTCATCATTTTTATTCTTGCTAATCACCTCACGGGCACAAATATCATTATCTGCCGTATCACCACCACGGTCGCCATTATACGAGCAAAAAGCACAGCTATAGTATCACTGTCCATTTATACCAGTATTACATAAGAACAACTAAACATGTCAACTACCAACGCCAACAGCTCTACATCAATGCCAACCTAAGTTCACTTGAAGATGTCTTGGCTTGAACATCAACTATTATTTATTCTTATAATTTTTTTACTTTAAAATTTTATTATTTAAACACACAAAACACGATTTCCAGGTAGGGATAATTACGTCGATTTACATTTTTAAACAGAAACATTTATAAACATTTTATGCAATTTAAAAAATAATAAAAAAGGGCTGCAATAATATTGTAACAAGGTATTATATTATTTTATTAGCAGAGTATTATTTTTATGCTTATATTTTGCTATACTCTGTACACTTCTCTCTTTTGCTTATCTTTTGTTTATCACTTATAGTTTGTTCTTGCCTGATATAAATTGCTGTCTCATCCCGAAGTTGGTCGTCTCTAATTTTCCACGTGGCAATATAAATTAGGAACCTTATCCTTTCAGGTTATAAAGATAATCATAAATATATTTACAAAAACAGTTCAATTTGTGACATTTCTCTCTGGTATTTACAAATTCATCTATATATATAAATTAAAAATAAAGAAGGCATCTCCTGACCACGAGCACATGTGCTTTTTAGATGGCAGAGCGCCATCTAGTGGAGCAAAAATAAACTAAACGTTTATTTAGCTTGCTCTGAGATATTTGGCCAACCCAATTTCTTGATAAATCAAGAAAAGCCATCCACGAACGCGTTTCGCGCTGTTGGCGCTCGTCAGCGTGGAGAAGGCTGTAACCACTGCGACCAAAAATATTTTTGGTTTCAATGGCTTCCCGAAAAATGAAGAAATGGGGATTTAAGGCCAAATTTGCGTAAATACGCTTAACACATGAAAAAATAATAGAAAAAAATAAAAGTGGGTCAGGTGTTGATATTAAAAATAAAGAAGGCATCTCCTGACCACGAGCACATGTGCTTTTTAGATGGCAGAGCGCCATCTAGTGGAGCAAAAATAAACTAAACGTTTATTTAGCTTGTTCCGTGATATTTGGCCAATCCCAATTTCTTGATAAATCAAGAAAAGCCATCCACAAACGCATACAGTTATGTACAAATTATGACAGATGCGCCCCCTACATGTGAAGAATTCAAGAAGGGGTAGCCTGAGTGAATTCTGTAAAGAGAAAAAAAAAATTGTGGGAAAATTAGTTGTGGTTATTGAGAAGCTATATACAAGCATTGGTGGTGATATAAGAGATAAAAGAGAATGGTGTTGATGATATATAGGTTGAGTATAATTAAGAGAAATCAAACATTTTTAATTATAAGAAATCAAAATGAATGCTATGGTACATAGTGGGATAAAAAAAAATGCGCCTAAACAATATTCTACTCAAGATGGGGAACAAAATCGAGGGAATTCTATTAGGGCTTTTGAGAAATCAAAATTAAAATAAGTTGGGAGAAATCAAAGTTAATGCCTTGGTGCATGGTGGAAAAAAAAGAAAATGTGCCTAAACCATATTCTACTCGAGATGGGGAACAAAATCGAGGGAATTCTATTAGGGCTTTTGAGAAATCAAAAATAAAAAATATATAAAATATCTAATTTCAAAAGAAAACCAGTGAGTTTTCGTTGATAAAAATTTGTTTAGTTGTTGGTTTATGAACAAAATAAAAATAAGTTGTTATATAAATGGTAAATATTTGATTAAAATAAATGATAAATATTTGAATTAGGATAAATGGTAAATTTCATAAAGAATTTTGATTTTAAAAATCAGAAAATAATGTAAATAAATGGGATAAGAAAAATGTAGAGCGAGAGGTTCGCAAACTCTCTTTGTAATCAAATTACATGCCAAAATCTATGTCACACGGCGCAATCAGCTCTCTTTATTTGCCTCGTAGATTTTTTGTCTTTCCCGTGCGACTCATGGGTAGAAACATGATCTTTCCCAATTGTGCTTTATATTATGTATACAGGAGACATGGGAGTCTAATTAACATTACGTGTGTATTTTGTTTTTTGTGTTTGTGTTGTTTTTCGAGATCTCAAGGTCGAGTGTATTATGTTAATATGTCCCGAGCCTTAATGCGTTCTAGGGATTTTTATGCAATTCCCTAGGGCACTTAAGATATGCTCGCCCGATATCCACCTTTTTTATCGGGGGTCGTAACCAGAGTCAGATCTTTGAATACAGGGTTCGAGGAAAGTCCTCGACCCTTCTAAAGTGGTTGTTTATTCCTTTCGGAAGAAACGTAAGCTCGAAAGCTTTGCTACCTACTTTTTCCTATCCTTTAAGTGGTAATGTGCGTGTTTTGTTCGTATTTAACCTTGAGATCTGCGTGTTGTGCATTGGTTGTGAGTTTTTATGTGTTGCCAAAATCTTAAAGTCTATTGTGCTTAGTGTGGGTAAATGTAACAGCTTTTTGGAAGTCTTGGAAGAATAAAAATAATAGAAAGGGTGAAAATTCATTGGGATGGGGAAATGTATTAATATAATGATATTAATATAATTAGATTGTGTTTTTCGTAAAAGTCGATATGTAAGCTCGTTGTACTGTGAATTCAAGATGACCGTTAAAATGGTGGACGTGGAGGGGGAACACGGTGACCTCATTTTTATCCGTCGGCCAAGAGAGGCCCGCGGGGTTCTAAAATTGTCTTCCTCCCCTTGTGTAATTTGAGATTTCCTGCCCTCTTAATTGATTTAGATTGTGTTACTCCCTCTGGACGCAGTTTAATTAGTTGGGTCGAGGCCCTCTGAATTGCTCTAAGTTTTCTCCCAGTATCTCCCACATGAGATTTAGAAATTCTAAAATTGCATGGCCTATATGGAAGATTGCTTTATAGACGGAACTTCCTATATGGAAGATGGCTTTTATGACGGAACTTCCTATATGGAAGATGGCTTTTAGGACGGAACTTCCTATATGGAAATTTGTTTCCTGTAGTTGGTACAGCCGTTGGGGCCGTAGGGCATATATTACCATGTAATTATTAATATAAATGGAGCGAGTCTATATGGCATAACCATAAGACAGATAACACATATCAGGTGAAATATGGGATATTGGCACATCTTCTCCCATGTCCTCTCCACGAATTGGATTTTTTTATTATCGGGTTGGACTTCTATTGATTGTGGCGGATTTGAAATTGGATGTTTTTGCGGCTGAGCTATGTTGCGTTCCTTGCTACTATGTGTGAGTTGCGTAAATCGTTTTTTGGACAAAATGGTAGGATCTAAATGACTGTCAGGTTCGCTGTTCGCCAGTTTGGTGGTCGATGGTTCTGTTGAAGAAATGCTGTGTGTAGGAGTTTTAAGTGGAAATGTATAATCGTTCCTCTGTCGTAGATGGTGTAAATTTGTTATTGTTTGTATTGTGTGTGTGGTATGTTTTTTGTACGGATTTAGTTTGTTTATGTGGACTGTGTCGGTGTCTCTTTGGAGAGGTTGGTTGGATTCATCGATACTTTTTGCTAATTGGCAGGTGGGACAGGTTTTTACCTGTTGTGCAATGTCTTGTGTCATGTTTTGCCAGTAATATTGAGCGGAGATGAGCCTCGTCATCATTGAGATGTTTGGATGGTTGTGTTGTGTGTGGACTGATTTAAGTAGCTTGTTTGTGAGTGGTTTTGGAACTATAATTTTAGTTACACCTTTTCGGGAAACGGTATGCAGTCCATTGTGATCAATGGTCAAGCTAGAATTTCCCGATGGGGAAGGCTGATGGCTCTTAATGAGGGAGGCGTCTAAGAAGCCACAGAACGGGTTACGAGTTATGACGTCCGTTTCATATTGTTGCACTCCGTTTATGTAACGAACCTCATATTCGTATCTCGATAGCCTTAATCTCCATCGAAATAATCTGTCTGACGGGTTTTTGATCTTTTTCAGCCACTGCAATGCGGGATGGTCAGAAAATATAGTAAATTTTCTGTCCATCAAACAGACGCGGAAATTATCCATACTCTCCACAATTGCTAGGCATTGTAGTTCATAGCTGGAATAATTTCGTTTGTGTGCACGCAGAGAGCGGCTGAAATTTTGGACTGTGTAGGTCTTCCCATCAGGGTAGACCTGTTTGAGGACGCCTGCGATGCCGAGTGTTGAGGCGTTACAGTACACCTGGCATGGCAGACCTTCCTGGTAAAGGTGTAACGTGGGGTGTGTGTAAGGCTTTCTTTCAGGCTAGTGAACGCTTTCTGGCATTCGTCATCCCAGACCCACATGACATCCCTTTTTAGAAGGTTGACAAGTGGCGTCCGCAAGCGGGCGTAGTCCGGAATGAACTTTTTATAAGCGTTCACAGCGCTTAAGAAAGATCGCAATGTTCTGCGATTGTGTGGTTGTTGGATGGCGTGAATTGTTTCTATGTTTCGTATAGATGGGGTGATTGTTTTGGCAGTGGTTGTGCATGTGTTTGCGTGGTGTTGTTTTCGCTTTTTGGTGCGAGTCTCGCGCTTGTTGCGCTGTTTGTGCGTGTGACTGTTATGTGACGACGTGTGGTCACGTGTGTGCTCTGTGTGTGAGCTGTCCTGTTGGATGGACACTATCTGGGTATTGTTGTTGTGAGTGTCGTGTTTGTCGCGATGTACACGTGCGTGACGGTTGTGTGGTGACGTGAGGTCACGTGTGTGTTTAGTGTGGAAGTCGTCCTGTTGGGGGGACACATTTTGTTCCTTGTCGTTGTGATTTGAGACCGTTGTGGCCTTGTGAATTGAGGGCATATAACAAAGGCAATTGGCCTTAGTGAAAAAATTGTGTTATGCGTGCGCGTGACTAGATTGACATGTGGGTGATTGGGTTTTGACCAATGGATGCGCGCATTGGGTGCCATGTGCAGAAGGTTTGTGTGCATGGTGAGTCCTTTGTGACACCGTTTGGCACTCCCAATACGTGCATTAATTGGGTACATGGTTGAAATTATAGGTAGGGGTAGACAATGGAGAGCGCCAAGCTGGAATATAGTGCCGTTGTTAAAGTCTATTGCTATTTTAAAATTACGGAGGGTATTTATGCTGAGAATTCCAAATGGCAGAGGTGCTTCCACCACATGGAAATTTTCTTTTTTAGTTAGTTTACCTATTGTCAGGGGGAGGATTATTTTACCTATTGTTGTTCCAAGACCGTTTATGGCATGTAGGTCTATGGACTGTTTCTTTAATTTTAAATTAGGGAGGTTAGTTTTTAAAATTTTATATAGGTTATAGGGCACTATATTCAAACTGGCGCCTGTATCAATTAAAAATGGGGGTGACAGTTCAGGGGTTAGGGACAGTTTTATCGTCAATTGGTTGACGAAAAGGGTTTGTTGGTTTCCTACCTTAGTGACGAAAGGCTTGGGCGGCTTGTACGTCCTTGGCGTGTTGTGGAGGTGTGGGACGCCGGGCGTGCTGCTGAGTTGGGGCTGCTTGCACTGCCCGTGCGCTCGCGTGTTGAGCTTGTTGGGATGGTTCAGTCCACATACTTGTTTTTTTCTGGCCGCTGATGTATGGATCCGGCATGGAGGGTGATGGCTCCTCGGGGTGGCGCGTCAGGTAGCCCGGCCCCATGGCAGCGATAGCTCCGTCCATCTTCCGGTCGGTCGCTCGGAGGAGTTGGTGGGCGGCGTGTGTCCCGTCGGCGGGGGTCCGGTACGTCCCCTCGCGTCGGGTCAACTTTACTTCCTGCAGGGCAGCCGTCAACTGGAGTAAAACTGCTGCCAGGGTGTGTCGTGCGATCTTCCTTCTCTCCCCTATCCCGCTGCCGTTCTGTTGGTCTCGTTCGTTTTCCATTGTATCCTGTCGACTCTCTGTCGAATCCTGTCGACTCTCTGTAATATACGGGGCTTTTGTGGTGATGGTTGATTGATTGGTTTGATTGATTGATTGATGATTGTTGTGGGCGCAGTCGTGTTTGCTGAGATAGTAAGGTATTCACACAGGGGAAAATAACGAGGACACAGGATTGGATTGAAATAGGCCAGCGATCAAGGGCGAAAGGGGTGACAATGGGGTTCTTGACTAAGGCTAGGCTGTCACGTAGTGAACATTGGACTTATCTGCGTGATGAGGAAGATGGTGGCGAGGTCCTGGCTCTGACAGGTCCAGCGCCTAACTGCTCTCGATGCTGTCCAGGTCCCAACTCGTTCCTATGGTGCCGAGTTCCCAACAAACTAAACTGAGTCCGAGATTTAACATGTAAACTTCTCAGGGCTCTCATTGGATGACTGTCCAGGTGTGGCCGTTTCTCATTGGTCTTAGCTTATCTTCCTGGACTCTGATTGGATCTTTGTTAATCCTTTGTCCTTGTCTTGTTTTAACATGATCCCGGAAGGGGAAGGTTCTTGAACTCAGTTTTTATGAGTTCCTGGATAATAAAACCTACTAATGACCGTTTCCTCTCTGATGGCCTTTCTCCCAGATCTGCTAAGCCTCGTCTTTATTAAAATCTTTAGATCATACATTGCATGCATATTGTGGTGGAATTACATCCAGTTATGTACAAATTATGACATATATATCTTATATTTTAAAACTGTATAATAATGACACTTTTAGTATATGTCACATATCTCCCAATTAGTTAGAGCCGATGTCTTAAAATATCCTACCTTCTATTAAAATGTACACTGTTTCTATTTGCTACCACCCCCATATTTTGCATATAAACTATTTGTATTTTACCCCCTATTTGTATGCAAAACTAAAAATGGTGACGTCAAAAATGAAGATCCAAAGAGTGTAAGGTCAGCTGGTGGCAGGGACGGAGGGGAGGAAAAAAGGCAACGCCCAGCCCATGTGGGGTCCCGAGGGACATTTCTATAGACGTCCCCTGTAAACAGGACAGGTTTTGGCAGGGGGTCAGCAGATGGTTCTAGGAGGTGTCTCTCGGCAGACGGCTTCTGTCTAACACACAGTCTCTCTCCCCATGTCTCGGGGATAAGCATCCAAGTTTGTGTCATGGCCTCTACCTCTGTCCCGTGGCCTGTTCCCGATCACTCTCTGTGCTAACATCTAGCCCTGCCTCTGCTTCTTGTTGTCCGCGTGTGGGAAGAACATCAACACTCGCCTCACGTACACGACTGCCAGTTCATCCATTCGTCGGCACATTTGCATCAATATTACATATATATATGGTAATTTAAAACAACAACCTCATATGGTGTAGATAACTTATAACAAGATTGCCATGTTGTATATAGAAACACATCTATAAATAATTATGCGCATGATTAATCTGTGTCTTTACATCACCCTATGTAATGTAATTTGTACAAAGTGGATAAATAAATAAAATCTGTAATAGATTTATGAGTTGAGCTAAAGCAGAGATCGAGCATAGTATTACCAAAACAACAAAGTCTAAAGATGTAAGTCATAAATCAGGTCGATTTACAATTCCCACAAACAAGGCCACCCACACTGTCACATGTGGTGGAATGCAGAGACCCCTCTCACACCTGGACAGGTAAAGACGCCCTTTCTCAAACGCCCCTGTCACATAAGGTCGCCCCGTCTTTAACCTATAAATCATGACCTTACAGTCTCTTGACAGTTCAGTCAGTTCAGTTCAGTTTAGTTTAGTTCACCCTTAGTGCAAGCCGCGTCGGTCGTATGTTATGTCGATCTCATCCAACATGTAGTTAGGAAGAATTCGTCTATCTCCATCTTGCGCTTCTAGCTCAGCTTTTATCTGTTAACGGAACTTTCTTAGTGCAATTGTGTCTTCGTTTTTTTGTGTATGGATATCCCCAGCTTTCCACTCTGCCTCGACCACGACTGCCTGTATTTTGTGAGAACTTTTAAAGGTCTTCCAAGGTGCAGAGAGGTACTGGAAAACTCTACATCCTGACTGTTCCTCTTGGTCAACACAGTACAACAAGAGCTACCAGGACTTCAACATTATTTCAGTAGTCGACAGGATACTACAAGTCGACAACAACCAAACATTCAAACAATTATTACAGAAGTCGACAGGATCTCTACAAAAGCTACTGGAATTCTCATCTTATTACATGAGTCGACAGGATGACCAAAACGAAGGATGACACAACGAAGAGGTAAGAAGACTGTTCAGATAGGAAGAGAGAAAGAGCGAAGATGGAGGAACAAGCCCGACCATTCCAACGAAACGTCCAAGCAATCTCTCCCCAAGATATTTACGGAAGAAACGCCGCCCCAACGGACTTCCGCATACCCGCTAACCGATCGCCAACGTCGGGAGCAAGCTGACCGCGCCAACGACAGCCCCGATATTCCCGCAAGTCATGGAAACCGAGCTGCGATGTGACCCAAACCCTGTGAGAAGTTCTTCATCTTCGACTTGACATCGTCGAGACAATGATCAAGGCAACAAGCCACAATCAACTTCACAGAAGCTACAAGCGTCTACAAGCTCTACATGGAGCCTCTTCAACGTCAGCAGGAATACAAGCCAAGACCAAGTTTCCTGACTGAACTTTCACACAACTGTAAGTTTTTAAAAAACCTACCTTAACTTTATCCTCAAGTTCAAAACTTGATGCCCTATTAATTTTGTATTTATATTTTGACTTTAAGCATTTTAAATTCAATTTTTACCTTTTTTTATATCATTTTTATTCAATTTTTAAAACTTTCACACACAACTTTATCAAATTTACTTTAATTTTTATTCAGATTATAAATTTTAAGTTATTACTCTCAATTTTACTTTTAAAAAAAATCGTTATTTTTATAGTTAAAAAAAAAAAAAACTCTAATTCATCATAATTCTCAACTTATTTTTGTTTTACTTATTAGTTATCTTTATATCAAAAGACCAATATCTTTATCAATTCTTAAAATTTGGTGATGCTCACCATTTTAAGTAAGCGCCCAATTCAAATTATTTGTAACTCTCACGACATTACCCTTTTATAAGAATCATTTTAATTATCATAATCAACAATTTAAAAAATATATTCAAATCTTAAATGTAAATTAGCATAGGTGAAACGCATTTTTTTTAAATTGCAAAAATCGGAAGATACAATATCTTCAAAAACGCCACTAGGGAAAACAACTATCTTTCCCAAAACAAGTTAAAAATAAAGATTCACTCCAATTCACCGCCAGTAGCTAATTTAAGTCACAGCCTTCCAAAACGATTACAATCGTTAATATTCGAGGATAAATACACTCCCTCGTCTTTTCCTTTTTACATGCATGATTGGTCATTAACACATTTCTTTCAAAAAAACCTTACAACACCCTCGCATCACTATCTCAAATTGGCAACAATTATTTGTGCGCGACTTAACACACAAATCCAAATCTTGAGCCACACAAGCTCCACTTAGCTCTATATCGTGGCCACACTAAAATAATTTCACATTAAGCATGCTATATCCACTAACAGTCAAAAATTCTCGATGTGTTTCATACAACCATCACCCATGACTTTATTAAATTTGTTATTGATGGTGAAACAGGTTAGATTTGTACCAAACTAAGACTTCACGTGACACCTTTTTATTCACATTTCTCACTTCGTGTCACAGTGCCACACCTCAAAACTTTTTCACTTTTTAGGCCAAAGACGCCCTTCACGCCTGTGACACCACAATTCACCCCATAGCGTGTCCACGTCGAAAGTCGCACTTTCACCACACATCTAAACCTGACATCACCTAATAACATTTTTTCTAAGTCTAACTAACTTCGAAACACAACAACTACGAACACCGAGAAAATCATATCTTTCAATTATAACAGTAAATTGCCAACTCAACAAAAGGAGAATATCTTCTCTCCCCCCCCTCAAACAGTCATATTGACCGCTAGCTTCATGATCGCCATTTTGAACACATGTGTCACACTACTCATTTAGATTTCCTCGAGAATCTCACAAATCTCACCAACGAGATATCACAACACAAAATACATTAAACATTTTACATGTTAATTGATAACACCAATTAAAACAATTTGGTTAAGTCTTATATAGACTTTTTAACGCGAAAGAGAAATCATTCTCTACATACCCGCATTGAGGACAAACGAAAAGATCATTTCACATATTCCCAGTTTCAGAGTCATAGAAACACCGATGTTACCAAAGGGATATAATCTAGTCACACACCACAACTGTAACTTTTCGTCAAAAGAGACAATTTTTGTTCAATTTTACACTACTTAAAATTTATCCAATCATTAATAACCTTCAATTATATTATAAATTTTGTATAAAATCTTGAATAATTATTCTTATTCTTACCTTTCAATTATATAAACAAATTTTTTAATCCAACATTTAAAAAAAAAAACCTTTAATCAAATTTACTTTTATTTTTCATGATATTATTTTAGTATTGTAAAACATCTAATTGTTTCAAAAATTATTTTTATTTTATTATTTATTATATATATTACAGGTTTAATTTTGTCCACTTACACTTTTTGTACCCGCAATCATATTTCTATATTTCTATTCACTATATTTTAGTTGTTTAAATACCTTTATTATCTGACAAAGTTTATCATCCACTATCGGGCATCTACAACAATCGTTTTCAACAATCATATTCTTTAACCAATCCCCTATATTTTTCATCACTATCTTTTCAGTCATTTCGTCACATCAATGTAGAAAAACGACAGCACTGCTTGACAATTTATTTTTGATTTCGTAATTCAACAAACGCCTTGAACACAGTTCCCCAGACTTACAAATCCAAACTTCTGGTCTGAACAAGCTTCAAGAGTTTATTTCATTTCATCCGCAGAACAAATCACCAACGCATACACAAAGCGTTCACTTTTTTCAACTTTCAACTTTTTTTTTCAGCTCTAGCGGACCACATTCAACCTTTGATTTCGAGTCAAGTCAGATCACCTACTGTCGCTACAATTCTACTTATCGCATGGCTCTATTTCACTCCTTTCTCAATCATATTAATAAGCAACTTTTCTTCAACAACTTTTAACCCAATAATCCTAAAATTGTGACAAAACACTGTAACCCTTATATAGGATCGCAAGTGAAACATTGCCAAGGAAGACAGCTCAAGTCTATATCCTCGCTTTGCACCTGGATCTGAGTATTTGGTTTACATGGGCACTTCTAACAATTACATATTCTTCAACAACTTTTCAACCCAATAACACTACAATTGTGACAAAGCACTGTTACCCTATACAGGATCACAGGTGAAACATTGCCTAGGAAGACGCTCAAGTCCATATCCTCGCTTTGCACCTGGACCTAAGTATTTGATTACATGTGTAAATCTCACAATTGCCTATTCTTTAACTACTAACCCTGTCCAACACCCACCAATATTCTCTTAGAATGTGAATTTTTATGTCATCATTTTATTTTAATCATCTTTTTTGTTAATCAAACACAATGTCATTTTTATTTCACTTTTATATATCCAACAAATATCATCTTGTTATAGCCCTTTTTAACCCTCACAGTTTAAATTAATTAAAATAAATTTTAATTACTTACCTGTGTTAGAGAGGCTTTACCCGCCTAAACCCGGATAAACCCTTTCACTCCCGGGGCCCATCTATGGTAATTTAAAACAACAACCTCATATGGTGTAGATAACTTATAACAAGATTGCCATGTTGTATATAGAAACACATCTATAAATAATTATGCGCATGATTAATCTGTGTCTTTACATCACCCTATGTAATGTAATTTGTACAAAGTGGATAAATAAATAAAATCTGTAATAGATTTAAGAGTTGAGCTAAAGCAGAGATCGAGCATAGTATTACCAAAACAACAAAGTCTAAAGATGTAAGTCATAAATCAGGTCGATTTACAATTCCCAAAAACAAGGCCACCCACACTGTCACATGTGGTGGAATGCAGAGACCCCTCTCACACCTGGACAGGTAAAGACGCCCTTTCTCAAACGCCCCTGTCACATAAGGTCGCCCCGTCTTTAACCTATAAATCATGACCTTACAGTCTCTTGACAGTTCAGTCAGTTCAGTTCAGTTTAGTTTAGTTCACCCTTAGTGCAAGCCGCGTCGGTCGTATGTTATGTCGATCTCATCCAACATGTAGTTAGGAAGAATTCGTCTATCTCCATCTTGCGCTTCTAGCTCAGCTTTTATCTGTTAACGGAACTTTCTTAGTGCAACTGTGTCTTCGTTTTTTGTGTATGGATATCCCCAGCTTTCCACTCTGCCTCGACCACGACTGCCTGTATTTTGTGAGAACTTTTAAAGGTCTTCCAAGGTGCAGAGAGGTACTGGAAAACTCTACATCCTGACTGTTCCTCTTGGTCAACACAGTACAACAAGAGCTACCAGGACTTCAACATTATTTCAGTAGTCGACAGGATACTACAAGTCGACAACAACCAAACATTCAAACAATTATTACAGAAGTCGACAGGATCTCTACAAAAGCTACTGGAATTCTCATCTTATTACATATATATATATATATATATATATATAGTGTAAAAACTATATGACAAAAATATAACAGTGATTCCACATTTAAAACTCAAGGAGCAAACTGATAAGAATGATAACTCATATCAAGTAGATTTGATTAGATTAGCAAGCTAAATCTAAATTAATTATAACAAAAGATAGTTGTTTAGTTTTATGGTTTAGTTTTGTATTAAAATTATCTTCATTATTTTGATTATTTAAATTCAAATTATAAAATTTGTAAATTGTTATTATTTAGTAGAGAGAGAGAGAGAGAGAAAAAAAATCCTTTACTTCTAACACATCATTCAGTTAATTATATATTTATAATTAATAACAATAAAATTTAACAACGTAACGTCTTTTGCATCGGCTTTTACACGTCATTTAGACATACTCTAACCTATATATAGAATAATAGAAGTGAGAATATATATAATATTATAAATTTTAGTAGTTAGTGAAAAGAGAGAAAGACAGAACCATGCACTTTTAGTCAAACTAATAATAAGAAAAAGAAAAGTTTTGTAAAGAAGGTAGATAAGATTGTTAGTATATATATATATTTTTTTATAAATTTATATTTTATCCTTTTTTTTTTTAAATGATTTTTTAAATTTTTTTATTTTAAAATATGAATATAAATAGTTGTATTTAGTAATATATCTATAATATGAATTAACTTTTGTTATAAGTTTGGTTATTATGTTTTGAAACCCTAATGGTAGACCAGACATATACAAAAAAGTTTAAATTGAAATAATTATTGGAAAAAGAGATCTGCTGGACCAGGAATTCTCAAATAGAAGCCCAGCTGACATTTCTGGGCTTCTATTTGAGAATTCCCGGTCCAGCAGATCTCTTTTTCCAATAATTATTTCAATTTAAATTTTTTTGTATATGTCTGGTCTACCATTAGGGTTTCAAAACATAATAACCAAACTTATAACAAAAGTTAATTCATATTATAGATATTTTACTAAATACAACTATTTATATTCATATTTTAAAATAAAAAAATGTAAAAAATCATTAAAAAAAAAAGGATAAAATATAAATTTATAAAAATATATATATATATATTGTAGAAATTAAACTCTTTAAAACGATCATTAAAACAATAATAAACAATAAGAGGAGCTTCTTGTGTAGATTTCTTTATTACCGCAAGCTTTCGAACAGAACGTTCTTCATCGGGCGTGGATAGTAAAACGTGCTAACATGCTATTAGAGGAGAAAAACTAATATATACACCAATAAATTTACATATTGAAGAGAAAATAGCGTAAAAAGAGAATAAAACATAAATATTTAAAATGAAATTTACATAATACAAGCGTGACGACTAAAAAATAAGCAATAAACTTGAAAGAGACTAAAAACTAAGGTAAAATTATTATTAAAACGGCGACATCCCTACACCAAAAGAACAAAGAATAAAACAGTATATGGAAGTTAAAATCTACCAGACCAAGGAGGGTCCCACCCAGTGCTGCCACCATCTTTGAGATATAAGAGGGGGGGTGGGTTGAAAGACAAGCTATTTATAAAGTATCTGGTGAATGTCTGGGAGGTCTATTTTGCGGTTACAACTATTGTTTTGTGTGGAAATAATAGATTATAGGCAGAGTCGGTGATATTTGTTATGTATATGCCGGTATTTAACTTGAGGATGGTCGAGATCAAAACTATGACCTGTTTGTGCTATATGCGTGAAAATTAAGGATTTGGGATCTTTATTGCGGATGTTACGTCTGTGCTCTGAAATACGGATGCCAGTGGTTCTTCCTGTTTCTCCAACATAAGAAGTTGGGCAATCCAGGCACTGTATGGAATAAACCGCGCCGGTAGAGTTTATGGGTAGGGTGGGTTTGTCAGATTTGGTGATGTGATGTCTAAGGATGGTGGCTAAGCTGGGGGGACTATTGTAGAGAACTTTTATGCCGTATGGGCGTAGGACTCTGGAAATGGATACTGCGGCAGGGGAGAACGGGAGCCAACAAGTGGCCCTGTGAATTGTAGTGGTTCTTTGGACACGTGGATCAAAAGTATTTTTTACTATGAAATCTATGGGATAACCAGCGGTTGTTAATAAGGAATGGATTCTAGATCTTTCGATTGTTTTAAAAATGGGTAAGGAACAATGGGTAACAATTCTTTTAGTTAAGGTCCTGACTGTATTAATTTTAAAGGAGATGGGACTATTGGAGGAGAAATGCGTATATTGGGGAGGGATATGCTTCTTATGAAAAACAGAGGTGTGAAAAGACTGAGGGGTGCGAATAATAAGGATGTCTAGGAAAGGTAAAACAGAACCTATTTCTGTTTCGTATGTAAACTTAATATGGGGGTTGAAATCGTGCAAGGCACTGTATGTGAGTTGAAGGCTGTCTGTTTTAATAATGCAAAAGATATCATCTACATATCTCCTCCAATAGTAAATATCGGAAGGGAGGGCTTGATTGATCCACGCGTCCAAAGAACCCATGACTATTTCAGAGATGATTGATGATAGGGGACTACCCATAGGGGTTCCTCTGGTCTGTTTATAAAACTGCTTGTTGAAGGTGAAAGTGCAAACAGAGAGGCAGAGAGAAGCCAGTTGCAGGATATGGGAAGCCGTTTGTGTGTCAATGTTATTGGCAACCAGGAACGATTGCAACTTGTCAGCAATGAGAGAGTGTGGCAGTGAGAGGTATAAGTGCGAGGTACATCGCCAGATCATTAAGAAGTTGCAAAGTTACAAGTCTCTCATTTTCATTAAAGCTGACAAAGGAAGCCACACTGTCGTACTTGACCGCTCAGACTATCTTTCTAAGATGATGGACATTCTCCAGGACAACACTACCTTTTCTTCCATTTCACCCCAGGAAAATCTTGCGTTGACCAAATCATTCAGAAAGGCGCTATGCGAAATGAAGAAATCCAGCATCATCACACCTGATCAATTTGTCCTATTTACATCTTGCCCGGATAGGGAAGCTTATATTTATGGCTTGCCTAAGATACACAAGCCGGGGGTCCCACTCAGGCCCATAATAGCTTATCATCTTTCTCCAGCCTACTCTGTAGCCAAGTTTTTGGTAAGTTTTTTGTCCCCTCTCATGAAAGACCATCCTAACACATATAGCATTACGCACCCCCCCAGTTTCATAGAAGACCTCCTTAATTTACAACCACCACCCCTACACAGTATGGTGTCTTTTGATGTCACGTCCTTATACCTCTCACTGCCACACTCTCTCATTGCTGACAAGTTGCAATCGTTCCTGGTTGCCAATAACATTGACACACAAACGGCTTCCCATATCCTGCAACTGGCTTCTCTCTGCCTCTCTGTTTGCACTTTCACCTTCAACAAGCAGTTTTATAAACAGACCAGAGGAACCCCTATGGGTAGTCCCCTATCATCAATCATCTCTGAAATAGTCATGGGTTCTTTGGACGCGTGGATCAATCAAGCCCTCCCTTCCGATATTTACTATTGGAGGAGATATGTAGATGATATCTTTTGCATTATTAAAACAGACAGCCTTCAACTCACATACAGTGCCTTGCACGATTTCAACCCCCATATTAAGTTTACATACGAAACAGAAATAGGTTCTGTTTTACCTTTCCTAGACATCCTTATTATTCGCACCCCTCAGTCTTTTCACACCTCTGTTTTTCATAAGAAGCATATCCCTCCCCAATATACGCATTTCTCCTCCAATAGTCCCATCTCCTTTAAAATTAATACAGTCAGGACCTTAACTAAAAGAATTGTTACCCATTGTTCCTTACCCATTTTTAAAACAATAGAAAGATCTAGAATCCATTCCTTATTAACAACCGCTGGTTATCCCATAGATTTCATAGTAAAACATACTTTTGATCCACGTGTCCAAAGAACCACTACAATTCACAGGGCCACTTGTTGGCTCCCGTTCTCCCCTGCCGCAGTATCCATTTCCAGAGTCCTACGCCCATACGGCATAAAAGTTCTCTACAATAGTCCCCCCAGCTTAGCCACCATCCTTAGACATCACATCACCAAATCTGACAAACCCACCCTACCCATAAACTCTACCGGCGCGGTTTATTCCATACAGTGCCTGGATTGCCCAACTTCTTATGTTGGAGAAACAGGAAGAACCACTGGCATCCGTATTTCAGAGCACAGACGTAACATCCGCAATAAAGATCCCAAATCCTTAATTTTCACGCATATAGCACAAACAGGTCATAGTTTTGATCTCGACCATCCTCAAGTTAAATACCGGCATATACATAACAAATATCACCGACTCTGCCTAGAATCTATTATTTCCACACAAAACAATAGTTGTAACCGCAAAATAGACCTCCCGGACATTTACCAGATACTTTATAAATAGCTTGTCTTTCAACCCACCCCCCCTCTTATATCTCAAAGATGGTGGCAGCACTGGGTGGGACCCTCCTTGGTCTGGTAGATTTTAACTTCCATATACTGTTTTATTCTTTGTTCTTTTGGTGTAGGGATGTCGCCGTTTTAATAATAATTTTACCTTAGTTTTTAGTCTCTTTCAAGTTTATTGCTTATTTTTTAGTCGTCACGCTTGTATTATGTAAATTTCATTTTAAATATTTATGTTTTATTCTCTTTTTACGCTATTTTCTCTTCAATATGTAAATTTATTGGTGTATATATTAGTTTTTCTCCTCTAATAGCATGTTAGCACGTTTTACTATCCACGCCCGATGAAGAACGTTCTGTTCGAAAGCTTGCGGTAATAAAGAAATCTACACAAGAAGCTCCTCTTATTGTTTATTATTGTTTTAATATATATATATACTAACAATTTTATCTACCTTCTTTACAAAACTTTTCTTTTTCTTATTATTAGTTTGACTAAAAGTGCATGGTTCTGTCTTTCTCTCTTTTCACTAACTACTAAAATTTATAATATTATATATATTCTCACTTCTATTATTCTATATATAGGTTAGAGTATGTCTAAATGACGTGTAAAAGCCGATGCAAAAGACGTTACGTTGTTAAATTTTATTGTTATTAATTATAAATATATAATTAACTGAATGATGTGTTAGAAGTAAAGGATTTTTTTTTCTCTCTCTCTCTCTACTAAATAATAACAATTTACAAATTTTATAATTTGAATTTAAATAATCAAAATAATGAAGATAATTTTAATACAAAACTAAACCATAAAACTAAACAACTATTTATTGTTATAATTATATATATATATATATGTCATAATATATGCTCTTCCAGGATAAATAAAACAAATCTACAGTCGACCAGAGAGAGAGAGAACGCAGCTCAGGCCGGTCACTTGATATAGCAGTCACATTCCAAGGGGGCGACCGCAGGGCCTTTTCTTGGAACCTGAGTTCTATGTTTACTCAGTCGAGGGGGGGGGGGGGGTGGTAGCGACACAAGACGTTTTTTCCGCAGTGGCAGCCCGCTAGCGCTCCCTCTCTCCCTCGGTTTGCTGGGTTCCATCTTCCAAACTTGTTTCCTTATTTCTCACTCACCACATTATTATCACTATAGTGCCACATCGAAAGTCGACAGGATCATATCACAGAAGAGTCGACAGGAAAATATCTCAGAAAAAGTCGACAGAATCATATCTCAGAAGAGTCGACAGGATCATATCACAGAAGAGTCGACAGGATAAGACCTGGCCGGGAAGCAAATCCCTCATATACCGGAGTATATGAAGAAACAAGAAGCCAAGCCACGATGATCGGTAAAACCCAACTCAACTGTAACCACTCCGCTTCGAGCCCTCAACCCCTTCTTCGCCAACCTTTGAACCGTGATCCGAAGAAGTATTCACCTACGACGGAGATGGAGCTGCCACACACTTCTTCCAGCACTAGATCTACCCAAGAACGACCACCGTGCCAGAGCAGGACACCTTCCATCATCATGGACAAGACTCCGCCATATCCCTGCCGCTACTGTGATGTACAACACTGGTACGCTCAGTGTCACAGACAGAACTCTCCCGAATCTCAATGAACTTACCTGCTCTCTAAACCAGCATAACCTGTAAGTGAAATTGTTTTACCCCTTCCATTCATTCTTTAAATAAGTCATTCCTTGTAAATTGTCCCAATATTTACATAATTAGCTCCATTTATTCTCTCCATGCCTATTAGCAATGATTTTATGCTCCATACTATTTATCTAGATATTTGTAACTCATTTAATTAGTTACCTTACCAGTAGAATTTAACAATCGTTATTTTAATTAAATAATTTCCATTTTTAACGTAACTCTTTGAAAAAAAAAAACTCTTAAAAAAAAAAATTGGAATTCTACCTATTAATGCTTTACGATTTTTACTATTAACAATAGATTTTACATAATCAATTTATTTATAAAAATATGCCTCCAGCACCTAAACTTTTGTATAGACCTCTCCTACTTGTAAGCACGGCTCACGAAAAATAATTTCTTTCCCTAATCGATTCAAAATTCACCCTGTAATTCAGGCGTCGAAGAATTCCAACCACCACGTGAGCCTTGCTTACAACCAACCCTTGGTGACTCTTATCTATCTTCCCCTTAATGCCCCTCTCATTCTTACAACTTTGTTAACTTTATACCAGCTCAGGACCTTTATAGAGAATTATTGATTAATCAATTATCGAACTTCTATATTGTCATTTCAAAATCCTAACCTTCGCCCTTCATTTATGATAATTTATTTCGTAGTTCATCTCTAGCCTATCCACCGACCCACACCATCTAGCCAATGGTGTGGCCGTCACGGGGTGCAGATTGACTAACTGCTAGATATTTATCAACCCCTTTTTGTTCGCACTTGAACAATCTGCATCGAACGACACAGTTCGCTTCTTCTTCTCGCGCCACACGTTCGCCACACGGACCCTGTCTTCAAATCTATGTTTGTCCATTGTCCAAACCAGCACGATATAGCCTACCTCCGATATTTCCCACGGAGGTACGCTAAACATCGTCGCTGATTTTGTCCGGTCCGTCATCATTTCGCGCAGACATGGGTCTTACTTTCAACCCACCGCGAAATCATCGCCTTGCACAAGCTCCCACGACGATTCAAACACCTCGTGTCCGAGCAGCTTGTCACTTGTAACGGACAACGCAGTCCTCGTCCCAATTTTTGGCACTGTGCGCGCAGAATTTCCGCAAATTAAATATAAGTCCGTTCGACTTCCGCACCTACACACGGGACTTTTCCCCTCGGACTCGCTACACAAGTAACTACATAGATAAGTTAGATTGGCCCAGGGCAAGTCTCCCCTCGCTCTGTTCGCCGAGGTTCTAACATTGTATGTAGTTTTATATTTACCTCAGTCCTGAGCTCACACAATTGTCAACCTCAATCTCATTTCTCGTACTCTACACTTATAGCATAGAAAGCCCATGACAAGTTTCCCCTTGCCATGTCCGCCTGAAAAATATCTTAAAGTGTAGAGTTCCCCAGTCTTAATGATCTTCAGAATTTCACCATATGTATGTGACTCTTCTTCTCGTTGTTCACACTCCTCCATATCACTTCCCTTATAGTACATTAAATTTTGTTGTATATAGCCTTTTATAACCTTGATATTTTCAAAGATTTCCTTAAATGTCAAACTCCCCGGTGTTGTAAAACTGCTTGTAAATAATATTTACTTGTGTACTATACAATATTTTATTTACATAAAACTATGTCACCATTACCTTAGCTAATTTTAACTGTAAAATTATTTTCTCTATTCCTGGCTTCCCCAGCTTTAAATATACTTAAACCATGTTCAGCCTTCTTCAACGGGGGCCATATGTCATAATATATGCTCTTCCAGGATTAATAAAACAAATCTACAGTCGACCAGAGAGAGAGAGAGAACGCAGCTCAGGCCGGTCACTTGATATAGCAGTCACATTCCAAGGGGGCGACCGCAGGGCCTTTTCTTGGAACCTGAGTTCTATGTTTACTCAGTCGGGGGGTGGTAGCGACACAAGACGTTTTTTTCCGTAGTGGCAGCCCGCTAGCGCTCCCTCTCTCCCTCGGTTTGCTGGGTTCCATCTTCCAAACTTGTTTCCTTATCTCTCACTCACCACATTATTATCACTATAGTGCCCCATCGAAAGTCGACAGGATCATATCACAGAAGAGTCGACAGGAAAATATCTCATATATATATGGTAATTTAAACCAACAACCCCATACTGTGTATATAACTTATAATAAGATTGTCATGTTGTATATAGAAACACATCTATAAATAATTATGCGCATGATTAATTTGTGTCATTGCATCGCCATATGTAATGTAATTTGTACAAAGTGGATAAATAAATAAAATCTGTAATAGATTTAAGAGTTGAGCTAAAGCAGAGATCGAGCATAGTATTGCCAAAACAACAAAGTCTAAAGATGGAAGTCATAAATCAGGTCGATTTACAATTCCCACAAACAAGGCCACCCACACTGTCACATGTGGTGGAATGCAGAGACCCCTCTCACACCTGGACATGCCAAGGCCCCCTTTTCTCAGAAACGCCCCTGTCACATAAGGTCGCCCTGTCTTTAACCTATAAATACATCACCTTACAGTGGCTTGACAGTTCAGTTCAGTTCAGTTTAGTTTAGTTCACCCTTAGTGCAAGCCGCGTAGTTCGTATGTTATGTCGATCTCATCCAACATGTAGTTAGGAAAAATTCGTCTATCTCCATCTTGCGCTTCTAGCTCAGCTTTTATCTGTTAACGGAACTTTCATAGTGCAACTGTGTCTTCGTTTTTTGTGTATGGATATCCCCAGCTTTCCACTCTGCCTCGACCACGACTGCCTGTATTTTGTGAGAACTTTTAAAGGTCTTCCAAGGTGCAGAGAGGTACTGGAAAACTCTACATCCTGACTGTTCCTCTCGGTCAACACAGTACAACAAGAGCTACCAGAACTTCAACTTATTTCAGTAGTCGACACCAAACTCAACAAATCATTACAGTGAGTCGACAGGACATCTCTTATTCAGTAGTCGACAGGATACTACAAGTCGACAACAACCAAACTTCAACAAAATATTTCAGTAGTCGACAGGGTCTCTACAAAGGCTACTGGAATTCTCATCTCATTACATATATATATATGAAAAAACAACAGAAAAAAATAAAAGATAAGTGGGTCAGGTGTTGATATTAAAAATAAAGAAGGCATCTCCTGACCACGAGCACATGTGCTTTTTAGATGGCAGAGCGCCATCTAAAAAGCACATGTGCTCGTGGTCAGGAGATCCCTTCTTTATTTTTAATATATATATATATTTTTTTCAGACAACAAAAAAAAAATCCTTCTTTTCTTTTGTTTCTTTTCTTTGTTGTTATTTTTTATTTATTTATTATTTTTTTAAATAATTTTTTACTGATTACTCGTGACAATATATTAATTTTCCATAGAATAATCATTTGTAAAGCGCCATAATATTAGAATCAAAATTATTTAATAGAAGAAAAACATCTTTTAGCATTGAAATGACTTTTGAATTACACTAATTAACATTATAAATTGTTTAGTACAATTAAATTAAATTTGTTAATATATTTTTGAAACATAATCGGTTTCAAAAATAAATATTTTCAAAAAATATTTTTCGTCTTCATAGGTAAATGATAACGTTTAGTGTAGGATTGTGGCCTACGAAAAAACATTGAAATCGGAAGGTATATCGGTTAAAGCCCTGAAATTTGACTTTTAAGAATTTCAATATCTATATTTGTTGAAAATATGTTTTACCAAAAGTATCAGTGTACATATTTATACAAATTATACCTTCAAACAAAGGTTAGCTGTAATTTTGAGCCGTATGGCACTCTATATAGCTTAGGTGAGGCGTAGCAGATGAAAATATAATTAAATATAATATGATCAAGTGTGTGTTAAACTTTAAAAATAAAACTATTTTGATAAGTTTGGCTAAATGAGAGTATAGTGTTGAAAAAATTATAGATTGAAAACCCGATACTATAGGAAACAGAAAATATCAAAAATCGGCAATAAATATTAGAATTTATCCTTCACGACTAGTAATATTATCTCCCTTCTCCGAACCTCCCACCCCCCCCCCCCCCCCCCTATTGTCCGTAACTTTCAAGAAACCCACACAAACCAAATTTATATCATAGTCTGAGCTCCACGTAGAACTTTGAAGACCACAAAATACATTTTAATAACAACTTTGTTTACACGGTAAGTGATTAAAAACAAGTTTGGCAGAAAGTTTGAACGCAAGTTTGTTTGCTGAGACATTCATTAGGACGTTGCTGCTGGGAAAAGCCGTTCTAAATTCAGGGAGAGAGAGGACTTGACAACAAATTTACTTGAATAACGCAGGTGAAGAATGAAAATGTGCCATCACAACTTAATTGGAAAACGTGGATAATTATAATTTATTTCTATAAGCGTTTAAGAACTGTTCTTCATTATTTTGCTCATTAAAAATAAATGGAGAGTAGGGTCGATTGGGATGAGTGTCGTTTTCATTTTACTTTATTCTAGGTCATTCTTAGGGGCATTGAGGGTGGGCATTCTTTTGAGTCGGAAGAGTTAAAAATTACAATTTACAAAATTTAAAAGTTTTTAAAGAGCCACAATTTTTTTTTGGCAACAATAAATATAACTCACATAAATTATATTTGCGTAGGGAACTATATAAAGAGCCGCAGCTTCACATCCAAAGAGCCGCATGTGGTTCGCGAGCCGCAGTTTTCCGACCCCTGGTCTAGGCTCGTCACATAGGAGAATCGAGGATTCATTCCGAATTTGGTATAAACCGCTAAAAACCCTTTTCGATTAGAATAAGTACAAAATAACGTGCGCCATCTATTGTACATCTTTTCCTTTATTAGTGAAAATAGAATAATCCATAATATCTTCTATCAATAGCATGCCGCCGCGTTTTTTCAGTACCCCTAGACTGCCTTGCCATGCAGATTCAAGTGTGCCATCGCAACCCCTGTCGGGGAAACCACTGGAACGCCCAGTGTCCGCGCCGACAACCACCTGGTCGAAACAATGTTTTTACCAGCAAGCTTCGAGGCGTTAGCCGAGGACATCTCTCCCCACCACCGTGTCAAGGTCACAGCCAACAGCTGATCACGTGGTGACGTCAGCCCCCTCATCTGATACTACAGCCCAGACCGCTCCACGAAGCGAAAAATCGGAGGCACGTTTCTTGCCCCTTCATATTTCAATATTTAAAGTAGGATTATGAAAAATATTTTATCTGCTGTTCTTGGTAGATTCAGGAGCATCGGTCAATAAAATTAATAGAACTATACTTATCTTTCTTGGAAACAATTTAGGTTACACTTTTGAAAAATATAATGACAGTGTTACTATTAGTTCTGTTTCCAATGATATTCCAACAATAGGATTTTTATATTTAAATATCACTATAGGCTGTTTAACTAAATTAACAAAAAATTATGTCATAGATTCCAAATTGCCATTTAGCATATTATCTCTTAATAGATTAAGCAATTTCAAATTAAAAATAGATTTATGTAACTTTTTGGTCTTTCGAAACAATGCTCCTCTTCCACCTTCTGTGTACCATTTTTCGCTTGTGAACGACTCATTCCAACTAAATGGCCTACCTTGCCACCTATCAGCACAACCCATAGATGCATGTGTCGGACACTTCTACACATTGACTTAACTATATATATGTCATAATTTGTACATAACTGGATGTAACCCCACCACAATATGTATGCAATGTATAATCTAAAGATTTTAATAAAAACTAGGCTTAGCGAATCTGGGAGAAAGGGCATCAGAGAAGAAACGATCATTAGCAGGTTTTCATTATCCAGGAAGCAAAGGTTATTACCCAGGAACTCATAAAACTGAGTTCAAGAACCTCTTCTTCCGGGAGCATGTTAAAACAAGACAAAGACAAAGGAATAGCTAAGATCCAATCAGAGTCCAGGAGGACTATCTAAGAGCCAATGAGAGACGGCCACGAGTCGACAGTCATCCAATGAGAACATTGAAGAGTTAACGAGTTAAATCTCGGACTCTGGTTAAGCAGTTAGAAGTTCGGCACCATCGCAACAAGGAGGGACCTCGGCACCATCGCAACAAGTTAGGAGCTGGACACCGCAGCAAGCAGTACGCTTCAAGCCCTTCTCAGCACCCAGATAAGTCCAATGTTCAATATGTGAACAGCCTAGCCTTAGTCAAGAACCCCATAGTCTCACCCCTTCCTACCTTGATCGCTGGCCTATTTCAATCCAATCCTGTGTCCTCGTTATTTTCCCCTGTGTGAATACCTTACTATCTCAGCAAAAACGACTGCGCCCATATCAATTACAGTAAGTCAACGTACTACTACAACAATCATCAATCAATCAATCAAACAACTCAATCAACCACCAAAATGGCCCGTATATTACAGTGAGTCAACAGGATAAAATGGAAAACGAACGAGACCAAAAGAGCGGCAGCGGGATAGGAGAGAGAAGAAAGATCGCACGACGCCCCCTGGTGGAAGTTTTACTCCAGTTGACGGCTGCCCTCCAGGAAGTAGTTGACCCGACGCGAGGGGACGTACCGGGCCCCCGCCGACGTGACATACGCCGCCCGCCGACTACTCCGAGCGACCGGCCGGGAGATGGACGGAGCTACCGCCGCCATGGGGCCGGATTACCGGACGCGCCACCCCGAGGAGCCACCACCCACCAAGCCGGACCCCTACGCCAACGACCAAGGAAAAACAAGTATGTGGACTGGCCCATCCCAACAAACTCAACACGAGAGCGCACGGGCAGTGCAAACAGCTCCAACTCAACACGCGAGCGCACGGGCAGTGCAAACAGTCCCAACTCAACAGCACCCCCGGCGTCCCACAACTCCACAACACGCCCGAGACGTACAAGCCGCCCAAGCCTTTCGTCACTAAGGTAGGAAGGCATCAACCCTTTGTCGTCAACCAATTGACGATGAAACTGTCCCTAACCCCTGAACTGTCACCCCCCTTTCCTAATTGATACAGGCGCAAGTTTGAACATAGTGCCCCATAATCTCTATAAAATTCTAAAAACTAACCTCCCTAATTTAAAATTAAAGAAACAGAGAGAGTCCATAGACCTACAGGCCATAAACGGTCTTGTGCCGACAATAGGTAAAATAGTCCTCCCCCTGACAATAGGTAAACTAACTAAAAAAGAGAATTTCCATGTGGTGGAAGCACCTCTGCCATTTGGAATTCTCGGCGTGAATACCCTCCGTAATTTTAAAATAGCAATAGACTTCAACCAAGGCACTATGTTCTAACTTGACGCTCCATTGTCTACCCCTACCTACAATTTCAACCATGTACCCAATGAATGCACGTATTGGGAATGCCAAGCGGTGTCACAAAGGACTCACCATGCACACAAATCTTCCGTACATGGCACCCAATGCGCGCATCCATTGGTCAAAACCCAATCACCCACATGCCAATCTAGTCACGCGCACGCACAACACAATTTTTTCACGAAGGCCAATTGCCTTTTTTATATGCCCTCAATGCACAAGGCCACAACGGCCTCAAATCACAACCACAAGGCACAAAATGTGTCCCTCCAACAGGGCAACTCTCACACTAAACACACGCGTGACCACACGTCACCACACAACCGTCACGCACGTGTACATCGCAACAAACACGACACTCACAACAACCAGACACAGACAATATCCATCCAACAGGACAGCTCACACACAGAGCGCACACGTGACTACACGTCGTCACACGCGCAAACATCGCAAAAAGTGCGACACTCGCACCAAAAGGCGACAACGACACCACGCAAACACATGCACAACCACTACCAATACAACCACACCATCTACACGAAACATAGAAACAATTCACGCATCCTAACAACCATACAATCGCAAAACATTGCGATCTTTCTTAAGCGCTGTGAACGCCTATAAAAAGTTCATTCCGGACTACGCCCGCTTGCGGACGCCACTTGTCAACCTTCTAAAAAGGGATGTCATGTGGGTCTGGGATGACGAAACCCAGAAAGTGTTCACTAGCCTGAAAGAAAGCCTTAAAACACACCCCACGTTACACCTTTACCAGGAAGGTCTGCCATGCCAGGTGTACTGTAACGCCTCAACACTCGGCTTCGCAGGCGTCCTCAAACAGGTCTACCCTGATGGGAAGACCTACACAGTCCAAAATTTCAGCCGCTCTTTGCGTTCACACGAACGGAGATATTCCATATCTGAACTCGAGTGCTTAGCAATCGTTGAGAGTGTGGAGAAGTTCCGCGTCTGTTTGATAGACAGAAAATTTACTATATTTTCTGACCATCCCGCATTGCGGTGGCTGAAAAAGATCAAAAACCCGTCAGGCAGATTATTTCGATGGAGATTAAGGCTATCGAGATAGGAATATGAGGTTCGTTACATAAATGGAGTACAACAATATGAAACGGACGTCATAACTCGTAACCCGTTCTGTGGCTCCTTAGACGCCTCCCTCATTAAGAGCCATCAGCCTTCCCCATCGGGAAATTCTAGCTTGACCATTGATC